>JANZLQ010000095.1:36000211-36062506 GCA_026212715.1 Elanus axillaris
GGGGCCGAACCCCCGCCGGCGGGGGACGAGGGACGGTACCCTGCCCCAGCCCCTCGCGGGAGCATCCTGAGGACCCGCTCGCGGAGCAGTACATCACGTACCGGTCCCCTTCCCACGCAGAAGGAGCTTCCAGCAAATGCGCAGGAAGAGTCTTGCTCTGGCTCTGAACTAAATTGTGCAGTAAATTAAGCCTGATGTGCATGAAATTTCCTCCGCATGTACATTCCAGGGTGAACCTGGGAACAGGTTTTATCCAAATACTCCTGTCTTTTGTCTTTAATTTAAAAAGTTAGAATCTCCTGTAATTGCTTCTGTGCTCATGGAGAATTGGGGAATACTAAGAAACCCTCCACTGGCTAATTGAATGCCTTATAAATGTTCTGACTGTAAGCAAAGTTCTCTGACTTACATTATAAAGATATTTAGGTCCAATTCTGTGCTAGGGTGATAATTTTATGAGGGATTTTCATATCTTTTGGACGCAATATGGAATGGATCATTACCTTTTTTTACACTTAATTGCTTTTATCATCCAGAAATATTCAGCATTTAATGATAATAAAGCACTTCTGCGAAGGAGGCCAAACACCATATACATTATTGCCTCATGGTGCTACAGTGCCCAGTTCCTCAATACTGCATTTCTGTGTGTCATCCTCCCCCCTTGGCAGAAGGGGATGCCGTGGCCGGGGGAGCAGCAGCTCACCCCAAATCACCCTTTGGCCAGCAGGGAAGAGCACTTTGGTTTCTGGAGGCACACGCCAGAGCTCCACAAAATTGGGAAATTTTCTCGGTTTTCCTAGCATCCATATTTCCTGGCTTCCCAGGGCCTTTCCCCGTGGCAGCCAGTGCAAGGAGGATGCTTCTGAAGCAGCTGGGAATGAGGTGGCCAAGCTTCCCTGTGCGGGCACCGCTGCATCCCGCTGCCGGGCTCAAAGAGGGGATCAGGAGCCGTCTGCCTTGCTCCAGCCCGTGGCAGACACAGAGTTTCTCTTGAATTGGCCGCATTGCCTTGAGCGAAGGAAATATGCTGCGCTTCGGGCAGCCGGGTTGCCTGCCGGGCTGGGCTGGCACGTCTCTGCCAGCTTTGCTCCTCGGAGGCAGGGATTCAAACTCAGGCAGAGAAGTTTGCTTACTCTGTTGCCCATAGCTTTCCAAGAATGCATTTTCTGATGACCTTCTACAGCTTTTAATTAAAAGCACTCGCATCATTTATTAATTATTTATTAACTCTTTATAGATGCTACAAGCTCATCACAGACATCAGTGGAGTCCTACTGATGCTTATAAGCTCATCAGCAGACATTGTAATTGATGGCTATAAGCAATCTGCTGACCTGTTGGGCCCTGCAACAATTGATTAACTATTCATTAAAACATCTAGAAATCATTTATGAACCTTTTATAAACTATTTATAAGTGAGCAGGGACAGATTTATTCATTACTGTTCATGGGCTTACAGTGGAGGGACGGGAGGAGCCCTAAGCTGAGAGTCTGGCAGCCCAGCTCCAGGCAGCAGCGTGTCCATGGGAAAAATGCCCAATGGCACAAGAAAGCCTTCATCGCTCCACCCATTTTCCCAAATTACACTGGCTTCCTGCAGGCCCAGGGGGGTCAAGTTCCCTGATGGACGTGGGTCGTTCTCCCAAGGATCAGAAATGACACAGAATAGAGAATTTTCTGCTATTTTGCAGAATCAGGTAGTTTAGCTAAGTAGGAGCTGGCGAGAATCCAGTAGCAGCTCTTTAATACAGTGTTGGGCTAAACTTAGAGGAGAGGATGAGCAGGCTTGTGTGTTGCTTTGCTTCTAGTGGGATAGGATTAAATTACCCATCCCATTTTCCTTTGTATTAGTATGCAGGGGTATAGAGAGCCAAAGGCAGCAGCTGCCAGCAAAACCCCGTCGGCTGCTGGGCACCCTGAGGTGGTGAGCTGATTCCTGGTTAAATTGGGGACGGAGTGCGAGGCTCAGGTTCAGGGCTGGCATCCGAACGTCACCCAAGCATGGATTGTTTAGGGTTTGGTGTTGTTTTTTTTCCCCAACCGGATGAATTTCCAAATGAATAATGAAAAAAACAAATCTGTTTTCTACTACTTTCAGTGCAGTAGGGGAAGGGAAGGTGGGGTGGCCTTACTCCGCTTAGACTTCACGAATCTTTTCCGTGTTCCTGATATGTAGCATTTGTACCAAAAAATGGAGACTTTCCCTGGTGAGCACTGCCCAACACGAGTAATGCTGTTTCTCGCTGCAGAGTCCCAAAACACTTACTGTCACTCTGGGTTATCTCCAGCCCACGGAAATGTGTATCACTTGACTCCGAGGAGCCTCCTTGTCTCTGGGAGCTCACCGTCACCGTCACCGAACAGAAGTTGCAGATATAAACTCCCCATGTGTTGACAGAAGAAATGACACCTGTAATGGGATCTTAGCATCTACTATCACTTCTAACAGTCCATCTATAATCTCGCCTGCAGCGGATGCCGTCTAGCAAGACACGGGGATAAGTGATGACTTCCTAGGAGCTGGTGTTCAGTGTAGCATGTCTGTCAGCTAGCAGAAAGGGGACAGATGTGCCCTGTGTTTGTTGTAAGACATTCATTCCTTCCTTCCTCCTTACCTGCATTGTTTTCTTACTGAAGATGCTCAGCCGACTATTGTAGGCCAAACCGTGTATGAACTGGAGGGAAGACTCCTTGCTCAGCAGAGAAGGGGATCCCAGCATTAGCAGCAATCTGACAGTGGCAGATTTGTATGGTGATAAATGGTTAGTTGTGTTTCAAGACCTTGTTTAAATTTGCAGAAGGGGTATATTTACGCACATGTAATTCATTCAATGGGAAGTTGTGTATAGTTTTTTTTTTAGTTATAAACTAGACTAATTCAGGATTTGCACTGGGTGTGCCCTAATCAGTTTAAAACTGACCTGAGGTCAAATTAGTGCAAGCCTGAATCTAGCTGCGTCTCCCAATCCTGCCATTGCTCAGGGCCAGAGGCTTATAGGGTATCCTGTAGGATGCAGCTCACACAAACATCATGCAGAATGACACTTGTATTTCAGCTCGGAGGAAAGAAAAACCAGCTCTCCACAGTCTCTCCAACAAGTACACTTGAGCTATTTTGGAGTACGGCACAAAGAAATCGGCTTTCAATGGGAAGAAAACACAAAGATGCACCCAAAAAGCCATAGATAGCTCAGTATTCATGTAAGAGCACTCAAATCAGCATGCTCCTCATCCAGCTCTGTCCCAGGACCAGGGGAGGTCTGGGGGGTCAGGGGACCCACCACCGCAGCCAAGAAGCGGGGCTGAGCGCTGCAGGGGGTCGCACACCCCCTCACCCCGAGCTGGACCTGCCCTTAGTTCTGGGGAGCAAAGTAGTACAGGAGGCGGGGAGCGTGTCCTGCCCGGGCGAGCTCAATCCGTTCCTGCAGCAGGACATCAGGGTTTAGCTACGTGGGTGGAAACACTTGGCTGTCACTACAGGCAAGGTGGCCAGCCACCAGCCCCAGCATGTCACACAGGAGTAAAGTGATGGCGGTGACACAGAAATGGAGCTGGGAAGAGGGGTCAGGAAAGAAGGGAGGACAGGGAGGTGCTGTGGGGCTCCCAAGGTGGGAGGAAACCCCCCCAAAATTGAGCTGAAAAAAAATGCTGGGGGAAACAGCCCAAAAAGCATCTCACAGAAGCGAGGATGCATCCCCGCTGGCCAAGAGCTCCTCTGAGCAATGTCCCCTCCCTGGGCCAGCACTCATCAGGGAGAGCAGCAGAGCGGGACAGAGCTAATGGCACTAATGGCTGTCCCCAGGGAAGGAAGCATGAGTGCTGCGGTGTCAGCCAAGCGCAGCCCAGGAGGCCGGTCCCTCCTTTGGCAGGAGCCTGCAGTTGAGTAAGCAGAACGCTGAGCTAAGTGAGGAACAGCTCAAGCCATGCTTTTATCAGGACGGGGTCAGGGTTCTGTAGGGCACAACCCAAGGTGGAAGGAGGGCCCCACCATCCCCGTGTCCTACAGCAATGTGCTGGTGGTTCACCGAAGCCTGAAATAGCAGAAATCACATTGCAATCAGCCCCCAGAGTGCTAGAGCTGCTCTGTGCCTGGGAAAAGTAAGGAGCTGCTACTGTTTCCCCTGGAAGAGCTCAGCTGCAGCAGCTTTTATGTCTGAAAGCCATTCCCCAGCTGCACAGACCCAGGTCCTTAGCGCCTCTTGTTTTCAGAGTGGGAACGCTTGGCAGCTGGTTTTGGGGTGAGCTACGTCTTTGCTTGGTGCCTGCTGCCCTGCTCCCTTGCAACCCTGCCTCGAAGCCCGCTCCATCCAGGCAAGAGGGGCCAGCCAGGCACTGGGCGAGGACTGGGAGGTGTGAGGACCCCCCGCCTCAATTGCACATTTCTACTGCCTCCCTTGGACAACAGAAATTTGTGATTTTCTGTCCAAAGGTTGGCCTCCATGCTCATACCTGGTCCCTCTGGGCTGCTTGTGCCCAGAGGCTGCACGGGACGTGGGGATGTCCCTGTGGGCAGGAGCTGAGCACAGTGGTGGCTACAAGGCATGGGCTTCGTGGTGCCGCTGTGACAGATGTTAGCTACCTGATTACATGGGAATTAACTACCCGGAGCAGGAGACAGCTTGTTTCATGCAAATATGTTAATACAGGGAAGCTTTGTAATGCACGGTGCTGCAGAGCAGACAAGCACCCCTGGAGTTGCGGTGGTGGAGGGTCCCCTGGGGACCCCCACGCTGGGAGGTGGGCTGCTAGGAATCCTAATGAGAAATGGCTGCCTAATGAGATAAATCAGGCAGGAGGGGGGGCTGTGACCGTGGGGAACCCCATGGGAGGGCAGTGGTGTGTCCAGCCGGAGGGTGCCAAAGGGTAAGGCTGACCAAGGGTGGGAGAGGGAAAACAGTCATGCAAAAATCTGTGTGAAGTGTTCATGTAGTGCTTGGGAAGGTCAGGAGGGCCTCCAGAAGCAGGTTTCAGAATGCAAATTAAAATAAAAGCTGATTGCAAGTGCACCCACTGTGCTTCTGCAGCCCAGTGGGCTTTCTGCCAGTTCAGCCATCACTCAGGCTGCAGCAACCCCCCAGTCCCCCCCAGTCTCCCTCCTTTCTTATCAGGGTTGCATCATTGCCCGTTTTGTACAGGAGGGATGCCTGTTGCTCTACAAACACCAATTTTCCTGTGCCTCTTACAGTTGAAAATTCAGTGAGAAATACCTGCCAGAAAGGCATTTACCACATTTCACATGTTTTCTCTGAAAAACTGGGAAACTCTGATCTGTTCCACACTTTCTTGCCGCTTCCCCAGGGATGAGCTCCCCTCCTGCCAAGGGAGAAGCAGCAAAGGCGCGTGATGGCTCTGTGGCAGTTAGTGGGTAGAAGGAGGTTTTACTGCTCTTTCCCTTGTCTGACATTACTTGGGAATGAGGTTTGAATCCTCTTCCCCTGGAACTGTGTTTTCTAGCAAACCACACAACATGGTGTTTATCTTCTTTATTGTTCCTGAAAAGTCCAAACAGTTTGCTACTTGAAAGTAAATCTAAAGTTAGCAGCAGAGAGGAGGGGGAGAACGGTAAAATAACCCCAGCGAGAAAGGACATCTTTCTGAGGCTGAACAAAACAGCACAGATTGACCCCTAACCATTCCTCACAGTTTTTTATTTTGCTCAAAAACCCAAGTGAAAATAATTAAATGGCGGTCAAACAGAAATAATTTATATTGGATTTTCAGCCTGTCTGCTGGACCAAAACTAACTTGTCATTCAGACACCCCTAAGGGAGGAGAGCTGCTCTCCCTGCCCTGCCCTGGGGGTGCCCTGGACCCCCCCCCCTCCCCTACCTCCGTCCTCCCCAGCGGGGCTCCCGGCTCTGCAGCTTCCACAATTTTCAGGTGCCTGGGGTCTGCATAGCATGGGGAGAGTTGCACACCCGGGCACGACAAGCCTGGAAGTGATGCACGCTAATAACTCCGTGGCTGTGACCGTGCAAGGTCAATGTTCTGACGTGGAGCTGCTTAATGTAGTCACCGCAGTGGGCTGATGCAGTTGTTCTTGCGTCCTGCGTGCGAGACATGGTGTTAGCTGCTGTGTGTTTGCTTGGCTCTGATCAGCAGCAAGAGGGCTTTCTGTGTGCATTTTGATTTAAAATGTGAAAAAAGAGAATGAAAAATTAGTCCGTTCTGAGTACAGTTAGAAAGAAACAACTTCAAAAGTTAACAATTTGGGGCAAGCCTCCCTTCTTAAAAGAAGTTTCTACATTAGCCATTTTGGGTCAGTCTCCAACTCTCATCCTCTGAATATCCCGTGTCCCTCCCATTTCACAGGGGGAAGAAAAACATTTAGCAGTTCCCCGCTCCTAAATGGCATCTTTCAGCAGCTGGCTAAGCTGCAAAATGGATTAGCCTTGCCTTACAGCTCTGTACACAACAATTTCAGGCTTGCACAGAAGTTGCATAGCTTTCCCAGCAAAACATTTCCCATGAACATTCCCCCATTTCTGGGGATACCAGGACATAGAAACGAGACTCTGGGGCAGCAGCATGCTGGAAGTTGCGGAGCCAAGAACACCAGGCAGGTGGGAGAGCCGCTGTTGCAGACAAAGCTAGCACTGAATTTGGACGGGGCACGCTTTCCTATCATCGGAAACCAGGAGGCAAGGAGTCAGCCCGGAGCCTGGCAGGGACCCTGGTGCTGTGAGCCTGGAGCCAGGCTTGAGAAGAAACCTTGGGCAAACATCTCCTGTGTCCCCAGGCGCCTGCAGTCGCAGGGATGGGGGTGTCGGAGGGACTGGTGGCAAGTCCTAGCCCCCGGCCAGCTGGCCCATGGGACGGCACTGACACTCTCAGACAGGGTTACTTAAGCCCTAGCAATGTGTAAAGGCAAGGCAGGCCCTGCCTCCAGGGAAGCTGCATCCGAGCACTTCAGCCTGCTGTCTTCCCTTGTCCAAGCACAGGCTTTTAAGCCTGCCAGCCTCCTCTTCTGCAGGGGACCTGACCCGGCCACATCGCTCCTAGCAGGACCTAAATTGCCCTTTTTATGGTAGGAATTAGCTCCCGTCGCCTGCTCTGGTTGCACTGTCCCATGCCCAGCGTGGCTGGGAAGCGGGTGCAATGGGAGCCCTGTGGATGCGCTGGCCGGGAGGCAGCCTCGGAGAGGATGGTGGGCAGCCTCTGCCCTCCACCGCCGGGCAGGGAATCTGTGTGTCAGCAGCACAGGCGATGGCCGGAGCCCGGGGGCATTTAATGCCAGCACAGATGGCGGCGGCACAGGCCACGCAGACTCAGCCAGTCATTTTGTGGCCAAAGCGCATTCATCGTGCGCCTTCTCTCCCGCCCTCCCTTCCTCCCTCCGCAGAGATACCCGAATAGCAAGAGCCTGCTTTTGAGGTTGGAAGTCAGGTTTAGAATTTTAATGATATCCTGTATCCCACAACCTTTCATTTGGGGAGAAACCACTCTAAATGACCCATTTTTCTTAGTATAATGATAATCATTACCAAGAGGAAAATGTGCACTGAAGCTGGGGACAAATGCAGGCACAGAGTAGATGGGGTGGCTGATTCTGACTGGCAAAACGCTACATGGAGAAATAAACCTTTTGTACTTGGAAGGCATGTAAAGATGTCTTTAAACATGTATGTAAATTTGTAACAAATAAGTCACCGTGGCTTGAAACGGGAAGCAAGAGAGAGCAGCCATAAATATTTTATATCCTTGGCAATGAGCTCCAGCACTGCAAATTGTCACATCCTCCTGGGGGCGAGGACGCCTGCTCACGCTGTCGCATGGGGAAGCCACAGCATCTCCCAATTTCTGTGCAGCCTCCGCGCTGAGCACCCTTTTTGCCTGGGACCTGGCAGTGAGGAGCCCGGGAGCTTTCCCACTGCCTGGGACAGGGCTCCTGCCTGCTCCCCTGACCCGGCTCACCTTGCTCCACAGGCTGGTGTGACACACGGGTCCTTCTGAGCACAGATCCTCAACAAGGATTGAGGACTCAATTTGTTATTTTTATGAAGAGTTTTTTTGCAGGAAGGAAAGAATTTTCATTAGCAAAGAAAGCCTGAAAAACTAACGGTTCGTACTGGAGATCCTGACCAAGATACGCAGGCTGTTATTTCAAATCCCCCAGCATGTGCTTGCCCCGGCCACCCCGAGCCCTCGCCGGCTGCTTGCTGGCTGGTGCCCATACAAGGGGCTGTGGCAGCTCCCAGCACCTCTCGAGTCTGGCTCCAGGGCAGCTTGGAGCATGGCTGTGCCGCTGCCCGGGAGGTGGGTGGACGGCCTTTGGGGCAGTACTGTGGAAACGCAAATCCCTCCGGCTGGGAGCTGCGTGCTAGTTTATTAGCAGCACGTGACACAGCATAGGTGATCCTCCTTTTGAAGACGAGGAGACCAGAAGCCTTTGTCAGACATGTTCCTGGGAGCTCAGAAGAGTGCAAATCGGTCAGAGCCACGTATCATCTGCCTCTGTGCTTACGTTCCCAGAAGCAGAAACTGCCTCCCCCAGAGGAGGCAAAGCTGCTGAAGATCAGGGTGTTTGCAGCCCTGGCTCTGTGAGCCTCCAAGCTCTGCTGAATTGTGATCCTGAAGCCACTGGGGCCAGGGACCAGAGGATGCTCCATGGAGCGGAGCCACCTTTCTGCCTCTGTGCTTCCAGGTGCTGGAGCAAATCTGCAGAGCTAGGCTCGGTCCCAACTCTCCATGAGACCTTGGAAATCCTTTGCCTCTAGAGCAGAAATCAAAGCCCAGCAGCTTGCTGGAGATGGTGTTAGGCTGAATACACTGCAGATTGCCAAGTGCTGCATAAGGGTATAAACAGGAGGTGCTGTGCAGAGTTGTCCTCAAGTACAATGCACCTCATTTAGCACCCAGACTTCAGGCTAGAAGTTGTCAGCTGCTTCTGACCATGGTGTTCAAGCATCTAAGTAATTCAATTAGGTGTGACACAAGGAGAACCTGTAAACATATAATTGATTGCGAGAGCAAGTTCTGATCCCAGGTAATTGCTCTCTTCTCGAGCAGCCTGCAGCAGCCCCTTGGCCTGGCTGGTATGCCAAGGATGTAGCTGGTTAGGTCTATGAGTGATATAAGAAGTCTGGTCTCTAGATGCTGGAATTGAATTAGACACCAGCAAGACAGATTTTATTGGATTTATTAGATGGCTGACAGAAGGAAGGCTGGAAACCAGAGGAAGAGAAATGTCTCCTGGCGACCTTTGGGACTGGCATTATTTTTTCTTGCACTGCACTGAGATGGGTGCAATGTTTATCTCCCAAATGATGTCAGATCAGCAGATGCCAGCATTGCCCCCTCCCCAGAGGCTGAGGCACACACAGGATGGGGAGGGTGACCCTGAGCTTGGTGCCTACATGGAGAGCCAACCACATCTGCCTGCTGTCCTCCTGACCCTAACAAGCACTGCGACCCACTGGCACACTCTCCTGCAGAGCACCTTTTCCAGAAGGATCTGGTGGTGGCATGGACTTAAATGATAGAGAAAACATAGAGCTGAGTCCACCGAGGCCCAACTCCAGCTCTGCTGCATCACCAGCACCCTACCATGACTCAGCCATGACTTAAGACCAGACAAGTTAATAGCTGTCTGCTGGAGGATGTGCCACTGGGAGTTCTTGTCCTGCTAAGATTTCATGACGACCAGCAGTGAGCTATTGCCATCAATAATTAACATTGGAGCAGCCTTGCCAAAATAAATTCACCAAGTGCATGGCAAGGCAAAGGTTCCTTGATTTTGCATATCACTCACCAGTTCTCTCTTGCTTGCTGTCCCTGCATTGCTGAGGTTCGAGGTGAGCTTTGCTGCACAAGTCACTTCACTAGGGAACAAAAATAGCTGAGATGCCCTCTCAGCTTGTGGTGAATTGGCTCAGCTGCAAACAGCACAGGCTGAGCAGATCCATGTCTGTTCCTGGGGGAGCCCCTTGCCCCATGCAGGGCAGATGGCTGCCTTAGATCTGGGTGAGCAGCAGCATGCAAGGTGTCACCGGGGGATGAGACCTGTTGTCAGAGGAGAGGCTCTGTCTTAGGAAGGTCTCCTCTGAGGAGTAGACAGAGGAATAAACCCTGTGGGAGCCAGCCAGGCATCATCAGCAACACCATCTCAAGGTAGTTTGGCAGAACAGACAGCAGCAAAATTACCCCAGGGGTTAACTGGATCCCCCATCTCTGCCACTAGTTCATACAGCAGCTGAATCCTGGCATTGCAGGAGGGGGAAAGCTCCCCAACAAGGTTTGGAGGTGGCATCACATGCAGCCCAGGTGCATGGCAGGCGAGAGGGCAGCTTTGCCAGGCTCAGTGGGAGCCAGCAGACACACTCCCCTTTTATCACCATCACTGGGCTCTGCTCCTTCATTCCACCAGAGTGGCCAGCAGCTGCCTTCTGTTAATTAAGGCTAGAACAATCACTCTTAATCAAAGGCCAGACTGATGGCAGCAGCAGACTGCCCATCTCATGCTCTGCATACTGCCTGGCTCATCCCACCTCCACTAACCCTGTGCTCAGGACAGAGAGGAAATAACAGGGGCATAATTGTTTCTCTCTGATTGCTGCTCAGCTGCAGCATGCCACCACAGCTTGGCAGCAGGGACAAGCCCAAGGCAGCTCCCAGAGAGGGCAGAGATGACCCCCTGCTTTGCACAGGAGTTGTCTCTGGGAGCTGGTGGGCCTCCAGAGGTGCCTCCCCACCTCTGCGATGCTGAAGGTAACTTCTCCTCGAGCACCCAGGCCCTCTCTCTGCTCTCTTTGGGAGACAAGGTGAGGAGCTCTCTCGTGGCAGCAGGACACACACTGGTGTTCTTGCTGTCCTTTCACCCCAGTACAGAGCTTCCTCTGGGAGCTGGCGCAGCACCTCCCAAAAGCCATTGAGTGCAGAAAGTGCTCAATACCTTCACCATCAAGTAGCAGATGTCTCCAGGATTGCAGTTTGAGAGTCAGACCCCTCTGTCCTCCTAGCTCTTCCCTTTTAAGTCTGCCCTGCTTTATATACATCACCCACTTGCTGCCTGCAACCTTTCCTTGTGCTGTGTGGCAGAACCATTCCCACCTAAATGCTGTCTCACATAAGTAGGAGATGCCTGCAGAGCTCAGATCCGTCTTTCCTGGGAGGTTTCTGGAGTTCTACCCCAAAGCCCAGAGCTCTCAGCAACCCCTTCCTCCACAAGCACACTTTTAGCACCAAGAAACTCCCAGCACTCTCCTATTTATAGCTTCACACACCAGCTTCCATTTTCTTTTAATTAGCTGACTCCCTCTCAATCATGCCTAGATGAGGTGAGGGGCAGCCAGAGCCGCTTGGCTCTCAGGTACCTGATGCTGCCAGTGCAGCACTGAGAGCGCTCCGGTGCCTTGGGTGAGGGTGCTGGGAGCAGTGCTCCCAGGAAAATTTGTGCCTCCCTGCCAGCACCCAGGAGAGTGAGGGCAAGGATGAACAAGAGCAGGGAGCTTTTCCATCCTCAGTCTATGGGGATTTCCAGCAGGCAGTGGGAGAAAGCGTCGGTGTGAGGAATGTGTGCTGGCTTCATGTTTTCCTTTCCCCTAATACTGGTGATGTGAGGTTATTTCAGGACCTGGCAGTAATTCACACGCAAAAGTACAGCCTCAAGCTACCAAAATCAAATCCACGTTTTACACTCCTGGCCTGGCTTGCTCCTGGTGTTTGCATTTATGCCTCTTTGTAGGACAGAGAAAATCAAAGCTCAGTGCTTTGCTTGCAGGTGAAACTTGGTCACCAGTTAGGTTAGGCCTATCTATCCAGGAAGGTACCAGCAGAGGTCAAAATTGGTGGTGTATTGCTGTATTTTAGTTCGATGACTTGTGCAAATGCAAGTTGCAGGTGTACTGTCAACCCTGCAGTGCCGGGGGGGAGGAGGGCTCCTGTGCACTGAGTGCCTCATCACCTGCGTGTGCCATGCTTTGCCCCCAGCACAAGGATGGCACAGCTTCTTTGGCCGAAAGCAAAATAGTTTCCCAGGCAGGGAACAGGTCCTGCTTGGGGAACGGGCACTCTCATGGGTGACTGGGCTAGGCTGGACCAGCGAGGGTATTGGTTATATCTACCGACAGCACACTGTGGGGTGGGCTGGGAGCGTGCTGGAGGCAACACTTAGAATCCAACATCATCTTGAAAAAATGGAGAAGCAGCCTGGAAAACAACAACAAAAAAAAGAGTATAGTTGGGTCAAATTCCCCTGGCAGGGGCAAGTCATATCACCCCTGGGAGAGCCAATGCTGGGCACAGTGTTTGCAGGAGCACTGGGGCGGGAGGGGAGCTCGGGAGGGCAGGGGCACGGGGAAGATGCTGAGGGACTTTGGCCGAGGAGGAGCAGGTCCCTGCTCCCCCAGGACCAGTGGGGAAAGCCCTGCTGGAGGGTGAGCAGAGGGTGCAAAGAAGATGGGGACACCTCCGCGACCAGGACCTGCACGCCATGGGCACTGAGCTCCACATGTATCTCCCACTGTGGCAAATGCACACACAAGCAGATGTTTGGCAAACGCACCCTGTTTTGCATGCCCAAACCAATACACTGTGGGGGATTTTGACACTTTTGAATCTGGGGCTTGGTCCAGATGAGAATGAAATCTTGAAAATCTACCCAACTTGGAAACGCCAAACAATTCCTCTACAGAAGCAGCACGTTTTGCTGGGAAAATGGTAAATTGTTTTGGTAGTGTCAAAACATAGTACGATAATTTAACATTTTATGTACAAGTCAAAATGAATCATTTACCTTCTTTAAACACTACATTTAAACACCCAAAATATCTGAAAAGCCTTTTTTTCTTTTTTTTTTTTTTGACAATGGCTGTCAAATATCATCAAACTCAGCGTGTTTGTGAATGGGGAGATGTTCCCGGCAGCTCCAGCTGCCTGCATCAGCGGGAGAACCCTGGCCAGGACGGCCGGGGGGGACAGGGCTGTGAACACAAAAGGGCATCCATCCTGCGCAGGGCTCTGCTTTGGGCAAGCAGCAGTTCCCCACCCCGTCATAAAGATGATGTGATTGAGAGGGTAGTTTTGATTTTTTTCCTACTTGGGCAACAGGTCTGATACTTTCTGCTTGGGTTTCTTTTTGGGAAAGGGGGGTGAAAGGAACCCCTTGAAGGAACCGAGGGGGTTTGCAGCATGAGAGCGCAGTGGATGCACTCACTGGTATAAGCAGGAGCTGGTTTTATCCGCCAGCCCTGCTGCATTGTTTATTTTGGGCAGGTTCTGGGACCAGTTTGCAGCTCTTTCCCTGTTTCTCGATGTGCCTACACGGTAAATTATCTGTAATCATTAGCAAGTGGGCTGTTTCCTCCTTCAGACACAATTAGCGGGCAGGGTCCGGAAAAATCTTCCTCAATCTCATTTCCTTCACAGGATGCACTTGAGATGCCGGTACTGCCTTGGAGGAGGAGGCAGGACACAGCCGCTGCCCAGAAGCAGCCTTCCCCATTCCCCAGGGTACAAGTGTCCCCTCCCTCCATCAGTCCCCAGGGACTGCCCTGGCCGGGGTGGGGGGGGGCAAATGACACCCCAGCCTGCAGGTCAGTGGGGCTGAATGAGACACCCACTGGCACCAGTTCTCAGCAAGGTGAGGCAGGGAAATGCAATGCCACGGGGACGACATGATTTATAGTTTCTTAGTCAGAGGAGAATTTGCTTTCCCTGTAAACCCTATCCTCGCAAGTAATTCAGTGGGTCACAAAAAGCATAAGCAATTAACAGCTGCTTCCCAGCCCCAACCTCTGCTGAGGGCAGGTCGCCGGGCTGTTAATTCGGTGGCTCCCTGAAGCCCAGCCAACGTTTAGTCCCCGCAAAAGGTGGCCGTGCCCATCGCCTCACCCTGCACCACGCTGGAGATGATGCCGTGACACAGGGCATGGCGGGGCGAGCACTGCCAGCCAGCGAAAGGGCTTTGTAGAGCAGCAGCTCTTTAGAGGGCTGAAGGACTAAGTGAAGGGGAGCTTTGGATTTACACTCAAGAAAGCTGGAATAAATCAAAGCAATTAAAGTGCAAATGAAGCTTTATGCAGTGCGGCATCCTAACTACCTGGGAAGCACGTTGTGTATACTTTTGCCTTGCTTGCTCCCTTTTATTTATAGACAGAATTCAAATCACTTAAATAATTTAAACTAATTTGCCAGGTAGAGCTGGGGTTCGGGAAGTGCCTGCTGGCATTAATGAGGCTGTGTTTTGACAATGGCTCCACAAGTCCTCCAGGCCTGCCTGTGGCCGCTTGCTCCCCAGACCTGGGAGACGGGGTTTGTGTGGGTGTGCGGGGATGCCGGCGGCTCCCTGCGCCCACACGGCTCTTGGCTGCGGTGCCCGGTGCCATGCCAGGAGGTGCCGGGCACGGGCAGCGAGCGGAGGCGGGAGAGGATGCAGGAGAGCACTGGGGATGGGTGGCTGTGAGTCGCAGAGACCGGTAACGGCAGAGCTAGCAGTAATTAATCATACCGCAACAAGCCACCAGCGTTGCGGTGGAAAGCACAGTTTAATTTTCTCCTAAACTGCCTGGGCGGATGGTGAAGCAAGGCCGTGACCGCACGTTCTTGGGTAACCACAGGTGCTGTGTAGCAGCTGGGAGGGCTGGGAAAAATAGGTACAAGACCAAGAATTAACCCCCCAGGCAGAGCAGAGGCACCAGAGTAATGAGGCCAAGGGCTGGCTGCCCCTCTGCTGCTCATTTTCCTCGGGGCTGGAGGAAGCAGGGCAGAGATGAGGGTGCAAACCCTACACCTCAGTTGGGTTTGGACCCACCAGCAGGACCCCCAGTGTCTCCAGGAAATCACAGCCCCCCCCCATTCCCACCACAGCCTCTCCCACCCTGCAGGGATGCTGAGAAGGGGCAGGCTGAGGTGGGAAATGGGGTGTCCCCATGCAAGCCCCAGAGATGGAGGGGGGGACGCGCTGCTGCTGCCTGTCCCCGTGCCGTGCTGCCAGTCTTCACTGGTGCAGCTGGACACTGCCCTTGGGCTGCATCTCGCCAGCTGATCACAAGCTGCTGTGGGTGTTATCGAGTGCGTTTGCTCACTTCAATGCAAGCAACAGAGCTGTTTGCATAGCACAGTGGTAGAGGAGAATATGCAATTAGGGATTGAATTTTGTCCCGGTAAGGAGGCCCATAGTTGCCGAGACTGAAGCATCGCTGCAATACCTGCTCGTGGGAGCCCCGGCACCGAGTGGGATGCAAAGGCTGCTAGATCCCTTCCCGTAGGAAGCTGCCAGCCTGGCTCACTGGCATCTGTAACACCCTGAGCTCATTACGTTCAGGTGAGCTGCCTTTTATTTACAAGAATTCCGGCAGGAAGAAAAACTTTGTGGATACTTGTCTAAACAAATATTTGCCTCAGGTATGCTCTTGTGGCTATCTGACATGCTCATTTTCTTGTTTAACCAGCACATTTCTCAAGCGGTTTCTGAATGTACTGTCAAATGCAGTCACTTAAAAAATATGAATCGGGATTTCCCAGAGTAAGAGTTGTTTAAAAACTACCTGCATTTTTTAATAGCCCTCTGAGGAGAGTTTTGTGTGCCCCCTCCCTGGTAGGATGGTCACGCATCACTCAAATGGGCAAGCTCTGCTCCACAGATAGGCAGAGACCTCCATATTTCCATACAGCACCGGGCCTACAAGAGGTGGGGAAAATACCAGTTATTGCACAGCTGGAAAATAAGAAGAGCTTGCACTGCAGCGAATGCTTGGAAACTATTTGCAAAAGGCAAGAGAGATGCTTGCCCTGGGTAATACAGGATTTAACCCAAGAGAAAGCAGCGCTCAAGCCCCGTGATTCAGCTCAGCTCATGATCCCCTTCCTTTACTCCAAAAGGTCACCATAATAAATGAACATATTTATCAAATCCATCCCAAGCTGCTGAGAATCACTCAGGAGCAGGCAGGAGGGAAGAATCCACCATTTGAGTACAATTTTGCTGAAAACATTCTGCTCGGCACCGGTGGTGAAAGACTTATTTGCTGCTGTTATAAACACCATGAATTAATATCGTCTGGTGCCCTGGGTATTCACTGTGAGGCAGGTCTGTGTGATTTCATGTAGGTGGGAGGACAGCTTGGGCTGGGAGCGTGTGCCTTCCCCCGGCTTCCCAGACCACACGTGTAACGCACAGGGGCAGAGGGGCATGATTTACAAGCAAGCTGCTTCCTAACCTTAACGTGCTGTGATGCACCCACTGCCCTTTAAATAACCGCTGTCTTTTGAAGGCATAAATACTTAAGGGGGGAAGAAAAAAAACACCATTCCCTCCTGAAAGACCTAATTTATCTGGAATTATCCATCCTTGGCTATAAATCCCCTGTAAAACTTGGCATGAGTTTAAAAGCAGTTACAGCAATGACTGTATATTTTTATCCGAAACCTCAAGAAAGAACAAATTGAAGCCCTAAACGGCAGCTACAAGACGTCGCAGAGAGCCGTGCTGGTGAGAACAGTTCTGCAGTGAGTGCCTTGCCTGGGAAGCACCATTTAGGGGTACACATGAACCCCCACCCCTATCTTTTTGGTTTCTTTCTGAGCAATTCCTGCTTGAGCAATTATTTTAACACACCAGTTTTCCCTGCTGTGCACCTCTAGCAGAGAACTCAGAAGAGCAGCCTCGGGGTCCCGGCTGGTGCAGCAGTTTTTAAGTCCCCTGCTAACATTTGCTGAGCACCATGTCCTTGCCTGCCACATCCTTTGGGAACCAGGGTACAGGTACATGCATCCCTGGTGTCCACCTACTCAAGCACACATTGAGGCTGGCTCTGACTCATCTGGCTTCCCACTTTTTCTTCTTTGTTCTTCTCTCCCCGAAGCAGGAGAGAATCCAGGTTTTATTTAAATGAGGCCCCATAAACATAAGCAGCTGCAATACACTTCCCTGTGCAAACTAGGACAGGTTTTTAATGGCTTACGATTCCTTAGGCTTGGCTTCTTCCCTTCAACCTCCACTTCTGCCTCTCTCCCTAGAAGATGAGAGAGCCCAGGTTTGCATGTGTCCTTGTTAAGCCAGCCGGTGTTGAGCAGAGGCAGTGCCACCGAGTCCTGGTGGGCACTGGCACCGAGTCCCTCCGACAGCTCCTGGGGTTCTCCCCAGTTCCTGGTCCCCCTCCTGCAAGCAGGGATGCCCTCCAGCCCCAAGGGATGGGCAGCCAAACTGCATGCATGTGCGGGGTTCAGCTCAGCACCTTCACAGCCCTCCAAATCCAGGTCTAGGCTCAGCCTAACCCCAGCGGGCTGGGTAGGGAGTGCTCGCAGTCCCAGCGGCCTGGCTGCATCACCCCGGAGATGTTATCTCCAGGGCCATCGCCATTTCCACCGCCCGGTGCCGAGGGCTGGCAACGCGAGGGTTGCTTGGGAGACGAGGATCCGTGAGCAGATGTGACCATGGTGGCCAGGCAGGATGAGATGGGTTGATCTATAGGGGGGGGTCTGTGGGGTCAAGCACTTTCCTTTCAGAGAGCTGCTACGGCATAGCTGTCACACGGTGTGCTGGGACCTCATGCCATGCTGGGGACAGCTTTGCTGCCTCCTCCCCTACCATGCTGGGGACAGTCCAAGCCCCGTGTGCCAGCCCTAACCTCACCCTGACTCGAGGAGTGATGTGCCCCACACCCCGCAAGCTGCTTTACCCCCTCCCCTGCTGCAGCCATGGGCAGGGGTCTGGCAGCCTGTCATGCCAAGCAGCTCTTCACACCCCGTCAGGCGGCTGCTGGAGTGGTGAGAAAAAAAAAACAGAGCCTCTGCAGAGAGCTCACCTTTATTCCTTGCTGGAAGCTGAGCTCTTCCCTCCTCAATAACTAGTAAACCCCCACGGCTGTAATTTAGTAGAACTGGTCCCAGGCTGGGACCACCGCAGAGCACATGGGTCCCTCTCCCCGCTGCCGCCGGGACACAGCCAGGCTGGGACAACCGGAGCCTGGGGGTGCCACAGCCCCAGTGGGAATTTGCAGTGTTAGGGGACACTTGTGGATCTGCCTGTCTCCACCTGGGTTGTGCTCCTGCTTTCTCTGCAGGAGCACCCAGGGCTTGAGCTTGCCGAGGAGTTTTGGACAGAGAGTGTCTGCGTAAGGGCAGCACGCCGTGTTTCCATGCATGACACCCTAGGCTGTGTTCATCCTCAGTAAAAAGCTGTTCTGCATTAAGCCACGCACAGGGCACGCTAGTGGGTACCCCGGCAGTGGGACGGTGCCTGGAGGGGAGCCGGCTCATGCTGCAGTGTGGTAGGAGCTGAGGGGGGCTGTCATCCTTGCCATCCCTTGGCCAGCACATGGAGGGACCCTAACGCTCATTCTCTGCTATCTTTTCCAGGGATGGAGGGATGCGTGTACAGCTGGGAGCAGCAGGAGTATGGCACAGCCCCGTGGGGATAGGTGTGAAGGTGGTTCCCCGTGAGGACACAGTGGGACCCCCCCAGACCCTGGAGGAGCGTGGGGTCTCACTGGGAAGAGGAGAACTCCCAGGTCTGCCTGCTGCCCAGGCACCGACTGCATTTCCAGAGATCTGTACCAGGATTTGGGGCTCAGAGCCCAATGCTGTAGGATCGCTGGACACCCTGACAACAATGGGGGACCCGCCACGGAGGAGGGACGTCCCTCGAGGAGGCCCTGCACCTCTGTGAGCCCTGGCTGCTGGTGGCAGAGGCTGACTGGGGCTGGGCTGCTTGGCCAGCCCGGGGCTGGGGGCAGAGCCGTGGTGCTTGCAGGGCACGGCCAGCGAAGGGCAAAGAGCTGGGGACAGGGTCTGCAGGGGCAGCCCAGAGCCCCAGGAGAGCAGGACTGCCAGCTGAACCGCTGCTTCTCTGGGAACCTCTTCCTGGGGCTAGGAGACGGAGCAGCCCTTGGTCCTTGGGCTTGCTGCAGATGTCTCCCCGTGCCCCGCCGGCAGGACTGCTCCCCTAAGTGCCGGCGCGGAGGGAGGGCCGCTCGTCTCACCATGGTGCTGCCGCCGCCTGACAAGCGCCATGTCTGTCTGACCACCATCGTCATCATGACCAGCATGGCCTTTATGGACGCCTACCTGGTGGAGCAGAACCAGGGGCCCCGCAAGATCGGCGTCTGCATCATCGTGCTAGTGGGGGACATCTGCTTCCTCATCGTGCTGCGCTACGTGGCAGTGTGGGTGGGGGCGGAGGTGAAGACGGCCAAGAGGGGCTACGCCATGATCCTGTGGTTCCTCTACATCTTTGTGCTGGAGATCAAGCTGTACTTCATCTTTCAGAATTACAAAGCGGACAAGAAGAACCTGGAGACGGTGGCCAGGAAAGCCCTGACCCTGCTCCTCTCCATCTGCGTGCCGGGGCTCTACCTGGTGCTGGTGGCCTTGGACAGCATGGAGTACATACGGACCTTTCGGAAGAAAGAGGACTTGCGGGGTCGCCTCTTCTGGGTGGCTCTCGACCTGCTGGATATCTTGGATATCCAGGCCAACCTGTGGGAGCCGCACAGGACTGGCCTGCCCATCTGGGCAGAGGGCCTCATGTTCTTCTACTGCTACATACTCCTCCTGATCCTGCCTTGCGTGTCCCTCAGTGAGATCAGCATGCAAGGGGAGCATATTGCCCCACAAAAAATGATGCTCTACCCTGTTCTCAGCCTGGTCACTATTAACATCGTCACCATCTTCATCCGGGCCATCAACATGGTCTTGTTCCAGGACAGCAGGGTCTCCACCATCTTTATTGGCAAGAACATCATTGCGATCGCCACCAAGGCGTGCACCTTCCTCGAGTACAAGCGTCAGGTGAAGGAGTTCCCCCAGAATGCCATCGCCCTGGAGCTCCAGCAGAACTCCCTCTCCCACAACCAGACCATCCACAGTGTGCAGGGCATCCCCCACGAGCCGTCGCCCACCAGTGAGATCCTTGACACATGAGGGATCACCCCCAGCCAAGCGTTGGTTCAGATAGCCCCGCGCCGAGCGGAGGAGGGATGCTGCTCTCTTGCTGCGTGGGGCAAGCGTGACAGACAAATCCCGGCAGCGAGGGCTCTTCTAGGCACAAAACACCAACCATGTTTTAATTGAGCTATGGAGTGTCCCCTCGACGTCTTCATCTCAGGTATAACCCTAGGAGCCCTCCAGACAAACCAAATGAACTTGCAAAGGACCTGAACCAGCTAACCCTCTCTGTCCCTCCTGCCACCATCTCCCCTCCTGAGCAAAGACCAATAAGGTTGCAATGTCCCTTTTTACTCCTTGAGCACCTCACCTTTACTCTAAGCCTGGAACGAGGATTTTGTTACCGGAGACCTTTTTATGGAGTGGGGACAGGGTCATAGGTGTACGGGTTGTGGGGGGAAGGTGGGACATTTGAACCAGTAAACCCTGTGATTGTAGATGTCTCTTATCTCCAATGGTTGTGTTTACAGTTTCCTATTTATAACAAATGGCTCCCCGGAGCTTGTCCTTGTGGTCAGCGGTGGGCCAGAGCAGCAAGCCCTGTGGCGGGGACCAGGGGACTGCGCCTCCACCAGCGCACTACGCCGACTCTGCTGGGAGCAATATTTGGCAAGCTAAAGCTAATCTAATGCTGGTGTTTTATGTATTTCATTCACTCCAAACAACTCAGCACAATATTTCTATTTTTAGAAGGGTCTCTCCGTCTTTCTCCCTGCCGTTGCAAGCCTCCCTGCCTGCAGCAGCCGGTACAGCTGCCCTGGCCCCACCGGCACTGCTGCAGGCAGGCACGGGCACCCAGGAGGGCTTAGTAATAAGGATGGCGATGATGCATTTCACTCCGGCATCAAGCGTTTATAAAGAGGGCTGCTTTCCACAGCTACTATATTTTTAAAATAAAATCTTTCAAAAAAAAAAAAAAAAAACCCCAAAAAGAGCTGGGAAGGACGTGCTGCCCCAAGCAGGTGGCTGGGCTCAGGGCTGGGCATGGGTCTCCTCCACTGGAGGATGCGGTGGCGAGGGGCTCGGCCGGCCGTGGACAGCGGGGCGGGAGGCGAGGGCCAGCTGGACAATAAAAGCCCCGTGAGAGCAATGGCTTCTGGTGGTCTCTTTTCTGCCAGCGCGGGGAGGGAGGGGGGCAGCTTGGGGATCAGCTCCCATATGGCCCAAATCACTTCTCCCATATTCATCTCCCCTGGACCACCAAGTGCCTTCCTGAGGTGCTGTGCCCTGCACTCATCCAGCGGTGGGCACAGAAAGCAAATAAATCATTTTTCCAGCTGAAATGCTGCCCCAGGGGTTGGGCACCTCTCAGCTGCCTGCACCTGGGGGGCGGCGTGAGGAGACAAGCTGAAAAGCTGCATCTCAGACATGCTGAAATGGGATATTTTTGCATTTTCTAAACCAAACATTTTGTTTTGCGGAGACAGAATAAAATGCCTGATGCTGTTTACATTTCTCTTCCACATTTTCTCCTGGCTCTGCTTACTGAATTTGACCTAAATCCACAAATCATTTTAGTCTCCATCTTTTCAACCCATCATGATCTGTCCAAAACATTTCACCCAGCCCCGATCCAGCCTTCCAAATTTAGGACCAGGCTATCACAGCCCTGCTTGGCCACTCTGCCACCCAAGGATGACCTTGGGGGGTTTCTCTACCGGGAATAAATCCGCTGAGAAATATAATGATATCTTTGCCAACAAAAGTGAGTTTGCAATAGATTTAGCCAACCGGAAAAGTTTCTTCCTCCTTCCCCTCAGAGAACATGAGAGGAAGAGGGCAGGTGATTTAAAAGGTATTAGCAGAAATTAATTAAATTGCTAAATTATTCTGGAATACCTATGGAATTACATATTACATCTCTACTGGTGCCATTAAAATACATGCGATTACCATCAGTACAATTAACTCCCAAGTATCTAATAACATTCTGCCACTCTTTTAGGTAATTAATTTATAAGCCTTTGTTTTATAGCTCTTCCCCAGAACCGAGCGGTGGAAAACCTGCAGGTGCTGGCAGCGCGGTGCTGCCGGCTCTGGCATGGTGCTGCGCGGCCCAGGGCTGGGACGTGCCGGCTCAGGCAGCGCCCAGCAACAGGCTGCACCCGCAGCGGTATTTTATCCTGAGGATAAAATAAATTACCTGGGGGTTACTCTGACAGGTTGTTGTATTTTTGCTCTGTCGCAGCCTGATAGCTGGCTCTGCAGCCATGCCTTATATTGGAATAAGTTAATATTCCCTTGGGCCTGATCTGTTGCCAAGGTTGCCTGGGGGGATGTCTGGCTGTAGTCCCTGGATGGAGCCTGCATGGAAAGGGAATAGTGCTTTATCCTCCTGGTGCCATAACCTCCAAGCAGGCTTAGGAGTCCCTGCAACCTTTTCCCCAAGACTGCAAGACCCTGCTTTCCACTGCTGACGTGGGGTTGTTGTCTTTGTGGAGAGGGGTGTCCTTGGGGATGGGCTGCCCTCAGCCCCTGTGTTAGGAGCGGGAGTGGGAGCAGAGGCCCTGGAGGTGATGCTCACCTGGGATGCGGTGCACTGCATCATTCCCAGAAAGGCCCCTGAGCTCACTGGTGCTCGAAGCCCGCTCTGTGGGGAAGGGAGGGAGGAGAGGCTTTTCTCATCTTCTGCTGTTCAACAACCCCCAGGGGCTCTGTGTGCATCATGTTTCTTACTCAGCAACACAACCCTTTCTTTTCAAAGCCATCTTGGAAGCAAGTGTTACGAGCTGTCCCCTCCACGGCAGCTGCCGGAGGCAGGCTGGGAAGCAGGGGAGAGGAGATCTGGCTGGGAAAGGTGGTGTGGAGGGTGTCTGCGGGCAGAGGTGAGAGCCAAAGGAGCCAGCAAAGACCTCGGAGACAACGGAGAGAGCGCAGCAATGGGAGCACTGCAACTGTTCCTTGCCCAGTGCTTGTTGAGGGCAATGCAAGCCACCGCCGCCTCCTCCCTGAAATCCAGTCCTGCCCAGCAGAGATCACCGGAGCCGTGGGACTGGCAGGAGGGACGGCACAGTGGCGGTGGCTGCGCAGGGTGACTGGCTCCCAGCCTGCCTGTTTGTTAGGGCAAGGTGATATTTTGCCGTGAGCAATGAGAACTAAAGGAAACAATTAAAACTAAATAGGCTGGAACTGAGCAATTTTTCAGCTTTCCCCTGAGAAGGTGTGTTGGCAAAAGAGCTCCTTTGTGAAATGTGAAATCCTCCTGGCAAGCTGTAGACTCCCACCTGCTGAAGCGAAAGCAGCACAACAATAATGCAGAAGAAGGGATGCAAATTCCCAACCCTCCAGTGGAAACTGGCCAGGGCAGCAGCCCTCGCTGCCATTCAAAAACAGGCCACGGGCACGAGGGAGCCTGTGCCCTTGGCGAGGAGAGGCCAGTGGTGCTTTGGGGGCCCAACTGGTGCTGTCCTACCAGTTACCAACCCACTGGGCTGTGCTGAGGTGAATGCCTCCTTCCAAACCAAGCAACAGCCTCCAGAGGAGCCAGGTCCACCTCACAGCTTGCAGGGGACACCGGAGCAATGGCACCCTCTGGAGATGCAAAACTTGAGCCTCTCTGAGCCTTCGCTTGTCCCGAAGGCCAGCAAATTGTTCCAGTCCTCACAGCCACAGACGATCTGCGAGCACTCCCCGGGCAGCGGGGATGGGCTGGACTGAACCCACCCACTTCCCAAGTGTTAGAGAACTGCAAAACAGGAGCTCACAAGTAAGGGGGGCGAAGCAAGACATACCAGGCTGTTGCAAAGCATCGAGCCCAGACAAATCCATCTGTGTCCTGTCCCCCTGCCAAACATTTGGATGAAGAGGGAGCAACAGGCTTGTGCTGCTGCGTGCCCGACACCATCTGTGAGAAGAGCACGGACCCAACTCTTCCTGGCTGTCCCAACAGCTGTGTGGTGCCCACAATACCTCCACCCTTCTCACTATTTTATCTCGATATTTTACCCTCCTAGGAGCTCACATCCAGCACTCAGCAGCACGAGCACCTTGCTGCTGCGTTTACCTGTGGGCCGGTGTGCTCTGCAGCCAAGGGCACTGGGAAGGCTAGTGGGGCGTGAGCTGTAGCTTTTCTTTCCTGGGGTCCTGGCAGCTCTCACGTGTCCTGCTTGTCCTCTGATGCTCTCCTTTTGGCAGGTAAAAATACCTGATGCTGCAGCCCCTGTGCAAGGCTGGGAGGAAGGTGGCTGGCATCAGGCACCAAGCCGAGAGCTCCCTGCAGTCCTGCAGCCAGATTTTCTATGTAAGCACGGCACTGGTGTCTTTGCAGGGTCTGAAAGTGCCTGGGAGGGCTCTGGAGAAGAAAGACACCCACCAGGGCAGTGCAGCACAAGGATGGCCCTGTGGTCAGGCCGGCACCCTGCCATGCGAGGCTTTGCAAACCACACGCCAAGAGCAGGGTGCCTGGGGCCGGGCTGCTCTCCCAGCCCAGCATCTGCTCCTTTTTCCTGAGGTTTAATTACTGCTCCCACACTGGTACCTCCCAAAGCACAAGCTCCCTCAGAGCCCCGGTGCATGGCTGGCACAGCGAGCCCCAGCCCCAGCCAAACACCCGCTGCTGCTTTGTGCGTACCTGAGAGCATCACCTCCTAAAATAACCCCGGGAAGGTGCAAGGGGCAGAAACTGCCAGAGATGCGGCGAAGCTGCGGCGGGGTGCAGGGAGATGCTGTCCTGCAGGCAGCAGAGCAGCGGGATGCTTTGCCTCCTAACCTGCACTGCTCTGATTTCTTCCTCAAGCGCACCATGCGCTTGTGTGCACAGCCCTGCTGCAGCAGGCACCGCACCAAACGGTGGGGAGGGATTGAGGCTGTCAGGTTATATTTAACTGGGCAGGGCAAAAAGCCTCTCCCTCCCCTCCCTTGTCAAGCCCATATGCCCTCCCTGCGGGGTGCCATGCATCCTGGTGCCACCCAGTGCAGCCCCATGCACTGTCACCTCAGACCATATGCAAGTAAGTAATTTTTTTTCTTTTGTTCAATCTGGGTTAATTTTTTGAGCTGAGGGAGACCGAACATTTGTGCCAATAACTGTTTTCCTCCTGCCTGTCCCAGATTCGCTGCACTTTTTTAGCTCGGGGCAATCCTGCAATAAAAAACAAAGGGCAGGTGTCCAGAGCACCGTAACGGCAATTGCCACCAAATTCCTCCTGCCCAGGCTCTGTGGCAAAAGTTTGAGTTTCTCATTAATTTAATTCTAACTTTGAATGCCCTGGATTTTTCAGCTGTGTCTGGTTTTTAGGTCTGGCATCATCCTTGAGGGATAATATCCATTTAAGTTACTGATTCGGGCTTGCTCATTTAATTTCACCTTAATAAAGATTTTATGTGGTTTTGACATGTTCAGTGTCTCAAATGTATTGACACAGCAGCCTGAAGAAGCATTATGACCATAATGGCTCAGGAAGCATTAAAAAGACCCTGGCAAGGTATATTGATTGCCCTCTTTTACAGTTATTTGAAGACAAAGACCAGTCAAAGGGAAGAGCGAGTACCATAGTTTGTTTTTATGTGAGCTTCCGTGATGTTACAGCTTTTCATGTGTGCAAAAGGCATTTGCAAGCATATCTTTGTAAGTTCTTAATCAGAATGTGAAGAAATGGTGGCCCCATTGCTGGGATGCTGTCAGGAGGGGAGTTTTGAAGGAAAAATGCTGCGGGTTGCAGAAAAGCCACCTCCAAGAAAGGGACATCAAAGTGTAAATAAATAAGTGAAGAAGATGCCCAGATCCTCCCCACTGGTGTGTCGCAGAGGAGAAGCCCACAGGTTGACCATGGCTCACTGGGGACTCACTGTAACATGCTGAAGAAAATGGTAAATCATCTTCCAAAATCTGTCCTTACAGCTGTGGGTTTCCCCATCAACTATTCCCAGCTAATGTACTCTCAACATCTGTGCAAAAATGCAAAAGCATTATGGGCATGGTGCACTAAGTGCCACAGAGAGAAAAATTAGTAGACAGATCGATTGGCAGGGGTTGGAATGTGCTTGAGATGGCAGAGGAGCATAATTAGTGCCTAGTGGCCAATATTTTGCATACAAAGATACATCCCCAAGGCCCCTGTGCAGCCACCTGCCCAATTGCTGATGGGAGGATTTTTTTAAAAGACCATTTACCAATTGCAACCAATTTCCTCCAACCCAAGCAAGGGTGACTTCTGTACAAAGGAGCCATGCACCAAGGAAGAAAACCATCTGCAGCAAACCAGCAGCATCTCTAACCGTATGGCCAGGCATTATTTTGCCGGGCGATGCTCTGCCCTCTGCACCAGCCCAGTGTGCGGGTGCAGGAGCCAGCATTTGGCTTCTGCTTGGTTTTTTGGTAGGGCAGAGGGAAGGATGTTGTCCCAAGAAGCAGGTCAACAAGACACGTGCAATGAGGGGACTGGCCCAGACTGAGGTCCAAGGAGGGACCTTCCTTCTTCACCCCTAAAGCATAATCTGGCAGAATAGATATTCCTATGACACCGGATCAATGTTTCAGGCCATAAGGCTGGCAGACATGAGGTCTGCAGGGTGCTGCAGCCACAAACCCACTTCCTAGTGCCTTTACATTGCTATAGCTGAGTGATCACCCCTGCGTTGGTCTCCAAGGCTCTTCTTCTCCAAATCTGCCATGAAATAATAACCCATGGCTCGCGGGAGCTCATGAGGCTGAGGGTGCTGAGAAGTACAGCGTGGTGCCTTGAGCATGCCAGGCACATCTTCCTGCACCCCAGGTGGGCCATGCCGGCAGGCATCTAATAACCCAGCATCTCAGCTCCCAGGGCTTTGCACATGAAGCCCGCTCTGCCCAGCAGAATAAATACTTCGAGCAGAAAAAGGCACTGTTTCTCTTTTTTGTGCTAGTGCCAGCGAGAACTTAGTATTCAAAAACTGTTTTCAGATGTTTCACTTCACAGCTGGTGAATGAACTCGGAGAACTCAATAAACCTCTTTGTAAGAAATTATCTCTCATTAATCTCTCCGGTGAGGCTGGCACCTGGAATAGCATAAATCTTTACCTGCACATACTAGGAGACAGGGGAATGGGCCATAGGCAGTAAGCGTGTTATACTGGGAGAGTCCCAAACGCCAAATAAAGAATAAATCCTCATAAAATTTTCCTCCTGATCTGCTCCTGGGAAGAGGACATCAGTGCTTGGAGGAGATGGATCCTTGGTAGAAGAGCTTTTTGCAGGAGATAGGGCAGCACAAGGGCCTCGAGCAGTCTGCAGGCGTTTTGGGGGAAACCTCTCCTCCTTTCCATCAGACATTTCAGGAAATGTCCAAAAGCTTTAAATGGTTTAAATGCTGCCCACTCAGGAACAAACTGCTCCACAAGGACTGCCAGCTCCCTGCCTCATCCCGACTAGCTGCTTTGGAGACACATGGTTTCTGCCTCGTCCTTATCCACAGCAATAAGCTGGGCTGGCTGGGCTGGAGCACGCCGTGTGCCTCCAACATGTACAATCAGACTCCTACAAGCCTCAGAGCTACCAAACCCATCTCCCCGAGGCAGGACATCTCTGAAAAATGCTATGTTTGGAAGGGAGAAAGATGATTTGAGCAAGCCTTGAACAGCTTGCCATAGAAATAGCATCCAGAGTTTTCTCCCTCACAGGGGATTTTGAAGTTTATTTCGGTGTCCTTTGCTTTGGTGCAACAGATGGCAGGGAGATGTGGTGGCCCGGAATATTAATGCTTCCCTCCAGCATCCGTGTCCTCAGAACAACTGGCGTCTCCATGCTCTTGCTGAGCATCATGAAGCCTTGTCTTCTGTCTCAGGGCCATGCTCTTCCCACGTCAGCTAGGAATTAAAATGTGTGGCCCTGTCCACAGTGGCCCCCTCAGGGATGGGGCATTTTGCATCAGGAAAGCTGCGGGGCAAAGGCTGAGGCTGGGAAGCAGGGATGTGGTTATGGCAGAGGTATAAGCCACCTTGCCTGAATGGGAAACAAATGAAAAAATAAAAATGCAGTGAAGCAAATCTGTTCTGCGACCGTAACCACCGTACTGTGCTGGGAAGAGTATTCAGCCCATATTTTAAGAGTTGTCTTTTATTGATGCCTAATGTCCCATGACCAGTGTCCAATGAGGAGCAATTAAGCATTTGGTTAGATAAAATGTATGTCTTCAAGCGATAACTGGGCAAAGGATCTTCCACTATAATGTCAATATATGATTTTGTACCATGGAAATAAATGTGTCATAAAAATCCTGCTGCTCCCATGCAATGGCTACCCTCTCCCTATTCCCAGCATGTCACAGTGGCTCTCTATATGCCGGGGCTACCGAGGCTGTGAGCGTTGCGTGGCTTGACTTCCCAGCTTGCCAATACCCAGAGCTGAGCTCAGCCTGCCGTGGTCCTTCAGACACCTCTGGCTGACAGGCTGTGGCAAAGGACTGTAAACCATTTAGAAAGGATAAAATTAAACAGCTCCAAAGTTTAATAATACAAGCCCCAGCAATCACACAGATAAATTTAATGGTGACCACTTAGAGACCTGCTGGCTCAACTGTAATATTTGACAAGGTTGCTGAATAATATGCCAGTCTTTCTCAGACCCAGGGAGGCCTATAAAAGCCAGCAGGATGGAGACCAGAATTTCAGCCCTCTCCACCTCTGTGTAGGAAGGAGCTGGCACTACGGTGCCCAGCAAGCATGGATGGCCATGAGTCTTACACCTCCCAGGCACAATGCTGTCGGTGGGACAGATGGTTTCTGCTGGGATCGCGATGCTACCAGCCCAGTGGTACCCTGCAGCCTGTGTCACCCCTGCTTCAGGTTGTTGGGACTTCTGAGCATCGCTTCCCATGGCCAGCTGTGCCCTGCAAGATCTCTTCTCTGCTGCCTCACACCTCTGCCAGGCATTTTCCAGGGGCTCTGCCTGATGGAGTTCTTCCTTTATTCATTTTTCTTAAAAGTAGAAAATTACATCCATACTATTAGGTCCAAAGAACACAAGTGCCGCAGGGTTCAGGATTTAAAAGGCGGCTGAGTGCTCATAACAACTGTGCCTGTGCCATCCTAACACAAGCACCGTAAAATGCTCTTTGAGTTTAGTTTTAACAAGAGCAGCACCAGGTTCAGGGCACACAGACTTGCAAGGGAAGGGATATGCTTTAGCAGCTGGTTCTGTTCTTCTTCCATGGGTTCATGTGGGATGCTGGAAAGGTTGCCAATGCCCACAGTCAGCTAATATCTGGGGGCCTTGTGGAGAGATCAGCAGTGGTGCCAGGAATGCCCTGGCTGCAGCAGGTCCCCCTGCTTACAAACCCAACCTTTCCAAAGCAACCTGGGCATTTGCTTTTGTCAGGATCAAGCTTACAACAGGTTTCTGCTTCTTTCTCTATTTCCCAAACATCCCTCTGCAAACCGCCCAATGGCCCATACCAGATTTCCACTCTGTCCCTGGAAGAAATCCTGCCCCCGTCCTGCTTAAGCATTGCCACAGTGCACGTTTAATCACGGTGCCTCCTTTACTGGGCTGAGCAGCTTGCTACACTCATGTCCTCCAGCCCAGGCCTTTGCAGGGCATGTTCCCAGCAGCGTGCCGGCTCCAGGATGGGTGAGATGCACCTAGCATGGTTCTCAGGGGCACGGTGGCAAGCTTGGCATTTCATCTGCTGTAGCAGCAAGTGGAATTTAGCAAAGGATCTACCTGTAATTGTCAGCATCTGAAGGGCTTTTAAATATGTCCTTTAACTCACTCCTGAAGGACTCGTACTATTTTAGTAAGCATCTCAGGAAAGAAAACTCTCTGTGGAGCATTAGCTTTGAGAACTGAAAGCAATCTCACCAACACACAATATCAAGTTTGATTGACAAGGCCAATACCATAAACCATGCTGATTGACATTAATTAGTCTGCCAGCCTTTAATTGCTTCTGATCATGTCCTACATCACTCTGATTAAAACATTAGTCCCATGCAAAAAAAATCAATGCAGCAGGGGGTGGTTTGAGAAGACCTAACTGGGGTCTGGGATTTCACACTCAATGCCTTTGCTCACAGAGCATGGACAGATCTTTTCAAAGGAACATCACGGATCAGGGTCAGGCAGGCAGGGAAGAAGACTTTCAGCCTAACAGTTAAAACAAACCTCTCCCACTTGAGGTATTTTTTTCTTTAGAGGAACACAAATCCTAGAAGAAAAAGAAGAAGACAGCGGCTAGCCAGGCAAGGCAAGGCCATGCCAGCAGCCAGAGCTGCAGCGTTATGGGGCAGCAGGAGCGGGGATGCAGGCAGGACCCAGCTGAGCAGCCAGTGGGATGCAGGCAAGGCTGCCTCTTGTCCCCCAGGTCACCCATGGCCATGCACCATCACAACTCCTGCTTGGAGGCTGGATCGAGCCTCTTGCCATAGAAGGACAGGCACACACTTGGCAGAGAAGCTTTCCTTCCGCCCAGGTCCCACCTGATCCTGCAGGAACCCATGTCCCTGCCGTTGTCCCCCATGCCCAGACCAGCAGACGCACACCCACCATGCCACGTTCTGACCTTCAGAAGCGCTGATGAGCTGGGCAGAGGCTGCGGAAGCACAGGGGAGGCTAATTCCTGCTCCCTGTGGTGCAGAGGGTGCGGGAGGTCGGGCTGGGGGTCAGCTCACCTGGACTCAGTTTAATAGCCAGCTTTTTGGGCTGGAGCCAGCTAGCTGGACAGACCCAGCCAAGACGTGCTCTAGCCCAGGACATCATGGGTGCACTCAGAGCCTGCAACCTCCTGCCAAGCTTGAAACACTTAACAGTAGCCAGGACCAAGTCATCTTTCTCTCTTTCCATCTCTTCTTTGCATTTGATTGCATTTGCGAATCCATACTGGAGTGCACCCTCTCTGCTGCATACAGGTAGGCTGAAGGAGGCGCAGGGGCTCTCGCCTCCCTTTCCGCTGCTGCCCGCTTCACCACCCGGCATTTCGGGAATGTGGTGGCTGCAGGACATGGGGAATACCTCCCCTGTCCTTCTTCTCTCACTCCCCTTGGCTAACTTTCAGGAAGCCTCTGTTTTTCACGTCCCACAGAGGCACATTGCAGCACGGCCAGGGACAGAGGGGGCTTGTTCCCAGGGACAGCCCCAGCGTGGGGCAAACACTGCTCCATTCAGCACTCACACACAGGCTGTGCGGCTCAGCAGGAGAGTCCTCCCTTCTCTCTCTGCTTCCCTTCTCCGTCACTCTTGGTTTTGCCCAGCCCAGCCCCAGCAAGGCGGTGGTTGAGCAGCAGGGCAGGAGGGTGGGGGGCAGCAGCCTGCCAGGAGATCATCTGGGGCAATGCTGAAGAGCAGCCTTGGCCACGAAAGAGGGGGTGAAAGGGTCCCCACAGATGAGTCTCTGGAAAGAACAACCCATCGGTTCTTTGTAAAGCAAGGACATTTGGGGGGGTTCATCACCTCTTCCCTTCCCTTCTTTTGATGCCTGCGAACCAGATCTGAAGAGCTGTGTGAAATACGCAGTTCCCATGGCAGCCAGCAGCAGCTCCCAGACCAATAAAAGCCAGGATACGATCACAGTCTATTAGTTTGATAATATCATTTATAGTTGACTTAGAACTGCGTCCCATCTAATTAAAAGGGAGCTGCTTGTGAAAAGCGCAAGAGCAGAAAAAGGCAGAGAGGATCGTTGCCCTGAGCCCCGTGCTCGTGCAGCTGTCTGGTCGGTGAATGGCTTTTTATTTCCCGTTTCACATTGGAGCTAATTTCATCCATCACCAGAACCAATGTGACTCATGCCTCCAGCAAGAGACCCATGCGATGAGGAAGCACTGAGAGGGAGGAGAAAGCAGTATTCTCTAGAGCCAGTGTCATCTGGAGCTCCTCTTTTCCTTAATTACACTGTTCTGTCTCCTGGGTTTTTCAGGGGCTCATGCTTCTGCAAAGCCAGGGGAAAGCAGGCAGCAGAAACACAGAATCCAGCCCAAATCCTCCTCTTCCTCATTGCAAGCAGGCAAGCAGAGGGAAGCAGGGTTGGCACAGGGTTGGCTCAAGAGCACTGGTTGAAAAGGTTCAGACTGGAGATATAGGAGAGGACAGGGATTCCTCAGAGATACAGAGATGTCTTCTTGGCAAACTATCAGTTTTTGTGGAAAACAAAATGCTGAGTGTTCACTTACAGCCAAAATGCCAGAATTCTCCCAAGTGCCCCCAAATTAAGAGAGGAAAGGGAGCAGTTGCATATGCAAAGGAGTAAGGGCTGACCAGATCCTATTTTCCGCCTGGGTGGCTGTGTTCCTGAGGCAGCTCTCAGCCTCTGGAGCAGTCTGGATGCTGCATGTGCTCCCTGAGCCATGCAGGTGCAGGCCAACGGACTGCAGCAGGGCTATGATGCTCCGATACTGGATCAGCCCGTGGGCTGGTAAATCATCTCCCACTCCCCAGGGTTGCGGTGGGTGTCTTCCCATGTCCTCCTGGAGGTGGCAAGGAGCTAAAACACACCTGGGAGTTCTCTGGAGCCCACCTTAGTTGGGCAGATGATGATCTCTGGTGTTTCACAGCAAGGCTCTGCAAAGCTTTGTCAGCATGGAGCAATCCAGCTTCTCTACTAAGAAAGTCATCCTGGGTAGGAGTGTTGCTTCTTTCACAGGCATCTAGTTGCCAGAGCTGGAGAGGTGCTGGAAAACATTTGGAGCCCCTGGGGAATCTCCTGATGCTGTAGCACTCACAAGGAGCTCCTCTCCTTGCTCCCACCTGCCAGCCGACCAGAAAATCCCCCTGGCCCTGCTACAGCCGTCAGCATTTCCAGCACAAGCTGCTTTCCCAACCTGCCCCAGTGGGTTTGTGAAGGCCCTAGCAGCACTAATCATAGCTCTTCAAGATCAAGGGGGTATGAGCTGTTGCTTTCCTTAAAGACTTGTTAAGTGGAGCACTGTCCAAGGAGAAAGCTGTGCGGGATGCTGAGTCCGGAGCATGGGCAGAGGGGCAACTTTCACAGGGCTCAGGCTCAGGGGTGTACAGGAGAGGGCTGTTCATGCTGCGGGGAGACAGCAGAAGCCTTCATCTCATATCTACCCTGTGCAGAGACCCACGCAGGCCATGGCCCCTGCAGACTGGGCACAGGCTCTTCCTTGCTCACCCCCAGGCTGTCTCCCCGGGGAGGCTTTTCTCTGAGCAGGGCTTTCCCCTGGTAAATCGTGGAGTGCAGCATCCTGCTGTTCACCCTTCAAGGTGATCACCAGCATCTCGTGGTATCATTGCCTGGCTGCTCCTGCTGCACCTACACTTACAGGTGAGATTTTCTGGGCCATCGAAGTGTGCAGGGCTGACCAGCAGTCCTCATTTGGAAAGCAGAGACCTGCTTGCCTTTCAGAGCGTGATAATAGAGCTGTGAAATTTCAGCTGCTTTATTCTGCAGGCAGCCTCCAGGACACTGGTGTTCTCAGAGAGATTGCCAAGTTGTCTGTTCGCACACCACATTAGCTGTGCTCGTTGCAGGCTCTCACCTCTCCTTGTGAGCGCCAGCATCTCCCTGATGGATGCAAGGTCTGCTCCTCAGAAGTCCAGCTGCAAGCCCGGGATGCTCAGCCTCCAAGCTTCACAAAGTGCCTTTTTCCTAGGGGGTAAGTCTTAATCTTGCGTACTTTACATCTACCTGAAATTCATGGCCTGATGTGCCTCTCCCTGTCAGAAAGATGCTACTGACAGCCTCTGGCTTGTCCTCTGCCGGGGAGCTTGGGGACCAGCTCCCAGCAGCGCTGCACAGCCATGGGGACACTGCCTCGGGAACCTGCCCTGCCACCTGGGCTGGTGCTTCTCCCCTTAAACTGATAACCTCTCTGTTGCATTAAACTTCTTAATTTAACATACCATCTAATCCACGTATATATTGAGATCCAGAGCCATCTTTCAATTTCATTTGAGGCCATCACCAGACTTCATCTCGCAGCTTCCAAATGCAGCCATTTATTCCCTCTACAAAATACCCCCTTCCTGGGCTTTCAGCATCATGCTGCTGCTCTCCAGCCCAGGAAGCAGAAACCTGAACAGAGAGCCACTTTGCTTCCCAAGAAGACAGTCTCCGTGGGGCTGGCTGAACTGTCTGTGAGTTACACCTCAGGCAGGCTGCAATTAACAGGTAGGATGCTTTCTCTAAGCCCTCTGCCTTTGCAAGCCACCTCTGCTAACTTCACCATGACACTTTGAGGGGACATGCTGAGATCCTGAGTCACATCGACGAGCGGGTTACAAACCCTGCAAATTATTTCACTTCTGTCCCTGGCAGTTCCTTTCCCTGGAGCCCGGTGGCAGCTCTGCTGATGGGGCATGGACCACAAGTGGGGTTTTGCAGCTTGGGGCTGGTCCCTGCTGCTGCGTCCTCCCGTTGGGCACTGATGTGAGGAGCACAGTCAATAATCGGAGCTGATGAGCTGTTTAAAGCAAAGACTCTGTCTCCATGTTAACACACACTGCCAGAATGTGGCAAAATTAAGCAAACTCACGAAGCAGAAGCCGAATTATCTCCAAATGGGTTTTCTTTCCAGCGTTGCCTAAGAGATGTCAGTCACTTTTCAAATTATTTTCCCTAGCTGGGGATGATGAAGGAAGACGTCTGGGATTAAGGTGCCTTCTGCTGCTGTCACGCAGAGCGGCTGTGTGACAGCCTCTCCACCTGACAGGCCCAAGGAATCAGATCATTTCTCTGTAAAATCAGTTTTCACAGCGATGTCCCCGGCAGCCGGAGATGAGAGCTGGGAAGGAGCGAGTAGCCGTGGCAGGATGAATGCCAGCGATGGGCAGAGCAGCTTGCAAAGTCTATGAGAACACCCGGCCAGTGGTCCATAGACTTTAATGGAAAACTAATTCCAGTCCGTACACTTTAATGGAAAATGAATCCTGTCAAACCCTGTGTGTTGGGGTTCTTTTCCTGTGTAGTTACAAGCTTGATTGATAAAACTAAATGTGTTGACATTACACATAGGCACCTGCCATGGTATCACCCATCAGCCTGATTAATACACACACGAGTTACAGATGCGTGCAGTTTATAGACTGAAAATTGGCTCATAGATCTCAAAGAACCTGGAAATGGAAAGGCATCACCTGATGGTGGTAATTCTGGTGGCACCCCACAGATACCAGGCTTCAGTTATGTTATTTTCTTATTGAGATGGCTCAAAGTGAGCAGGAACATGATTTTAAATAATAAATGGATAGGGCTGGCAGCTGCTCTGTGAAGCTCCATGCTTATCCCCCCCAGAGCCGCTGCTAGCAGCATCCATTGCTTCACGGGATGCTGCAGCAGGACAGAGTCCAGGTCGGGCCGTGCTGCGGGACACTGCTCTTCCCCTAAACCCCGGATCCCTCCAGCCCGGAGGGCTCTGATACAGCCTCGGCGGTGCAAATCAAAGCAACCTCATCAAAGGAAACAACAGTAGAGGAGAAAAGAGCCTTCAAAGGCAGCTGGGCATGGGGCCAAAGAGAATTTATCTTTTATCACTTTCTCCTGAAAGGGAGAAAATCCTGTCCATGACACTGGGCTCTCCCTGCCTGAGGCACAAAGCGAGTGGGGGCAACCTCCGCTGCTGCTGCCGGAGCGAGCGAAGCAGGAGAGCAAGAGATGTCTCCCAGGGCAAAGGACACGTGAGGAGGAGTTCAAACCCAGAAAAATAAGGGACTTCTGAGCTGCCCCCATGCCAGAGAGCGCAGGCATTGGGCAGCTGGGGCACTCCTGCCCGCTTCAGCTGTGCCTGAGGGCAGGAGGCTCCTGCCCGTGGTGGGATGCTCCCTGCAGGAGATACTCAGTGCATCACTGGGCCCTTCCAAAGCAGAGGCGGCAGCAAGACTTCCACCAGTCCCATCAGGAGGCTTTTCTGACCATAGCTTTTCCCCCTGGGGATTACCCCTGACAGCTGGCTTCATTGCTTCTGACACTACCATCCTGCTACTGCTCCCCGTCCTCCTGCCCTGGCTCCAGTGCCTGCGGTCTGCACCCATCCATCATTTGTCTACATTTATGGGCTGCTTCTGAGATGTTGTCTCCCTCTGCCATACATATTTAATTCCTCAAAAAAACCTGCTCAGGACAAAACTCAGATGTGAGACCAAAAGACATCCAAGCCAGAAGTCAAGATGGTCTCAAGCTGAACTGCCCCAAGGAGCCTCCACCTTCATCAAACAGGGTGAATAAGATGAATGCATCTGCAACATTATTGGAAATGAACCCGGCTGCTTTGCCTTTTCAGTATTTATGACCCTTTTTATTTGTGAATGTTCAAGAATATCAGCTTATGCTCACAAAACATCGGTGGAAAGGAAATGCATCATATCTGTCTAAGAGCAGAAAATAGGGAAGGAATTTCCCTGCCATTTGGAATACCTCCTTTTTTTATCTGTATAATAAATGTACAGACTTCCAGCCTGCAGATAATTTGCAGAGGACAAGGTACTCTCGGTAAGGGTAAAAACTCATCTAAAATAAACCTCTTTTGCCAGAAAAGTATTTAATTTGGATTTGGGTCAGGGTTTCAAGCTCATGCTAAGTGCCTTTGCAGATTGCACTCCATGCACAGGGTACCCTCTTTCAGATGAGCACAATGAATGGGCCACGAATGTCTGTATCTCGCAGGTTCAAAGGAATTCACAGTTTTCAACAGCAAAACATTTCCTGATGATTTTTCAGTTGAAATATATGGGTTCTTTGCAAAAGCTTGATCTCTTAGAGCACAAGACTATTCTGATAAGCCCCGTGATTTCTTTCTGAATCTCCGCCATGCAAATTATGCCTGTGCATCCATGGGCCCAAACCTGAAAACACATCTGGGGACAATAATTGGCAGTGCCTTTACCAAGAAGGCAGCTCACAAGCTTTAGGTACTTTAGGAGATGGACACCATGCAGTCTGACCATGTCCATCTTGGTGCAAAGACAGCTGGAAGCTGGTCTGTGTGCTAGGAGCTAGTGGGCCAGCCTGAGCAATCCCAGACTAACTGTCCTGCACACGGAGAGCGGTGGAGCATGTGGTCCTCAGTAAGCTTGGGCTGGCAGAAGGTCCCTTGGGTGCAGAGCTGGTGTCTTCTGGCTCAGAGAGACAAGCCACTGGAAATGTCCTCTGCTGCAGCCAGAAATGACCTGCCTTATGTCTGCTGTAATGCAGTTGTAACATGCAGGATCATTTCTTAACTGCTCTCTGTTTCATATATAGAGGTGTTGAAGGAGAATGTAAGCAGGATTTCATACAGTATCCTGACACCAGAACTGCTCTGTAAAGCAGGTACCCAGGGTGACCCTGGGCAAGGAGGGCATCCTGCTGCGGGCAGGGGCACACAGGCTGCTCCCGCATGTGCTGCTCGCCTTGCATCCTCCGCCGCCCAGCTCCCACTCTCCAAACACCATCCTTGATTCCTCATGGTCCCCACCAGCCGGTAGCTGTTTTCTTCCCTCTCCCGCTCCCAAATCGGTGTGAAGCGGAAAGCAGTGGGAAAGATTTCCATTTGAACGCTTCGAGGCTGATTACACTGGAAAAGCAACTGGGAATAGGGCAAACATAATCACAGGTAGTGATATTAGCATCACTAAATCAGGCTCTGAAAAAGCAGCCTCTTCCAAAAAACTTCACTTCCTTTAATTCCTGCCTTTCACTGGGCTGCCGAGGTATTTATAGCACCTTGTTCAGCACAGCATTAAAATCCCTGCTCGGTGCAAGCAGATGCTGTCCACAGAGCAACACCCGGACTTGGCGCCTGATTGCTCACAGATTAATAGCAACCCATCACCCATGTAATCTCTCCGGCCCTGACAAACAGGGCTCAGCCCTCGCTGCTCCACAGAGGGGACGACGGCATCTAACAACTTCTCCCCAGTGATGTTTATGTTTTCTCAATTGTATAATGGGCAAGGGAAATATTGTGGAGGCAATAAGCTTTCAGGAGCACAAAGCAAAGACCTTCTTCATCACAGCACGGAGAGGTCCTTACATACTGAAGTTGTCAGAAAGAGAACCTGAATTATTTAGCGGGAAGCCTGTGATGCCTTCACCCAGTGCAGCAAACCGTTGTACCTACAAGCTGTATGGAAAGCAGCTGCACTGGCATCTAACACCTAACATCACAAGAGGGCCCATACTGGCAGCCTTGTTTTTACAGCATTAATTATGGATGCTGCCCCAAGCATCCCCTGGCAGATACCCTCTGCCTGGAGCTTCACTGCTCCATGAGCTACACTACAGCATTGGCTTGCTCCAGGGAAAGACAAAGCCCCCTGAGCAGGTGGAGGGTTGCGGGGGCAGCAGGAGAGGTCTTTGGATGAGGCTGGTGGGCTCAGCTGTTACATGCATTTATTTTTCAGATGTGAGCAGGCTTGTCCTCATGCAGGGCTGCACTAGCATGGCCGGGTAACAGAACTGCCTGCACTCTCAGGTTTTGGTGGGCTTAATTTCCTTGAGTATTTCAGACCATTCTTTTCTTTTTCAAATGTACACTAAGCCCTCAGCAGATAGGATCTCTCCTACTTCAGCATTTTCTTGTGAGCTTAATTCTTGATTTTACTAGAAACTGGTGTTCTCTCCAGAGTTGCCATAGTTACTGATGCATGTGTTTCTGATTTCACACGCTAATGACTGTCCCAACCTCTTGTTTGTGGAATAAACTCTGTAACCCTGAAAGCAACATGAAACGAAATACTAAAGCACTTATGGTTTAGAAAGCAGACATCGTGAATCAGCGATCAGAATTAATCGCATTATCAAGGCAGGATTAAAATAGTCCAAGCCTCTAGGCCAAGCAAGAGAGCAGGACGGCCCCCAGACCAGATTTGCGGGGGGTGCTGCAAATCCATGGTGTTTTGGGAAGTGTCACAGCACTCCTGCACACCAGGACTAGCCAGGCAGCAGCTCCGGCTTTGCCGCTGCATGAAACGATGGTGGGAGAGACCTGCCAGCCCGGCACTGGAGGGGCAGGCACAGATGCCGTGCTCTGGAGCAGCCCAGCCTGAAGAGCAGCATCCCTACATGAGGTACCACCCCCACTTGCAATGTTTTTTTCCCAAAGCAAAGGAAGAGGAGAAGTAGATATCTTCTGGATAGCATTCAGAGTGGCACTGGCCCTGGGGAGCGATGCACGGCCACGGGGAGAGCTGATGTTGCAGCAAAGCCCAGGCTCTCACCTCCCTCTCCCTGTGTTTGCCAGCTTGCCAGGACTGGGCTGTGAAGACGCTTCTGGAGCGTGCCATCGCCTTGGGACAGCAGCAGCCTGCTCTGAAAGACTGGCTCTGCCCTTGGGATCTCCATGAGAGCCTGTCCAGAGGCTCTCAGTGCCCTCCAGCATCTGACAGGGCACACGAGAGCCCTGAAGGGTCATCACCACCCTGAAGGCTCTGTTTGGGGTTCGGAGTCTGAAGAGGAGGGCTGCAGACCCCCAGGGCCCTGGGCACTGCAGCACAGCTCTGGAGCATCCTGGCAGCTTCTGTAGCTCTGCCAGTCCCGTTGCTTGCCTCCTGCCTGGAAGGGTGGTTGGTGAGATCCTACCACCCCCAGACCTCCGGTCTCTGCCCGTTCCCACACCACGGACATCCCCTGGGGACAGCCAGCAGTTCTCGTACATCCCTGTGGTAGCCCGTCCAGCCCCAGGCCTGACAGGCAATGGCCCTGTCCTTAGAGAGGTCACTGAGCAGCAAGGTGTCCCCATCAAGGGCAGCCTCATCACCCGAGGACACGTGGGCTGGGTGAGCAGCCAGTGATAGGCAGGAGCTGCATTTCCTTATGCCGGTGCTGATACAACTCATTACGCACTTGGCTGGCTGGAGACTAAATTATAATAAATGCATAATGAAATATTTAAATTTCCAGCAACGGGATGGAAGTGCAGCATCGTTTGCCCTGCCGACGCTGGGCTCTGCTCGCAGCCGCCTTTTCTCCCCGGCACCGCGGGGCCCATTGCCTTGTCCCACAGCGCAGCCCCGTCCCCCGCAGCTCACGGGCACCAGACCCCCGCCAGGCACAGCAGCTCTTGCTGGGAACCGGCTGTGGTGGGTTGACCGTGGCTGGCTGCCAATTAAAATAGATTCGGTTAGTTGAATTTAAAACAAACACAAATTAAAACAGAGGCCAGGCTAGGGGAGCAGAAGCAGTGGCTTGTCCTCGACACTTGCACTGGGTCTGTTTGCACATGCCGGCTGGGAAGCCGGGTCAACGCTGCCTGCTCCATCCAACGGATGAGAACACACGTCCCACGGCAGGAACAGAGCCTGCCAGCCCCACATCATGGGATGAAATCTTGACCCCAGGGACCAATGATGGCAAATTAAAAAACAAACCTTCCAAAACCTTGCCTGGCCTCCGGTGCACACACTATCCCGCTCCATCACTCGGGAGCACGGCCATGTTTTGCCTGGGAGCAGTTTCCAGTCTCGGTCCTGCGGATGCAGGGTTTTATTTTTAACCCGCTCTCCACTCTGGCAGACGCTGGCTTTGGCAGGAGATTTTTGCAGTGTCACAATGCCAGGCTAAGCTTGAAAACATCCCGTTGGGACTGCTGGAGGGATAGATAAATGGCAGAGAGGCTCTCGCCGGCTGTGCTGTGGCAGGCGTGCGCAGGGCAAGCAGGAGGTCTGAGCCAGGCTGCTCCTCTTTGCTGCCTCGGCTCATGCCGTCTGGGCAGCGCAAAGGAAAGCAGTAAGGAGGTTCCTCCCTGAAGCTTTCCTCCCCCAGGTACAGGCCAGAGACCAAATGGAGTTGACGCTGCACTGCTGCAACCAGACCACGGGGGTCCTTGGTGCTCCAGGGCGAGGGGAGCGTCTCCTCCTCGCCCCCGACTGCTGTTGGTCCTGCTGGAGCACCTAACCCTGGTCTTGGGCCAAGACAGCAATGACTTCAAGGGACCTTCTGGTGGGGCTGAGACCCTGGTGGGTGCAATGAGGTGCAATGGGGAGGAGGTTTATCCCGGAGCTGTGCTCTGCTCACTGCTGCAGACCCTGCAGTGCTGGCCTTGCCCTGGGGAGCCCCTGGGGTAATCTGAGGAGGTTTCATCTTTCTCTCAAGGAGCTCTCCATAGCCAGGGCCAGCAGCCTGTCACGCTCCACGATGTGCTCATCTCAGGCTATTAATTCACAATCGATACCTGCCTCGGCAGGGTGCCCTTGGTTTGTCAGTACTGTGAAAGGCACACAATAAAACCACGGCTAACCGCACTAATTGGGGCACACAGGCCCCCCAGTTACAATGGGAAGTTTACGACTGGCAGGTCCCCGCACCCAGGAGGTTTCCAGCATGCATCTCCATGGCACTAAGTCCCTCTGACAAATAAGGTTGCAACAGGTTGAGATGAGGAGGAGGAGGAGGAGAGAATAGGGTGGGACTGACAGACAGACAGACAGACAAGCAATAGGCAAACAGCCCAGGTGCACGAGTGCCACTTTCCTCAGGAAGGAGGCTAAAAGTCACTTCTGCCAAGCCACATTCCCATTGCTTTGGCTCCTGAGCCTTGCCTCCAAGGTAATTAGCTCTTTAACTGTCTTTATAGCCATGAGTGATTTAAGGAGCACAATCTGTTTAGCTTATTAAAGAGCTGGGTAAAGAAGAAACCTAACCACAGTCTTTAAGCACCTGTCCATGGAGATGATATTAAATGTTAATATTAAATATTAATTTTATTAATTTTTAATATATTATATTAATTATAATTAATTGTTATATATAATGTATAGTATAATGTATTAATTATAATAATTAATATAGTAATATTAAATATTCTTTGCAGTGGGTGATGAAGACACCACAATGTCCAGTGCTGAAAATTCAGCAAGTTTCAAGCTGAAAATGCAATGAGAACTTTGCTTGTAGCAGCAGTTGGCTGTCCTGGAGATTACTGAGACACGTGGTGGGCTCAGTGCCACTTTGAGTCAGGTTACCCACAAATTGTTGATGTCGTCTGCAGATGAGCAGGGAAACTCCCTTCCTTTGGACTTATGCAGGTGCTCAAATGAGAAAACTTACAGAAATCCCTCCAGCCCCCAAATCTGCACATGAGCACAGCAGTGCAGGAAAAGGGCTGTCCTGAGCAGGGAGTGGTGGATGGACAGACCCCCAGAGAAAGGAAGCAGTGCGTGGAGCAGGAGCAAAACCTGGGACTGAAGATAATAGATATAAGCAAACCAAAACTAGAGGAAGAAGTCGAGCAGAAGTCCTTTAAAAAAGGCACAGGAGAAGGTGTGCTCCAGGCAGGCTTTCACAGTGCACTCTGGCACAGGTGTATTCCCTGCAAGTGCACAGAACTAATCACTTTTGCTCATCACCTTTGTGGGCACAAATGTACGCTTTGTCTTCTCCCGTTATTGTTTCTTCAAATTCATCAGCTTCCCTCTGAATCACAGCTTTACCTTATCTCTGTAAGTACGATAGAGGGAAGAAACTGCACATGGAGGAAAACAATTAAAAATGTTCAGTTTTTGTTAAGTTGTTGTAAAGACAAAGCTGACATAATGTCTTAGCACAGCATGTGCTCAGGAAAGACACAATTCAGAGCAAGGATATGGAAATACGTGATGGCTACCTCACCTTCAGGAGCAGTAGCATGGAGCTGGCCATATCTTGCAGCTCCTGGCTCCTAGCTTTGTAGAATCCAGAGGCCCATGGCACCAAAGGACCCTGAAGGAGATGTAAAGCAGTGCATGGAGAAGACGCGTTTTGTGAGACAGCCCAAGCCATGCCAGGTACTCGGTGCTCCTGCCAGCTCCTGCCAGCTCCTGCAGGTCACAGGGAGCTTGCAAGTCTCTGAGCTGGTCTGGCAGGGTCCTGCGGACGGTGGTGAGCACCAAAAGCATCCGGACACATTTTCTGCTCCGTGGCCCGTGAGCCTGCACGCCTGGCTAGCCGCCCAGTTGGCGACTAGGTCCAGAGATTTCTCAGTAATTCTTGGAGGTGTTTACTTTACTGTCTCATGCTATGTATTTGCATACATCCAATTTACAGTTCCCATCATCTAACTGCCTTGGTAATTGGGCAGCTGGTCTCAGAAATGCTGATTTACCGCTCTGCTGATGACATAATGTGTGTTTGCACTTGCAAGAGGCAGCCGTGAAATCCCTCCCTCCTGAACTGAATTCCACTATTGATTTTGCTTTATTGGATTAATATTACCATGACCTGCTGTTTTATTCAGTGCATTTAATACACTGGCAAGAACGTACCCGTGCTGGTCTTCTGCCACAAACCGCATTTCCTGCATGGGGCACGTGCATCTCCCCTGCCTTGGCACGCTTGCAAGGGAATAATAATCCCTGCCTGCTGGGAACGGCAACGAGACTGCGGCCAGGAGTGCAAACAGTAAATGCCACCTCGAAATATTTCTGATTGGATTGTGTTTTGCTCTGCCAACACCTGCCCAGGCTAACAGCAACTTTGCTGCTGCCTCCCCGCATCTCCCCGTGCCCACTGCCGGCTGCAGGATCCAGCACGGCGGCCACGTGAAGGGCTTCGTGGTGACACGTTCAGGTGGCTGCATGCATCCCTGCTGAGCTCTGACCATCGCCGGCTCTGGCAGCAGCGGAGCTGCCCGAGCTGCCCAACCCACATTAGTACAGCTGACTCAAGGAGGACAACGTGCAGGACAAGGGAAAATGGTAATGAAGTGTTCCCGTCGCAGAGCGAGAGCGCTCAGAGCCAGCTTCCCACACGGCCAGCTGTCTCGTGTGCTTTTTACGTTTGGTTTCCATCCAACCTGAAATAAGAGCAGTCTCCAATGAAGGCATTTGTCACTGCTCAAAAGGACTTGCAAGCAAGGTCAGCCCGGACCGCCGCAGCGCAGCTCGCCGGTGCCTTGCGCTGAAGAAGGGCATGAACATACTGTCCCCAAACCTCCGTCCACATCCCCCCTCAGCTTCCAGGTGCGCAGCAAAGGAAACAGCTACAGCACAGGCTCGCTACAAAGAAAAAGAGCAAGAAAGCAATTTTGCTTGTAGACATCCTTATCCTTGCAGTCCAGCAAACCTGATTATTTTCTTCAGGTAGCTGATAATTCTTGTATTTCTTTATTTCCTAAAGGAAAGCTTTCTCTCTGAAACCAGAAGTAACGAATGCCGGTGTTACACTCACATAGTGCTTCAGAGGCTTGCACATCCCTGTGCAGCCTGCCACGGCAGAGAGCTGGTACCTGGGGGACACGGTGTCACTTTGCATCACCGACTGGCTCAGGACGTCCAGCGACAGAGGGCAAGCAGCTTTTAAAATTTCTGTGCAGTCTTTATGTATCGGGACTTACAGCGAGACCCTTTTCTTTCCAGCACTGCACAACACCATTGACGCATAGATTTCCCTTAACATGCAGTTTTGGGTAGCAGAAAACAAGCTCCAGAAGGATAATTTCAAGAGAGCAAGAGATGAGGAGAACGTCACAAAAATGAAAGACACTGGAAGGAAAAATATTTGCAAAAAGCAAATTGAGGCACCTGAGACGGGACCGGGCAGCGGATCTCCACTTCTGTGATGGATAGTATTAACTTCTCTACTAGTTCTGGAGTTGCTTTTATTTCCATGGAGCTGCAGGAGCAAGCTTGGACCATGCCCTCTACCTGTGCCCACCTCGCTTTTCCCTGAGCCCTCCGTTTCCCATGCCAGGAGTCCCGTGGGAGGCAGCAGCAGCTGGGGGCTTGGGGGGGGAACGGGAGCAGCCCAGCACTGATGAGTCCCAATCACAAACTTCACGCAGCAGGTGGGCTTGAGTGTATTAATATGCCAGTCTTCCAGCTTCGCCCATACTAATTTTCTCCTGTCTCTTAGTAACTGGCTGGTACAGGTTATGTTAATATGGATTTAAATTCTCCAAAGAGCAGAAAATTAAAGGAAATTATGAATCAATTTACATTTCATCTGATTCATAAACCTACACACTCTACAAAATGAGTTGATTTGAAATAATTAAGGTTAAGAATGTCCTCATCACCCCTTCAATAATCCTACTAGATGCGCTGCATTTTCTCTGTCTTTATTCTTGCTCTTTTTCGCATTTCAAATTCCAAGTCCTCCTTTGTTTTTTTTCAAGCTATCACAAATTTACCAGGCAATTAAAAAGTGATATGTAACAATAATAACAGCAATAACAATTATAAGAGCAATAGGCTGCATTTGCAGCAGGAGGAGCAGAATGCCGAAGGAAGGGAGGTGAGCGGGAAATTCCTGCTTAGCTATAGCCCTTTGCAGAGCAACCCCAACGCATGCTATTTGTCGAGCATTGGGAATCAGATTATTTATAAGCCTTTTCACATGTGAAAGCGGGGCACGGCAGCGGGACTCCCCCTCTGCAAGCAGGCTCTACCTGCAACTTTTCAGAACCTTCCCCGGTGCAGCAGCCCTTGATTTTAGCAAACACCTTCCTTTGCCTAGCAAACACCCATGCTCCCCTTTAAGAGTTTCTTCTGTAGAACTGCGAGGACAATCGCTCCAACCCTTCTGAGGATTTCTCATTAAGGTAATTTTTTTTACCAGCAGGTTTTATTGTCTGGATGATACATTTAAATCAGCTCAACCACAGTTGACTCACATGTGAATAGCCCCTAATGAGGAGCAAAACCCACTCATCACATGGAAATTTTACAGGGAAATAGAGAAGGGATTTTTCCATCGCTGCAGACCTGGCATGACATGCTCCCCAGGCCATTCGAATGCTGAGATGACCCAGCTGGGTTTGAGACCCCATGGTACAAATGCATGGCAATTTTCTTTACTGATTGAAGGTAAAGGAGGGAGAATGGCTGTTTTCATGGAAGTATTTCACAACAACAGGAGGCATTGCTCCAGTATGTGGCTGCTTCCATTGCTGCTTTTTCTTGGTGTTTATAGATTTGTCAGTGGTTACAGTAATGTTCATCATTGGGAAATAAACATCAGCTATATACATCTACGTGGAGGCAGCAGTATTTTTCTCCACCAGACAACTGCTGTCTGTCCAGATTACTCCAGTGATAAAACAGAAGGAAAATGTCATGCATCCCCACTACTGCTTCCAAAGGTCTCCAGGGAGCGACAACGTGTCCTTCCCCAGCCGACCTCAGACAAGCATTACGATGGGGATTTGTGAGCAGGAATTGCCACTGTCCTCTGCTTGGAGTCAGGACACAGCAGGCAGAGAAGTACCCAAGGAGCAGGGCCTGTTGCCACGAGAAGGCAGTGCCTGGTGCCAGCTGAAGGGCTCTGAGACTTTTCCAACGGAGCAGAAGGGCTCTGCAGGCACTGACGTCTTCTGTTAAGTAGAATTGAATCGTGTCTTTCCTTGGCTTGGCTTACTGAACCCTTCAGTGCTTTGCGTAGCAGAGGGTGTTTGATTTGATTGGGGTGCTGCAGGAGCTCAGTCGCCTCCTTCGCGCATTGATCCGGCTCCATCCACTGCGAGCCCAAGAATTTGCTCCACGGTGGGTGACCCTGTGGTCGGTTGCCAGCTCTCTGTCATCTCAGGGAGGAGATGGATTTGTGTTGTCCTCCTCAGAAAGAGGCCCACAGGCATGCTGGTCTGCAGACACACCGCAGGACAAGGCAACCAAATCCTGGGCTACTTTAGAAGGAGCAAGGCCAAGAGACGGAGGGGAGTTATTACCCCCCTCTAGCTTGGTGTTGGCAAGGCTCCACCTGAAATAGAGCCCAGTTTGGGTCCCTGCCCCCAGTTCCGGAGAAACCAAAGAGGGTCAGGGCCAGATCTAGCACTGGTAATGCTCCTGCCCTGAGCCAGGGACTGGAGTAGGGACCAAACAGCAAACTTTGGTGTTCCTGGGGTTTGACATGCAAAGCCTTTCCTGCAAGGGAAGACAAGTATGTCACTTCTTGGCTCGCTTGCAGAAACAAGCTGAAGATACTGAACCCCGTGAACCATAGTCTGAATTTCAGCTCTGCCAAACAGACTCAGCCACATTTGAATGGCGAGAGAAATGCCCGGGGGTGATGTCAGACCCTGGGAAGTGCAGAGCAATTACAGCAACACCCAATTAGGCAAGCCTGTGGCTTAGGCAAGTAGCTGCACTTTTCTTTTCAAGCCTTCCAGTTCATGCCAATCTCAGGAGCTATTCCCTCTCTTCTTCCCCACGGTGTGGACCAGCAGCTTGGATCCCACTTGTTGACACAGTTGTAAATCACTTTTGACAAATTTAACAATGACTCAAGGGCAGCAAACAGCAAAGCATGAATGTCATTCCTGCTAAAAATTGGTGGCTGGCCTGGTGCTTCCTCCCCCAGCCACCTGCGCCTGCCTCCGTGGGGCCGGGAACACACGCTGACCACAGCCAGAAAGGTCACTCACCCTCACTTAGAGATAAAATGCCAAATCGCAGCTGACATTTAACTTAAACTCCCCTTACCGAGTGTGCTGCAACAGGCACAGGAGCTGCTCCAGGCAGGCTTGTGGCAGCGAAGGCGAGAGAAGACCCCAGCACCTTTGGAGGTGGGCTCGCCGCTGCAGCTGATGCTCGAGGCTGGGAGCACTAAGGACCACGGGCAGCACAGGTCCCTCTGCAACCCTCCCTGCGTGCTGCATCCCCTGCTCTGTCTTGGATGCTGCTGGCTGGCTGGGGCTTTTACCCACGCGCAATCCCATGCATCCTACAGAAGAGCTTGCCTCCCATTTCGTGTTGCCAGGTCTGGGTTTTCCCCCTAGCAAAGGGGCTGGAAGTGGAGTCACAGCTCACAGTGCCAGTAACTAATTCTTCTGCAGGGCTGCAGGCCACTACTTTCCTAAATAAAGCCATGGGGCATGGTCAGGAGCCGAGCCCCTCAGCCTGGCAGCCAGGATAGCCCATGCCCTTTTTCTCCCTGCTCCAGTCCTCACCAGTGCATGCAGAAAGCACAGTGAGCACCCAAGGGTGCATGCCGGAGACCCACAGCCAGGTGGGTCTGTGACACCCCCTTCCAGCAGCACCAAAGCCGGCACTGGTCTGCCAAGATGCCTGGCTCTAATTGCCTGTGTCCTGTAGCCACCCTTCCCTGCTGGTCCTGGTTGCAGGGGTTTTCGGGCAGTGCATGAGGTTGTGAAAGGCTCCTGGCACTGACATGTCTCGCCTTGATTTGTGTCTCAGCCCTTCTGCTCTTCAGACTCCTGGGGCTTGGGTGCTCTGTCTGCTCCCAGCAGGACCGCATCAGCCAGAGAAGCAGGCAGGGGTGGGAGAAGCCTGACACCCTATTTGCATTGATAGCAGGAGATATGATGGGAGTGAATATCAAACTGTCATCTCCGTCATCTTGTGGCCAAGGTAACGGTGGGAAGTGGGTTCGCCTTGTTGAATCCCTCTTCAGATGAAAAATAGCTAGCATCAAGCTGCTCTCGTTCACAGATTCCTCCTGTTCGGTTTCTAATATAACGATCCAATTTGCTCAACACAGCTGCAGTTTCTGGGCTCTTTCCAGCTTCCGTGTCTGATACAGAATTCTGCCTCCTGCGCAGAAACGAGTTGTCCATCTGTACCCAGGATCCATCCCCTTCCCCCTGCAATGGTCCCTGAACATGCCGTCCCCCATGCCACAGGGTGCGGGACAGGAATCAGCACACACAGGAGCCTTTCCTGCACTTTTAAGTTTTATTGCCCATGGTAAAGAGTTTGAAGAGTGCAGACCTGAGAGGCGATGCCCAAGCCCACAGTGTGCTGTCACATCATCCCTTTCCCCTACCCACAGCTCTTTCCCGAAGGTGCTGGGGGCTCTGTCTGTAACTGGGCTCTCCCTTTAACACGGGTAGTTTGCTCCCTGAATTCTTTTGTTGCAAGATTAAGGTGTATGGCAAAGAAGCAGAGCTGCCCAAATGGCATGGCTCTTGTTTGCTGGAAGTCTTCTGGGACCTGCTTGCCTGGATGCAGGGGCAGCCAAGAGATTCCCTATTTCTCACCTGAATGGGGGGAAGCAAACGTTCCCTGGCCTGCTCCGCTTCTCTGAATTACCCTAATCCAGCAGGAGAGGAGGATAACATGGAAGGGGGTGCCCCCATCGTCCCTGCACAGCTCTGTGCAGCTAGGTCAGAGCTTATTATTCTTAATTTTTGCTTATTCTTAACCTGAGCAGCATGGTTCCCCCCATGCTGGGAGTCAGCAGACCCCCACCCCATGCCATACAGCCTGAAGGTAGGACTGCTTTTCTGTCCCCCGCTTAGAGCCATAATCTGACACCGCTCCCATGGAGAAGCCAGCGTGCTTGCAAATCTGACCGTCTTCCTTCTGCTTAAGCAAAACCCATCTTAAATATAACCTTGCCCTGGGCAATGGCTCGCCAAGCCTTCCACGCGCTGCGGGAGCCGTGCAGCTGTGAAAGCAGCGGCGTCTCCGAGGGAGGGCTGCCGGTCCCTCGCCCTGCACACAGGGCTCAGCACCCATGGCCGGGCAGGGACCGCTCTGACAGATAGACCCCTCAAACCTTCCCCATTTTGCAAAGCAGCCCTGGGAGAGGGACCAGACCTCAGCATCCCCCCGCAGAAGGACAGCAACCTCTCCATCATCTCGTCCCCCGTCTGTGCCAGGCACCAGGAGTGATGCACGGGGAGCTCTGACCTTTTAAAAGGGGATATGCAGGTGGCAAAACAAGCCCCACGCCTCTGCTGCCAAGGGACAGGCAGGCACAGGGCACTGCTGCTGCTCAGGGCAATGGCTGATGCCATCTAAGGCTCATTTCTGCTTCACTGACGGCGAGACGAGAGCCACGCAGCAGGGCAAAAATCAGAGCAGGCAGAGGCACGGCGCAGCTCTGGCCAAGCAGTTTGCTCGTGCAGCTCCAATTCAACTTCTTGAAAATGTTGTCCTACTTATTTAATCTTTCAGGAAGATGCCTGATGGGTTTTATAAAGTGTCTGAGTGCCGTTTATGCTCTTGGGTTGTGGGAAATTAAATGCCTTTCGGTTGTCTCTGAGGGTAGTAAAGAAAGAGTTCAGGAGCCTTATTAGACTTCATTTCCATTTCTCTCTGTGTTGAAGGCATACTAAATAACTCCATCTGGGCGGATTTGGAGTATCCATCATTTGCTTATCTGCAGGACAAGCAACAGTATAGATTATTACAAGTATAAAATTGAAGAAAAATCTTACTCCTTCTCTCATTTACTTTATTTTTTCACTTTTTTTCCATACCTATCACCTCACAATTGTAAACAGCTTGGGCAGGTGAACTATTGCTTCTCCCTGGTTTCACTGCCCAGATCCCAGACCCTAAGACTTTAAAGGCATGCTGAAATCCAGACAAGAAACTGCTCCCGCACATTCTTAAGCTAGGGTCACGTTTCTGCAAATCTAAGTCTCTGGGAATGAGTGCATCCTATTTCTTCTTCATTCTGGGCTCTGAAGAGTTTTTCTCCCTTGTGTTTTGGATCTGTTTCTCTGAACGGAGCAGCCCGAGGAGGGCCAAGCACAACGCAAAGGTAGGATGAGGCTCCCCAGTCATCGAACCTGCCTTTAATTTGTCTCCTTAAACTCCTCCACTGAGTCGTTGCACCCAAGGAGGCCGCAGGCCATCTGGACTCTAGAAATTGGGCACAAAGGGAATAACTGACTTTCAGTGAGGAAAGGCAGCTTTCCTTTAGACTGCTCCCTGATGCTACACCCCTGCTTGTACTGTCACGTCTCACCACACACCTGGCTACTGAGCAGGTTGCAAGGTGTAGGGTTAGTGGAGAGGTGGATGTAATTCGGGTCAGGAATGAGGCTCCTGGGAACCTGGAGGGAGAGAAGGGCTTTTTCTCATTTTCCTAAAAACAGCACTTCCATCACAAAAAGCCACTTGGTTTGTTGCAAGTGGCGGAATTGATGCTCTTTGACATTTCTGTCTCCCTGGGACATTTCTCTTTTACATTCTGTATATTAAAATTTATTTTAAATGATTGTTATGTCACAGGGAAATGGCATAGCTATTTTAGTAATTATCTGGTTTATAGATTCATAAGCTTTAGGGCCAGAAGGGACCATTATGATCTGCAGAGCTGCGGCCAGAAAAGCTCGCCTGATGATTTCTCCCTCAAGCCCAGCGTTTCTGGCCGAGCAACAATCCATCTTCGCACAGAGAGAAACCCAGTCATAACTAGAAAGCATCCAATGCTGGAGAATTTACATCACCTGCAGGCACCCCGCACCTGTGCGGGGTGCTTGGCGGTTTCTCCTCTCCAGCCATCCCAAAAGCATTAGGAGGGGAGCCCACGCTTCGCTGCGGCCAGCTCCCAGCTCCCTCTCATTAAGACAGAGCTCTGTTTATATCAGAAAAAAAACCCTCTCTGCTTCAACCATTTCCTTCCAAACGTCTGGAGCAATCGCTGAGGAAGGATGAGCTCAGGCTGGGCTGGCGGCACCAATCCAGCCGGCTGCTGCCATCTACGGCAGGAGCGCACATTGGTTGGGGTTAGGGTTGTGCCAGCCCCGGAGCGCCCAGCCAGGTGCCGTGCCCACGTTCCCACCTCCTCGCCCGGTCCATCGCCTCCCTTCTTCCTACGGGCACCAGCATCTGTAACATCCAGGAATCAAGTGGACTCTAATTTTATCGTCAGGGTTCATTAGGTTAATTAAATACTGTGGACGCACTCTGTTAATCAGCTTTGCAATGGGAGAGTGGTTTCAGCAGGAGTCAAGGAGCTGCTCAGAAGCCGTTCGGCTAATGGTGCTAAATCCAATTTCATGCAACGGCACAGCGCCGGAGAGATGATTAACGGGCTTCGTGTTTCCCCATCTGCAGGGGCTGTCCCCAGCTCCCCCCCAGAGCCGGAGGGACCGGGCACTGGGCCAGCCCGCAGGCAGCTCTCTGCTGGCTCGCAGTGCGGCAGAGCCCGGCAAAGCTCCTTGCTCCATGAAACAATCTTGGGATCTGGGCAAGGGAGAGAAGTTTTTCAGGGCTGGTATCAACATCCCGATGCCAGGCAGGGCCAGCTCGGGCACCCCGGCAGTGCCAGCCCCCCGTGCCCAACGAGGTTTCAGTCGGTGGGGAGATGCCGATTCCGAGCCGTCACAGCAGAGAGCACTCCAGTGCTGCACTGAGGCAGGCCAATGATTTCAGGGACCAATCATAAATTTGCCATACAAATATATTGCTGGATTCAATGATCTAATGCCATTTGGAAAGGATTTACATTTTCATGTATCTGAGAGGAAGATTAGAGACACCACCTTCAAAAAAGCTCTCACGGGCTATTCCCTCTTCTCTCCTCAGTACACAAGAAGTGACTTTGAAATATGAAATGCCATTGACTGCAAATTAGTTGAAATAAAACTTCTTGTTATGTGACCCAAAGGTTTTCCTGGTGGGGAAAATCATCACCGGAACAGGTAGGAGGACGTGACTTGTGGTGGCTCGAGGTCTGGGCTCCACGCGGAGCCGTGACACAGATGTCCCCATGCCGGGGGGTTGCCCCGGGCTGCTGAGCACAAGCAGGAGGAGAGGGGTGATCAGAAATAAGTATATTTTCCCACATCGTATGAGAGGGAGGAGAGAAGAGGTGGATGTCAGAGCAGGCTGCAGCTAGGCATGTTAACTGAAGGACTGTAAAGGGGCTGGTGGAGGCTGGGCTGAACCAGTGCTGGGGATGGCATCCCTCATAACTTCACAGCAGCCAATAAAGGGCATGTCTGCTGGGATTCAGTGATTTTAGAGCAGGCAATAGAAAGAAAATCCATCCCCATCCTCTGGCTTTTAAGAGGACTCTGCGCTCATCAGATATTTCTAATTTTGCTCTTTGATGAGATTATGACTTTGGCTGGTAAAGGTAACAGCACAGATGTGACATACTTGGGCTTTGCTGGCATTGGAGTCCGGAGAGCGCGACAGTCTGATTTTAAAAGTTATCAGGAAAAGACACACTAGGTGAATTAAAATGTAGCTGAGAAGCTCCTTTGAAGAGTCAGAAGCCCTCAGCAGGTGGGCACCGCTGGGGTCTGTGGGACTCAGCGTTTGGCATTTCTGCCAGTAGCATCGCTGCTGGCAGTGTTTGCCGCTTGACCAGGACGAGCCGAGCGGCCCTGGTGGTGAACACAGGGCTGAGCTTTGCAGCGTGTGCCAAATGGGGAGCACAAGGGAGGAGGCTTTTCGGATGGCTCCCCTTCCCTGGGCTGAGCCAGCGTAGCTCTCGGCTTCTCCTCGCACAGCCTGTGCTCCCGCCCCGGCCACGGTGGTGGCCTCAGCCGACTCGCTCCAGGATGTCACTGTCCTTGGGTCGGGGAGCCCAAGCCAGCCCCAGCTCTGCAGCTGCAAACAGGCATTTTTTCCCCCATCATCACATAAACTCCGGCGATGCTATTTTAAAAGCATAAATACGTCTGTGTGCGCTTTTCTTACGGACAGCAATTTCAGCATCTGTTCGGGCTGCTGAAGCACCTTGTAGCACTGGAATCATGTGCTCCAATATTTGTTAAAAGACAGGATTATTTTCCATTGATTTCAGGCTAATCACACAAAGAAAAGCAACATCTGCTGAGTGAATGGGCTCCCAAGGAGAATTAACCACTCTCACAAAGAAAAGAATGGGAAAGAGTCGAACCAGCAAGATTCTCTTTAGGAAGAAGAACATTTATTTTTAGACCCTTGTGTGGCCCCATCCACCCCTCCTTCTTTTCTGCCAGCACCACCAGAAGCAGGCAAATACCGGCATTGGCTTTTCTCCTTCCTCCCCATCATCCCCATCCTCACATCTTGACCCCTCACTGACTGAGCCCCTCAGAAAAAAATACAATCTCTAGCGTGTCATCTGCCTATGGCGCACATGAACTTATTTGCCAGCGAAATGAGTGCAACAGAGATTATCTGAATCCATGCCAAGGTTACCCATAAAACACAAGTCAGCTGCACAAAGGTGGAGTGTGGAGCCCAGGCAATAAGATGGAAGCAATATAGGAAACTATCCTAACAAGAGTGCGGTAATTAGAATTGGGCTGTTTGTTTCCCATCGTATGAAGAGGCAAGCCATAAATCAGGAAGGCATCTGCCGTGCAGGATCCAAGGGCTCTCAAAGCAGTAGGAGAAAGCCATCCATCACCCTTAGCAGAAGGAGGATTTGAGTTTAAATTACAGATTCTCAAACTATGCATTTGCAATTGTTTGGAAACAAAGTCCTCTTTAATTTCTCCCTCGGCGCTGGGAGGGGGCTGAGCCAGCTACAGCAGGGTTCAGCTGATGCCTAATCAGAAAGGAAAAACTGAGGCGTGACCCAAGGGCTCCGGTGCATAACTGCTGCCCTCTCGCTTGAACCCTCGCACCCACCCTCTTACCCACCTTGCCTTCTTTCCTTTGTGAGCATTTTTCCACTTACAGCATGTTTCCAAAATAACCTGGTCCTTGAAACAGAGATAAGGCAAGAAAGGGACAATCTCAAGAGCTTTCTTCTTCCTGAATGCTCCCACTGGCAGGTTGCCCTTCCTGCTGACCTCTCTGTGCTTCCACCAGCACCAAAACCTCCTGCAGGGAAGCAGATCCTGGGTGCCTGGGGGATGCAGGATTGCCTGTGGAGCCAGCAGCTTTGTACGGCTTCTAACAGACTCATTAGTTCATGTTTGTTATTTTTTAATTTTTTTACTCTAATTTTCAGAGTCTTTTCTGTTTCAGAATCTCTGAATTTTAAAATTCTGAATAATGTCAGAATTTCTGCTCACTTGTAATTTAACGTCTGGGATTTAAATACCCTTCTGGGCAGGATCCCCCACGGGCACTGGGTCTCGACATGAGCAGCACAGCCCCTTTGCTGCAGACCAGTTCCCTGCAGGTTGTGTCACCACAGCCCCATTTCTGCAGGAGATTTCCAGGCAGGGGCTGATGCTGGTGCTGATGCTGGCATGTTCCCCTGCATCTGGCCGGGTGAAACCCCAGGCACTGGCTTACAGCCCAGGGCAAACCCCATGCCCCGCATTTTTGGACAGATGACCCTTCCCTGGATGCCACCTTCAGCTGAGGCTGTGGAAACGGTTCCCTCTGGACCCCAACTCCCAGCTCCTCCTGCAAGGCTTCATCACCCCCCTGTCCCCATCACGCAGCCAGCAGCCACATCCCCATGTCCCCCCCCAGCCCATTTGCTGTCACCCCGCCGGCATGCCCAGTGCATTTCCACGTCTCCCATGGTGGGGTGCCCCGGCTGCCGGCACAGGGCCACCACCCCATCCAGGGTGGCCTGCCACCTCCCTCTGGTGGCTCCGGCGATGCTGAGGACCAGCCACGCTCTGGCCCCAGCAGACAGCGGCCGGGTGCGGGGGGGCTCCGAGCATCCCCCACCCCTCTCCCCAGCACCCCACCAAGGAGCCGGCTGGGGCTCAGGGCACGCCGCTCTCCACACCTCCTTCCATCCGTCCGTCTGTCTGTCCTAGCAGCAGCAAGCAGCCAAGCACCCAGGCACCCACCCGAGCTACTCATCCCTCCTTTCCCCAGTGTCCAGCCACAGTGAAATTATATCAATTCCGTAATGATGGAAGCCGGGGCTATTCACTGTGCTGCTTTAATTCTCCCCCATCATTCGCAGCCACTGGGATTTGGGGGTTGATGTATATTATTTTTTCATAGGAATACATCTCCAGGCAAGAAAGTTGAGCAGCAAACACAGAAACGTTCATTGCCCAGATATGAGAGGTCCCTTAGGAGAATATATCAAAGTTACAGCGTTAGCATGTGAAATATGCGGGAGCGAGAGTGAAATATTGCCTTTGCAGGCCATTGCCTATCGACAGGCTGTGGGAAGATGGCTGTGGGAGAAGGGCAGAGACGGGGGAGGTTTTCCAGGTGAGGGTAGGGACCGGCACGTGTCCCCAAGGTTGTACTTGAGCACCGAGGAAGGTGTTTGACGTGAATTTTGCCCCAGTGGGGCTGGATGCAGGGAGTGTTTTTGGGAACGTTGCACCCAACGGCAGGCACCGGCCCGTGGGCGCAGCTACTGCACCGGCACCGCTGTGGTTTGGGCACTTGCGGGATTTTCGTGTCCCCTTGCAGGGGGAAAGGTGGGCACCCTCTCACGTTTATCAAGGGTGAAGGACCAACCGCTCGCACCTCCCGGGAGAGATGCTCCCCCAGCCTGGTGGGCTGGACGGGGGTGTCCCAGCCCTCGCCTCGCTGCCCTCGCTTACAAAGTCACCACATGTCAATCCCCAGATAAATGCAGGCTTGTGGCAGAATTAATCATCCTGGCAGTTTACAAGGCAATTAAAGGAAGGGGCCATGTGTCTGATTATACATCAAATAGGCCTTGTCAAATTACAAACATATCAAAGGTAGTTCCAATTACCTGCAGTGATTCGTGGGGGAGAGCACCCAGGATACCGGCTCCTCCTCAGTTTGGTGTCTCGTACTCGGGAACCGAGCAATAACATGTCTGAAGATCATAAGCTGCATTCCCAAACAAAGAATGCCAAGTATTGTATTTATTTATCAGCTGCACGTGAGGGATTGCTACAAGAAGCTTGACAGCTAGATGTGGCAATTAACATATCATTTGAATATGGCTACTTGCTTGTCACACAAATGAAGAAGATGCTCTTCTTCCTTGCTCCTTGGTATAGAAGCTGAGAAAGGTCATATTCCTTCAGATTCCTTCTTGTCTCTGGTGCAACATAAAAGCTATGGCCAAAATCGTGCCCTCTGGATTGGGATCACAGGGACAAGGCTAGTCTGGAGTCCTGGGTGCCCTGGGCTCTACCTGCAGAGAGGGGAGGGCTTGCTGTGTTAATCCCTTGCATCTGGACAAAACCAGCCTCAAGACCTTTCCTTCTGCAGTGGTTCTACCTTGGGAACAGCATCATGATTAACCATGAATGAATTTCAGACTGATGTCTCGCAGAGCCGATGTCGCACACCCAGAGCGGCTGCTTGATGCCACAGCCCTTCCCCGCCACCCCACCGTGGGATCGCCAGCACAGCTCCTTCTCGCTTCGGGTCCTCGCCCTCCTTCTCGTGGGCGTCTGCCCTCAGCGGTTCCCATCCTCATTGCTGTGGACAGGCCAAACCTCGCGTGAGCAGGGGAACCTGCCAGCCACCCAGGAACAAGGCCGCTTGTCAGCTTCTTCCTCTTTAGCATTATTTTTTCCCCCCTCCATGGTGTGGCAGGCAGCCTGGGGAAGCTTGTTTCACTCCTTGGGAGCACCTGGAGAAGTGGAGATTTAAGGGGATGTGACTCACCTTGCAGTGAGGTGGGCTGGGTAGGGCAGAGGGGGTGGTAGGATTTTATTTTTTTTTTTTTTTTTTTTTGGGTGGGGGAAGCAAGCAGCACTATGCCCTGTGTGCAGCTCTTAGCAGCTTGCTGCAGATGTTTTCCAGCTGTGTCTAGATACAGCCTAAAGGTTCCAGGAGCTGGGGAAGGAGCTGAGCCCTGGGGCTGTATGCTAGGCTATGCTTGCTGTGGGGATGGGAAGCACTCTATGTTGAGGAGGTAAGTAATGATTTTTATAATGAGCAGCCGTTAATACATTTATTGATAAGTTTACTTACAACTGTTATGAATGGTCATGCTGAGGATGGTTAAGCATGATGTTTATGCAGCGTGTGTTTCTTACAATACCATTTAGGCATGTTTGTCATTAATGGGCCAGTGAGACTAGAACAAGGTGAATATCGTACAGGATGGCTCCTGCATGGCTGTGAAATGTTCAGTGGATGTGGGCATTGCTTCAGCCTGCTGTGGGAGTACTCCTGGTCCTGGGTAGCTCCTGTGTGTGGAGCCCCGTGGGAGGCTCTTAAGGATGGGTTCCTACTGCCACCAGCTCCCTGCCACTGCAATGGGACCCTGGGTACCTCAAACCTTCCAGGCTCTCACAGCTTACTTGCAGACTATGGTGAGGCTGGCAGGGAGGAATGTTAATTTTAGCCGGCACCTGCTCCGCTCCAGGGAGTGTATTTATTTCAGAAGCACCATGTGTTTGTCTTTCTGAAACAAAAATGTTTCAAGACTTGGGGTTTGTGGAGAGCTTCCAAAAACCTGGGATAATTGCAAATTAAAAGGAAATTGTGGTGCAAAGAATTAAAATGTCTATGAAGACAAAATCTGAGTTTTCAGGTGGTTCCATTAACAGGCTGTCCGCACCCCAGCGGATATCAGATGCATCTGTGTTTTTAAAAACAGCACTGAAATTATTGCCAGTCCCACCTCTAAAATAAATAAATGCATACATAAGTATATGCCTGATGAGAATGAGCTCTGCCAGCTCATCAGAATAAAATGTCAGCAAATGCCAGCAACTTCCTGACCTTAATTCCAGCAGACTTGCCTTCCTCCCCTTTCTGAAGTTTTTCTGCTTCCTTCCCAGCCCTTGTTATTTAGATGTTAATCACCATGTTTTATTAGGCAGAAAAAGCATTTGCTTGCTGTGCTGACCCGTTTGCAAGCCTTGCTTAGTGCTTCTTTCACCTGGGACTGTGCAAGTGACCAGAGGGACAAAGTGAGTCCCTGCCCAAGCCCACCTTGGGCTCACAGGTAGTGAGCTTTGGGATGCTCTGCTGGCACATAGGTGGATGCTCTAGTGCACTCTTCAACTGCAGGACCACGACCCTAAAAGAAATTGCTGCTATAGGATTTTGTGGAAGGACGTTAAAGCAATCTGGAGCACCCAACTATGAGCTGCATCCTACCTTTCCTATCTGGATGCCTGCCTAAGGGCCAATTTGCTTTATGATTTATTGCTTGGAGCTGCAAAATCTGCCATCTGCTCACTTCCTCTCATAGCCATGCTCTGCGACGTTTCTCATTCCCACCCACATCCAGCACAATAAAAAATATTTGCATACCTGGCCAAAAGCCCTTTTATTATTGCCCTCCAGAGGCAGGGCCTCCTGAGCACAAGCAGTGCTCTGTGGATTTTCCCCCAAACCGCTGTGCTGCACGCGTGCTGTGGAAGCAACACGTGCGATGGTGGCTGTGGGTGTGTGGAATCTCTCGCTTTGGGAGCACTAGCAGCAGGAGAAGGGGATGCTGGCCTGCTGGGCTGTGGTGGGTGCTCACCGTTGCCTTGCTTGCAGGTGGTTGTCCGCTCCTCCCACAATGGTGTGGCACAAGAGTTGTGGGGAGTCACAGCTTTGCCCTGCTGGCAGAAACACGTGTTTGGGGTACAAAGTGCCCTGCAAACATTACGTTTCCCCACGTCTCCCAGGCCAGATGAAGGATGGCAGGTGGCTTCTGTTGCAGGCTGTGGATGTTACAGTAACAAATACATCTTTCTGCTGAAAATACTGCAGTATTTTCGTAGCGGTGCGGTTTTTTTTAAGGGCGAGACTAGACAATGCGTGCTGATGCTGTCAGGCCAGACTGCCTTTATAAAATATTTGCACGACATGGGCTGTTTTCTAGTCCTAAAACCTACCAAAGCTTTGTGATGCTTTGAGAACCACCACGGGCAGACTTGGAAGGCTCCTGACCAACTCTTTCGGGCCCTTTTTTGGCTACGTTGCCGGGTGCAGAGGAAGGCAGGAGCGAGCTGCCAGCTGGGGTGGCAGCCGGCTCCCCCCGCCGCTCCCCCCGCCGCTCCCCGGGCATTCCAGCCGCCGCTGCCGGGGCTCTGCCGCCCGCCCTCCCCGGGGGGGGCTCCGCAGCGGGCACACGGTGACGTGCTTCGCGTTAAGCATGGCAAGACCATCTTCTCGACTTCACAAGGACGTAAAAAGGAAGGCTGTGAATCACAGGTGGGGAGTGGGATCGGTTTCCCTGGGGTGCTGGGGCAGGAGCCCCCGAAAACCCTGGGCTGCAGCACGGGGGGGGGGGGAGCTGGGGGAAGGCTGGAGAAGACGACGACGGTCCCTCCGGGTCGGGTCTGGGCTCTCTATGCTGCATTTCACCGCCTTCCCGGGAGATGGCAGGCCGGCTCTATAAATCCCCAACCCGCGGCTGGCGGCGAGCGGGAGCCGCAGCTTGCGCCGGGCAGGAGCCTCTCGGGCGGATGGGTCCTTCCCAATGTCCTCGCCGTCCGCTCAGGATCGCCCGGCCCTCGTCCCCGTGGGTCTCCTTGGCTTCGGTGAGGTTCCCCCCCCCGCGCTCGGGTGACACACGGGACCTTTGTCCCGGGCCGCTGCGCAAACAGGGGCCGGCCAGCCCGGCCTGGCACCGGGTGGAAACGGACGGGGCGGCCAAACCAAGCGAACCGGTCGCACAGCTTCAACGTGTCATTCCAGAGCTTCTAATTATTGGTTTTGAAAGGGAGGAAACGGGTTCTGGACTTGCAGGATGGACACGAGGGTGAGAGTTTAAACCTCTCCCCGTTTTTCTGGGATCTCCTCTAGCTTCTGGTTGTGGTGGTGGTGGTGGACTAGTCCTGGGATCAAAAGCCCACAAAGGCTCTCCCAGGTGCGAGGGCAGGGGGAGATGGTCGCTGATCCCAGAAAAAAAAAAAAAAAAGAAAAAAGAAGAAAAAAAAAATAAGGACAGTTAATTTTTGTACCATCACAGGAAAGCAGAATCATGTGAAATGCCGCAAATGGCCTAAACTGGTGCCTGCAGACCCTTTGTGACTTGGTCTAGAGCATTGCCCGGTACCACCCAAATTGCACCTGGGGCAACAGGCAGGGGTGGGTTTGGACAAACCAGTTGGAAGAAGAGCTGCTGCCCCTCGGAGCTGCCGATTCCATGCTGCAGCAGTACTGAGCTGCTGACAGGAGTGCCGTGAGCTGAGAGTCCAGAAGTAACTGCAGAATAAGGCTCATCCTCAGTATGAGAAGAGCTGTCCCCAGGCTGGCCCTAGGCGCTGCAGCAGTCAGCGAGAACCGCTGCTGCGGCTGTGGAAGAGGCCAGAGAAGCAGGCTATGGGCTGCCCTGGGCATCCACTACCCACCAGGGTCTGTGAGCAGCCCCAGCGCTGCCAGGCAAACCCGCCGGGACCACCAGGAGCTGGTTTGTTGGCCAGGCTCTGAAGGCTTTCCATCAAACACCCAAGTCTGTGCCCCGGGGGAAAACCTCCCCAAAGGCACCGTTCACTGAGGAGATGCTCGCCAGCCCTCTCACACAGGAATTCAGTTCTCCACCAAATCCACAGGGCTTTGGTAGTTGTGGAAAGGCAGCAGCCAGCAAGACTGTATGTCTTTAATCAAATTTAGCACAGGAACAGAGCTTCAGAGAAGCTGTGGGATCTCAGTCCCTGGGGGTACTTGCAACCCACCTAGACACAGACTTGAGCTGCTGCTCTCGTCTTGAAGCTTGCCCTGCGCGGAGCAGGCATCGGACTGCAGACTTCCAGGGGACTTCTCCACTGGCTGTATCCTTCCCAGCACCTGGGACCTCAATGCTGTCTGCTAAATCTTTGCCAGAGGTAAACGCAAAGCTTCAGCAAGAACGCAGAGCATCAAACACCATGGAGTAGATCCAGGCTTGAGACTGTCCTACCACTGGCTTCTGCCTGTCCCAGACTTAAGTGAGCTCCAGTGCCCTGTGGGTGTCCAGCTCTCTGCACCCTTCTTGCCCAGGGATCGCTGCGAGTGCAGTCCCCAAGCTGCTGCAATGCACGGCACTGATCCCCTGCCCCCTTCCAAAAGGAGGAGTAAAGGTTTTCAAGGGCTTGCTGGCATCCCATTTCAGTGGGAAATCATCCCTCGATTCGCTTGTCCAAGTGCTGACAGCTCTGTGTGATCCCACTGTGAGCCCGGTGCGGGGAAGCTGGCAGCACAGCAGCTATTCCCGTACACTTCTTGTGGGCATGACTGAGCACAGGGATTTCTCAGCTGATGTCCTGTAATTGTCTGTGCCCAGCCTGTCATCACTGGAGCCTCTGGGGATGGTGGAAAGCCCATTCCACTTTGAGGAGAAACAGTAATTTTTCAGATGCAGCTGAAGCACTGCGGCTGTGGCTGGCTCTGAACTATGTTATAAACTCAAAGGAAGTTTCACCACATTGATTCAGTCTGAAAAAATCGATGACCCTGAATCTGTTATGCCCAGGGAAGGGTCAACAGCTAGCACTGCTGTTTGCATTGCAGTCATTTAGAAACCTGAGGCATGTGAGGGAAATACGCTCTGGCCTGTCGGAGCATGCAAGCAGAGCAAGGGAAGGGCTTTGGGAATTGTGGGGTTCCTGCGGAGCAGGGGGACACGTCGGCCTGGGGAAAGGCTTGTCCCAAGCGGTGCTTCTGGCACGTGTGAAAGCCCGTGTGAGCTCTTCAGCCGTGCTGCAGTGAGATGAGTTTCGCAGCTGTTACGCAGCAACTGTGGGTATTAAAACACCGAGGGATGGAGCCCTACCTGAGGGTGCACTACGTGTGCGAGGGTAAGGGGTGAAACAGCCTGGACCTGCAGTCAGAGTGACCTGGGTGGGTCCCTGCACACCTGGAAAGCGGCTCTGGGTGCTTTCGGTGGGCAGGGGAGCACACTCACAGCCTTCAGGGCTTTTGTAAGGTGGGGCACAGCAGGGTCTGGTCCGGCCACAAGGACTTCATTAAGCACAAGATGAGATTTTTTTCACCTCCAGCTCAGCTGATTTCCATCATGCCTGGTGTTGATACAGAGGGCTGGATACAAAGTTCGTCAGCCTGAGCGTTTGCAGCAGCCCAGGCTCTCCCACCGAGGCGGGCTGCGTTTCTCGGGCCCCGCTCCCAGACCCCCGGCGTTCCCCCAGCGCACCCCCCGGGGCTGAGCTGCCC
>JANZLQ010000095.1:36062862-36110793 GCA_026212715.1 Elanus axillaris
GGCAGCCCGGCCGCCGCGGGGCCGCCATGCCCGCCAAGTCCAAGTACAACCTGGTGGACGATCGGCACGACCTCCGCATCCCCCTGCACAACGAGGACGCCTTCCAGCACGGCATCTGCTTCGAGGCCAAGGTGGGCGGCGGGCGCGGAGGGGCTCCGGGGGGGGTCCCCTGCCTCGGCGCTTGCACCCCAAACCCGCCGGGGCTCCCTGGTTTCCAGCTCTCTTTTCGCCTAGCCGTGGGTTTTTTTCCCCTTTCCCTGGGAGCCCTTCCCGTTGACGTTGCCTGCTCTCCCCCAAACTCATCGGCAAAGAGTTGGGTGAGTCCCGTAAGGATGGCCAAGCTGGTGGGATGGGTCAGGCTGGAGCGGGGTCACCCTGCTGCTTCACCCGAGCATCCCTCCTTGGTCCGGCATCCCTCCTTGGTCCGGCATCCCTCCTTGGTCCGGCATCCCTCCTTGGCCCTGGGCGGTGTCGCTTGGGGATGTTGGTCCCGGAGAGCCAGGGATTGTGTGCGTCTTCCTGGGAAAGAGTGGAGGGCTTGGGCTTTACTCCGTGTTTCCAGCGCTGTGGATAATGCTGGAGTGCCGGTGTGGTGGGGGCACGGTTGGTGTCTGCAGGACGCCTTGTATCCTGGTGCTGCTGTAGTGGGATAAACTCAGCGTGTGAGCAGATGGAGGAACTGTGTGCCGTTTGTGGTGCGGTGCAAGAGGTCAGGGCCGCCTGCCTGAAATAAAAGCTTGCTATTTCTCCTTACAGCTATAAACCATTCTTGGTAGTGGATTTGGCAGGAAGCGCTCTTTTCTTTTTTTTTTTTTTTCTTTTTTTTCTTTTGGGACCTCTTAGTCTCTTACTCCGTTTAGGCTGTGGCTTCCCACAGGCTGAGTGCTTGCGATCTCACAGCAGGCTGGGAAGAAGCCAAGCTACCCAGCCGCGTTGCCCGGCCCCGAGCAGGTAGTGCTGGTCGGCAGTGCACCGGGAAGTAGCTGGCCATGAAATTTGAAAAGGGGAAACATCAAGTCCTACCCCCTTTGCTGTTCCTGGAGATACAGTTACCACACTGACGAGACGCTCAGGTGAGGTTGACTTGGAAAAAAGGCTGGTGTAAACCAGTTCGGAGTGGCGGGGAGGCAGACATGTGTCGTACACCGTTGTCCTCGGAGCACATGTGCTGGCAGGGAAAAACAATTGCAGATTTGGCATCTAATTGTGTGCAGTGCCCTGAAGGCAAGGCTGCTGCTCATTGGAGGGTGTCGAAGTGTTATTTTCCCCCTTGTCTCAGGGCTGGGAGGGTTCCTCCGCAGAGGCCATCGCTGGCCCAGTGGCAGGAACCGTGCTGCAGAGAGCAAAACAGCAGCGGAGTTGTTTACGGAGCAAACTTAAACCTGCTTTGCAACTGTTTCCTGGGAAAGACTGTTCAAATTCAGCTTTGCAGCCTTTTGCTCCTGGATTATTGGAGCCGACTACTGTTTTACTGCCAGCACCTGCTCACCCCTCACCTGCGGGGAGGCTACAAAGCATCTCCCCTTCTAAATCCCACGTGCCTCTTCTATGCCAGGTTTGGATGGCCCAGCTTGGGGGGTGAGGAGTGGGATAGGGCTTCAGTTGCCCCTCGGTCTGCTCATGGCTCATCGCTTTTTCCATGCTGCTAGTCTGGATGCATTAATGAGGTGATCCATACTGGTCTTTGTTAGCTCCTCTTTCTCTTATTTTGTATCCTGTAGGACACGTTAATGCCAAGCAGAATCCGTACGAAACCCAGCTTCCAAATTTGTGGGTTTCTCCAGCAGCCCCTGATGCCAGATGCAGAATGCAGATGGCTTAGGCAATTATTCCATCCTTTTATTAGATTGCTAGAGATTAATTAAATGCTTACACTCCTTTAGTTCCTTTTATCCCCAAGAATCCCGAGAGCTTAAACCCACACGGCTCGTGTTTTGGTCAGGCATGCAGCGCGAGTCACAAAAATGAGGAACTCTGATTTAGAGCGGAACTTTTGGGGAAGATTAAAGAAGAAAAATGCTCATCTGGGGTGCCAGGACTTGCGTGCCTGTCTCCTAAAAGCCTCCTGGGATTGCTGATAGTGCAGGCGGTGGGGATCCCGGTGTTACAGCCCTCGGCAGCTGGATCAGTGCTCTTTGCTCCGTCAGCCTGGGATTCCTGACGAGCTTGCTTGGGGCTCACTGCAGGGGGGCTGATGTGAACCTGGGTCAGTATGTGCTGATGTATTCTTTTAATTTTTAATTTTATTTTTACACTCAGACTTACGCTGTCTGCTACTGTCTGTAAAAATGGCACGTGTAGCGGATGTAGTGCATGTTTTGGTTCATGAGTAGCTGCTGGCATATGTGCTGTTGTTCCCCTTGCCTTTCTCCCCAGGGAGTCCCGGCATCCCAGGGTGGGTGGCCGTGGGCAATCAGGATTTGGGCCCTTTTCAAGCACAGAGCACTGGACTCGCTCTGAAGGAAGCAGTATTGTCACATGCGATGCCGTCAGGAGACTTGTGTTGCTCATCGCCACTGAAGCCACTTGCAGCCATATGCTCTGACACAGGGGACACTGAGTCTGAGCAAAGTGTCCTCTAAGGATTATGTTAATCCATTTTCTGGAGATAAATCCAATAGTTAGAAAATCCTGCTCCATCTTCTTAGGAACAGTAATACATTTCACACTTTTGGATCTGTTTTCGTTGGCCACTCTCTTGGCATCAAACTCCTCTGTGTCCCGGAGGCGCCTCGGCCAGGCTGCTGGGAATTGGAGGAGCTGCCTCCGAGGGGAGGCAGGGCATTTGTTTTCTTCTGCGTCTTGTGGTCTGAATTGTTGAATAAAATCAAAAGCCTGGCCTCTTGGGTTAGCTGAAGCATTCGGATGAAAGAGCTGGGAGCTGCAGCGTAGCGCAGGGGAGTGGACAGAAGTTCCCCCTTGTGCAGTGGTGTTCTGGTTAAATAAATGGGTATGTAGAGAGTAAAGACACCTCCTGTCCTCTTCCACCTCTCCACCCAGCACAGCTCCTCCAGGCGGGGTGAGGAGGAGAGGATGCGTGCTTAATCCTTATCTTCCCCAAAGCCTTGGTGCTGCAGGACAAAACCCGAGGGCCACCTTGCGCAACACCAGCGATTCTGCACAATCAGAAATCATGACTCAGGCTACTCCAACGCCTCCAGAGAGGTCAGCACGTAGAGGGAATTAAACGGGGTGGTGGAGTCTGCGTTGGAGTGCCAGACCCCCCTCATCTGTTTGGGTGCAGGGGTGCTGCTGGGTTCGCACAGGGAAGCCCCTTCTGGGCCCCTGTCGTTAAAGCCGCTCTCCGGAGCTCGCTGGGCTTGGCTCTCCTCCTGCCCTGGAGGTCTTGTGGTCCAGAGCAAGGTCCCACCATCCAAATACCCATTATTTGGAAACAGCTGTTAGTCCTGAGACTCGTTAATCCATTCGCAGTGCCCTAATGTACGTGGTTCCCTATGATGGGGCAGATGGGTGCAAGGACCCTCTCTGCTGCTCCCCCGTTTGCAGGCGAGGGGAGAAGGGCCTGTCCAAGGAAACCTTGGTCCTCGGGCAGACCCACCGCCTGCAGACCAGGGCTGCTGTGGGCTGGGACAAGACATGCTGAAACCTGGTGTTCCTCATACCAGACCCCTTCGCAGATGAATGCAGGACCGGAGGTTTGGGAGGACTGCTGTTCTTCTGGGCAGCAGGTGGTTTTTTTGGGCTGGGGTGGTGGGTGGGGTTTTTTTTCCCCCTTAAGGGATCTTGGCAAGCAGGCTTTTTTTTTTCTTCATATTTGTCAGTACTTTCCTCTGCTTTTGTGCGTGGGAAACTGAAGTTGAACCGAGCATCTGCTGCAGTCTATGTTTGGAGATGGGACGTGAAAGAGTTTTTAGTCTGATCCGGTATGTCCCTTCCTATGAACCCCTCCAGCTCACCTGCCCGCCACCCTCCCAAGGCTGCGAGCACTGGCAGAGCCTGCTGGTTGATGCAACGATAAATCCTTTATCAGGAAAAGGATTATAGCCTCAGGTGAACACTAAGCAGGGAATGCATGTGTGTTTCCACTCTTGTGCTTATTTTTATGTATGTAGGGGCTGTACATAAAAGCATTTGAAGTGAGTTGAGTTGCAGGCAGCTCCGACTGAGGTCTTCAGTTTTCCCTTCTCTGCTTCAGGCTCCCTTCCCAGCAAGGTTCCCTTTCCTGGAGGGCTGCAAAGCCAGAGACAGGTTGTGTGAAGCTCTGCACCTCTTTAGCTGGCTGGGAGCGACTTGGCAGCTTTATTTGGGGGCTGTTTGTACTGGCAGCTCTGGAGTATGGTGTGCTCTGTCAGGGCTGCTCAGACCGGAGCAAAGCTGCAGTGCGATGTAGCCCAGGATTGCTTGCTCAGGGCTATAAATAACCTTCACAAGTGCCACAAAAGTTCTCGTTTGAAACGGTGGCATATTTCTGCCATGCTTGTGAAGTCAGTTCACAGTCTGCTTAGTGAAGCTCTTAGCAAAAAAAGACTCTTCTGGGATTTGGCAAAGCCGTGTGTGCCCAGACTGTGGGTACCGGCCAGGCAGCGCACGGGCTCAGCAGATGCCAGAAGGTCCCAAGGAAGAAGTGGCAGGGGTGGGATGCTCCCAGCCCTGCTTTCTGCCCGCTGAAGAGCTCCGGTCTCACGCGTCCCATACACAAGCTCCTGTTAAGGCTGTAAGTGCGGGAAGCTCAGCCCCTGCATGGGGGGGCAGCTGTGGGTGGCATGGCTGGGCTGGGTATGGAAATGGGGCGAGTGGACAGCCCTGCTTCATTGGCATGGGAAAACTGCAGCCCTCCTGCTGCACCCACTCATTCGCTCTGCGTCGCAGCGGCCCCGCTGCAGGACCGCGTCCTGCTGCAAAGGTGTCTCCCCTTATTGCACGAGTCCCATTTTGGCTGGTGAGAGAGGAGGTGCACGTGGCTCTGGTGGGTGCTGGGGTCTTGTCTTGGGACCCCCAGAGCAGTGTGTTGCTGGCACTCGAGCCCCTGCATAGCTCGTAGGCCACGCAAGCGTTTCTAGGATCAGCACGCAGGTAAGCAGTAATATCCTTAGGGCATCAGCTTGACCAGTGCTGCCTGGCATGAGATGCCCCTATACTGATACCCACTGTCTGGTTTGGAGCTCTGGATGGGTCCAACATGCTGCCTTAAACTACTTGGCTCCCAGGGCTGGATGCAACCTGGTGTTCTCAGGGTGCAGAGCCCCGTTAAGGGAGGACTGGGCAGGGCTGGAGCCCTCCCGCTCAGCAGAGAGCCCGCTGCACCCGCCTGCGGGGCTCAGGCTGGAAAGCCAAGGCTTTTTTCCATGGAAGTCAGCTGGCATCCTGACTTTTCCATCCCTTTTGGCCTCTGAGCCCACACCACCGCAGTCTGAGTAAACTTCCCCCCTTTCCTTCCAGCAAGGCTGGGTGTTCCTGGGGTGCAGGGCAGAGCTGGGGCTGTGCCAGCCCAGCCCCGTGGCTCCCTGGGTGGAGGCTGTGCGTGGGAGAGTGGGAGCACTGGGACAGCAAAAGTCCCAGGAATTGGATTTCTCCTTGCTTTCCCTGATGACAGCAGCCCTGGGAGAAGCCCTTATCAGCCAGGCTGCAGAGAGGCTGGGTGTTTTCCCAGGCACTGGGGAAATAAGAGATTTCAAATCTCTGGGCTCCAGCTGCCTGGCTGGGCACTGGTGCCCAAGCACTTTGGCCCTTGCTTCGTGGCACAGCCGTCACCCCATATCTGATGCCTCCCACCCAGCTGACGGGACCTCCGGTAACCTCTCCCAGCCTGGGTGCGGGATCCCCTGTTCCAAGAAGGCTCTTCTGGCCCCGAGGATGGCTGCGGAGCCCACGGTGCGATGCCCCAGCCTGGGGCTGTTGCCAGCGTGTCTCCTTCCTGCGCTGCCCGGCTGCCTGCCTGCCTGCCTGCAGCTCCTCTGCTGAAGCAGTGGCTCTTCACCCGTGGCAAGCTCTCTGGTTCAGGGTGGCTTTCGAAGCTGGAAACCTGGCAGCCAGCCAATCTAGGCTCCACTGTAAGTTGGGTATGATTCAGCCCTGACCTTTGCACACCGTATCAGGCTGGCAGAGCAGCAGCGTGCCTCCCTGGGAAGGTGGCTGCTCCTCTCCGGGAAGGCTTTCGCTGCCTACCGCTGCCCGCCACCTGCAAGGGATCTCATCAGCACCCCTTGGAAGGTGTCCCCCGGCAGGGATTGCGGTCAGCCTTCGGTTTTCTGAAAATATCTGCCACCTGCTGTCACAGAAAAAGCACCTTCTCCAGAAAATTCATTTCTGACAGAGCAGAAAATGAACAATATTAAACAACCTCAAGGAAAAATGAGAAACTGAGTGACTTGAGCAAACACTGCTTTGGCAAAATGCTCTCCTTTGTTTTCTTGGGTTTTTTCCCTCTGGCCTGGGAAGGACTGGTATTTCCCTGAACTGGACAAGTCTTTCGTAAGCCATGGGCAGAGGGTGCGTGGTGTGGGCTGTGACTGGAGGCCACTTCCAGCCATGCCTGGCACAGACAGGGGAGCCCGTTTGCATGGGAGGGGGACAGCAAGCAAGCTCCCTTTGGGGGCCGAGAAGCCCGATGGGTGACGGCCACCAAGTCTGTGCCATGGCAGGGAGAGGGGCTGCCTTTTCCAGGGCCGCGGGACGGACCGATGGAAGACCGGGTCCCACACATAGGGATGAGGAGCAGCAGGGCGTGCGGGGGACCGAAAGCACCCTGCAAAACAGGCGCTTCGTGTCCGCCTGCGACATGGCCCCGAGCGCGCCGCTGGCAATGCGAGGGCTGCCTTTGTGGGGCTGCCAGAGTGCCTCATTACGGCAGGGACCCCCTCGGCTGCCCATTCACCGGCGCTCCGAGCGGGTGGCCTTTCTCCTCCTAATTGGGCTGAGGAGGAGGGGGCTGCCTGGGACTGCCCACTGAGCCAAGCGTGTCCCCCACCTCCAGAGCGCAGGGATCGGTGACCCCGTAATCCCGCCTGGCTCTTGGGTGCAGGCAGGGGGGTCCCCCCTCTGCCCCCCATCCGCTTGCAGGGTGGTGGGGCTACGGATCTGGAGGCGATTATTTGGGAAAGCTGCGTCCTGCATATGTGCATATGGTTTCCTCCTCCTTGGTTCCCGGGGGCTTGAGGAGGGTGGGTTCTTTCATGGGTTTATTTTCTTTGTCAGCTCTCTTTCACACAGCTTTATTTTCCTTCCTTTTGTCTCGGGCGCCTTCCTTTCTCCTCCCGGGGCTGAGCTCCGGCCCCACTGCCTCCTTTTCCTGTGGGGTCGACCTGCTGGCACGGATGCTATCACAGATGCTGGTCCGAGCCCTGGCAGCTGGGACACGGGCCGCTGTGGGGACCAGGGCCACCGCCGCGCCTGGCACCTTGCTTGGGGCATGCGGATTTTAAAGGAAGGCAAAAGTCTCTGCCTGGGCTCTGAGAGCCCCCATGCTTGGGGGTCCCCTGGGGCTCCTGCCCTGGGAGGGGGGAGCTGGGTCTCAGTGTTGGGGTGGGATGATGGGGGAGCCCTGCACCCCAAAGGCTCCAGCTGCTTTGCTGATCCTCGCCTCTGCCTCGCCTGCTTTTTCCCCACACCTCTTCACAAAATGCAAGTTGGTGCTGTGAGTAGGAGGGCTGGAGGAGAGCGGAGAAGGAGTGGCCCTTGGTGCACATATTGCCTGCAAATCACAAGTAAATAAGAGTGCTTTCTCAGGCCATCCCCACTCCTTGCCTGGGAAATAGTAGTTGAGCTGAAAGGCTGACCTCCAGGTCCACGTTTTTGGGGGATGCTCGTCACATTGTGAAGGGTTCCTCCTCTGCAGTGCAGTTCCCACATCTGATTTTTGCCCTGAAGGCAAAAATAATCTGGGGAGACTTTGTCCATCTGTTGAGTTTTATGAAACGTGTGAAAAATACCTGCCTCCAGAGCGGAGGGAGAGGTGGGTGTTATCGGAGCTGTGAGCACAGTAATTGTGCGAAGTGAGCCCACGTCAGGGCTGGAGGTGCCGTGGGCTCTGGCGGGGGCACTCTCCCATAGGATGGAGGATGCCAGCAGGATGCCATCGAGCCTGGCTTTGGGAGCAGAGGCGAATCCTGTGTGGTTTGTAGACAGTGCAGCATCAAGACGCTTCCTATTGCTGGTGCAGTTTTCCAGGAGGGCCATCCAAAGAGGTCCAAGGCGGTGTCTGGTTTCTGCTCCAACGCTTGCTTACGGGGCAGCCCAGCCCTGACAGTCTCACACATGTGATTATGGGCATGACTGAGCGTTGCTGCTGGCCCAGGTTGTGATCATCAGCCAGAAGGTTGGCATTGCTTGGACTCGTGGCTGTGGGAGCCAGCTGTGGACGGGGCTGTCTCCTGCCCAGCTGATAGCTGCCACCGCTTGCCCTGTCCTTGCACATGGCTGTACTCTGCGCTCGCTTGTGCAAGGAAAACACAGGGAGGAGGACAGCAATTACCCCTCCGGTGGCAGTGACCTCATGCTGTTGGGAATAACTGGAAGAAGATAGGCATCCTCTGGCTGTCCCCTTTGCTAGCAGAAGTCTGTCCTTCTTATAATTCAAGCTAAAAAGTCTCCCTTGCAGGCGAGTGGGAAGCAGTGCTGGGGTCCCCGGTAGAAGAGCAGTGTGGGGAGGCTTGGTGGGAGAGGTGCTGTGCAGCTGGGATGTTTGCCTGGAGGGGAAAGATGGGGAAAGGTTTCTTTCTTATCTGCTGCACGGTGACCGCGTGCCCAGGGCTCTGGCTCCCTCAGCCCTCCTCCTTGTCTCCTAGTTTTTACTGATGGTTTCCAGACTTCATATAAGAAAAGGGAATCGACTGATGTCAAAGATGCCTCTATTAACATGACCTGAACCTTTGAAGGGAGTGGGAAAGCTCTGTTTAGGGGATGCGACTGAAAACTTATAAAGACCTGGGCTTTTGCAGTTGGGCGTTCAGCGGTTGGGGTCTGGGCAGTTAATGCCGCCTTTGCCAGAGGCGTTCATCGTGGGCTTTAATTCCCGGTTACATAAAGCTGCCCTGCACCATGGCAGCCTGCTCAGCACGTGACGATCACGCCAGCTGTTTGGTATTTATTTTTATATCCTCTCTCTTCACATCTACTCTCAGCACTGACTGCCCAGTGCCGGTTGCTGGACGCCTGCCTCCATCTGCGCCCGTGGGCACGCAGCCCCCACGTGTGCCCTCGGTAGAGGTGGCCACAGCGTCCCAGCGGAGAGGAGCTGGGAGTCCGCAGTGGGGCTGGGTGAGAAATAACCCCTCTCCCTGGCCTCTGCCTGTACGGTGACCCTTAGCACATGTTCAGCACTTAAGCACCCGTCTCGGTGCTCGTGCTTGAAACCACTGACCTGGGTTTTCATGTTGTCGGCGAAGGTTATGGCCGTATTCACAGGAACACGTAGCCCTGCCGAGTTCGGTGCCTGCGCTGCGCTGCCGAGGGTTACGTCAGCGCTCATGTTGAGATGAAGCGTGGGAGCACAGGGGGCTAGTAAATAGACTCAGAATGCTTTTCTTCTAACTACATGTTTTTAGTGCTCAGCATTGACTCTTCATTGCTTGTCTGTTTTCTGATCCTTCTTCTGAATCTGCCCTCTTCCATTTTATTTTTAAAAAGGTTTTTGTTCGGCATCTCTCCGTGCTGGGTCGCGGTGGCGCTGCCTTTGGTCCCCTTTGAATAGCAAAGCAGCTCCTTTATTCCGGAGGCTTGGCCTGGAGGCTCAGAATCACTGCAAAAACAGCCGAGGGTTTGGCAGGGCTGTAATTAAGCAGTGAAGGGCCTGTCACAGGACAGGTTGCCCGAGCTATTTTAGGGATATTCCAATATCTAGGTCTATAATGGATGACTCAGTGCAGCTGAGGGGATATTGGCTTATACCTACGTACTTTGATCATGGCATAGATGAATGAGGCCTGCTGGCCTGATCACTGAAGTTATTTTATTGTTAGAATAAGGGCTGCTGAATCCTTGAAACACTGTGGTGAGGGAACAGCTTCGTGGTGGGGGGCGTGCAAGACTTGAGGTGCAGTGGGCAAAATGCTCCCTGTTCCCCAGAAGTGACCCTGGGTTCCCTCCGGCGATGCCATCGAGGCCGTGGTGGGACCATGAGGTTTCCAGTGCCATGGAAACTCAACTAATCTGCTCTTTCTTTCCCTCCAGTACATCGGGAGCCTGGATGTGCCACGGCCAAACAGCCGGGTGGAGATCGTGACGGCCATGCGGCGGATCAGGGTGAGCGTGGCGAGGATGCTCCTTCCCCTTCTGCATCGAGGTGGCGGGGGCTGCACTCCTCCATCTCCGCTTACAGCCTTCTCTTGCATAAGTCCCGTCCTCCAGGTTATTCACAACTGTATTTTTCACCGTCTCTCTCTCCATTGAGATCTCTGTGTAACCCAGGCGTGATGCCTGCAAGCTTCGTGTGCCACACAGTCACGTTTGCAGCATCGCCAGCGCTGGCTGTCCCCCGTGGTACCCAGGCATCCCGTGTGCCATGGCTGGGGTTAGCTGCAGCCCGAGCGGTAGCAGGACTGTCTCTGTGCTCATGCTGCTGCGTCCTGTGCAGGAGCATGTGCTGCGGAGGCGGGGATGGGTGGAAGGTGGGTGCGGGACATGGGGCTGCCGGCACCAGACGGAAACTGTAGCATGTCTGCGATTCAGAGGATGTCCTTATGTGTCAGTCCCGATTCAAAAGTAACAGCAAACTACTTGTGGAAGAGGTATGTTTGTGTTTTACTGCTTGCATAAGCACTTCAGCTGTGTGAAAATTCAGGTGCTGCCTGGATATGCCAGCAGGTTAGTGCCCGGTAAAAGGCAATGTGCAAATTAGAGAGTTGAGTAATGAGCTCTGGGGCCGGCCAGCAGCGAGCTTGTTTAACAGTGAGTAGGTCAGGGGATGTCAGCTGGTGATGAAGTCATCTGGCTTCCCAAACTACTTATAGTCAGGATACGGGGTGCTCTCGCCATATAATGCTTGGCCGATAGCCAGGAGAGGAGCTTTTCTTCTGCTCCCTGGCCTCTCGCCCGTGCAACTGGAAGGTGTTCAAGGGCAGGCTGGGACGTGAGCAAACCACACACCCGGCGAGCTCGCTGCCCCCAGGCTTAAAACAGCAGGAGCCTGACTGCTCTTCAGTGCACCCGACAGCCCTTTGGGCGGTGGTTGGACTTTGGTCTGACGTACGTGGCTGGTGTGGCCACTGGCACGGGTGATTTGGTCTGCTCCGTGGGTCACAGCGAGGGGTCTGCCCTGTCTTCCAGGGATGGCTCTCTCCTGGAAATAACACTCTTAACTGGAAGGAGTTGAGGACGCCAGCAGGGACGTTGAGTAATGGATGAGCTGTCATTCTGGTGGCCTCGTGGGATCCCGTAAGCACCGGACCTGCTGGTGTGGCTGAGCAGCCCTACCCGGGCTTGGCTGTTGCCCTGCTGCTCTCTCAGCCCCTCCTGTGGACTCTTGCTATAATCTCATTTTCTTGTTTCTCATTGCCAAAGGAGGAAAGGAGTATCATAGCCCAAGGACACAGATTGCAAGGCTCTTCTGATTCAAACTTTCAGGGTGTAAATAGTTTGTGGACTTTTCTCAACAGCTTTCCTACCCGCTGCCCTGTCCTCTCGGTGGTGGTTAATGTTGTGGCTGGTGCACAAGTTGAGAAGTCCTTTATGGCTTTAGGTTCGCTCGCTTTGATTTCAAACAAGATTTGGGACAGAACAACTGTTACGCTGTCAAGAGCTCTTATAAACAGCTGTTTCCTCTCCTGCCTTTCAAGATAAGACTTTTGAAGGAATGCAGTTCAGGCCCCAGAATCATGCAACTCCACATCGGTATGGGAGGACTGGCACAACTCTGAGGGCTTAAATAAACCCTAGGAAAAAAACAACACTAAAACTTCCTTGTTGACCAATATAAATAAACTTAAGCATAGTTTAGAAAATTTATAAAGCTCTGAATGGTGAGGAAAGGACAAAAATTAGGGTAAAATAATGACTTCTCATGGTGAATGATGTGCTTGAAACGTGTGCTCAGGCTTCCTTGATCTAGTGTAAGACAGGAGAGATGCAAGTCATGGAAAGGCTCTGATTTTGCAGGTGAGATCTGCCAGAGAGACTTTTACTGTCTCTTTATTTGTCACGGGGTGCTGTTTGTGAAGAGGATGCTGGGATGGTTTGTTTGACAGGAGTTCACATGTATAGCCCTTCCCTGGTTTCCCATGTTTTGCACTGGCCCTGCACCCAGCAGCAAGTCATTACCGCGGCATTGCAAGGGCATTTGCTGGCTGGGCTGGGCACTGGAGGCTGGTTTCAGTTTGGCTGGAGGTTAAAGAATGCGTGACCTTCTTAAAGCAAAAGAGAATTTGTGTTCCTTGAGGAATAAAGTAATCCCAAAATATTGGCGTGGGGAAACCAGAGGAAGAAAAAGCTTATATAGGCACAGAAAGCAAGCGATGGGACGTCTTCGAGTGCAAGCTGCAGCAGTTCTGCCCGTGGTATGTGAAGCAGCTGCTGACCCTGAGGTTTGTGTGGTTTTTATTGCAGTCCCTCATTTAGGGGGAAAGTGCTGTGTCCCAGTTTGTTCTGGATTAGTCGCTGCTGGTGAGGGAGGGGGACCCTTGCCATCCCCTTTGCCACTGCAGCTCCCCGTTCTCAGTGCTGCCTTCGCCTTAGCTGCTCACTGGGCTTTGCCTGCAAAAAAGTGAGGAGGCAGCCTGCCCGGCAGTGGGGCTTCCAAGGGGGAGAGCGTCCTGGAAGCCCCCCATAGCTGCCTGCACTGGGCTGGGAGCGGGGAGGGATGAGACTACGAGACTACGAGCAGCGGCAGCTCCTGCAGTGCTGCCTCCCCTCTCCTCCCCGGCAGCATCCCAGGCTTGGAGGGCGAGTGCCATGGGCCTGGCTGATCCCGGCTTCCTGTTTTGATGGAGACCTGACCCTTTGGGGGCAAAGAGGAGGACACGGCATAGCCGGCATTGCTGGAATTCCTGCCTTGGCTGGGCTCTGCCACCCTGGTGCTGCTCTCTGACAGCAAAGCAGAGCGACAGCTGTGGGCAGAACAGCTCCACCAGACCAAGATGTATAAATTAAACCCAGATCTGGTCCCTTTTGTGGATCTAGGTTGAGAGGGACTTCATACAGGGAGTCGGTGTTGCAGGGCAGGGATGCCATCCCCTTCCTTCCGCCCTGCTGAAGGGCTGGCGGTGGCATGGCCGTCCTCACGGTGCTGGCTGGAGGGAGGATTTCTGTCCGAAAGCAGGAGGATGTTGGAGAATTCCCGGGATTCTCACAGGTCCCTGACGAGGAGGGAAGGGGAGGTGCTCAGCCAGCTGCCTCTGCCTTCCTGCTTTTCCTGCCTGTGTCGGCTGGGCTTGCTGGGGACACAGCCCCGTCTTGCTCTGCATCTTGGTGCAGATCCCTGGCCCTGAAAGGACTCGGCGGAACGGGACATTAGCCATGCCAAGGATGCACTTGGACAGCAATTTTATGAGCGTTTGCTGCAGCTTTCCTCCAAAGCCTACGTCTTCTGGATTTCCTGCAGAGCACCAATGGCCACATCAGTACTAATAAATACAATAGGCCAGGGCTTGTTTTCCTGGCAAGAGGCTGGGCTTGTGTTCGTACAACTGAACCCCTTCTGCTCCTCATCCAAAACAGGGTGACCCAGTCCATGTTGCTTCATGCCTTAAACTGCTGGGGTAGGTTGGCCTTCAAAATGCTTCTTGGCTCATCTGGATGCAAGGTGTGAGAAACTGATCTGTAAGTCCAGAGGGTTACCCGAGGGCACCTGAACATCAAAAAGTCCCAAGCTCAACATTAATTAAATGTTTGCTAAAGCTGCAGCCAGCCTGTCCTGTTGGTGCGAGCCCAGGGGACATTCCTTGCCTGGGCTCTCCTGGGAAGCATCGGCCCAGAGGCCACAGTGCTCTTCTGCTCTGCGCCCGTCACGGGCAAAGCCTGAGAAATTCAGACGGGAGCTTGTGAGAGTGGTCTGGGATGGGTCACACATCTCTGTTACCAAGGAGGGTGTTACGGTACTGGAGAGCAAGAGCCCAACTGATGTATCTTCTCAACCGTGAAGACTATGAGTTGTTGAAGATTTCAGTTTAAAATGCCTGAGCTAGCTGCAGGGCATCCTTTCTTCTCTTTTTTTTTTTCTTTTTCTTTTCCCCCTGGAATGGCTGAGCACATGGGGCCCTAAATGACAACGATAACTCTACGGTTTTTATGTTGTCATGATGTAAATATATGCAAATGCTTTCTTCTTTGTGCTCCTGGCATGTCTCCAGTGCAGCCAGTGCTACTGGGCTGGGGCTTGGCGCAGTTGTTCTAGAGAATTTGGAATTATCCTTTTTTTGCTACTTGGACTGGTGAGTGCAGCTTTAATCCAGGTTTTCTTTTGTGCCGGAAAGGATGAAATCCTATATAGGCACTTCTTAAAAGCTGCTTCTGTGGAAGTCTCCTGCAAGCCTGTTTCTGGGAAGTGTCCAGCTGAGTTTTGCAGGCTCAAAACAAGGAGGCATTTCAAGCACTTTAAAATCTAGCTCCTCTACACCTCCTACTCTGTCAGGTACATCTGATTTTGTGGGACTTCTGCTGCTTTGCATAGCTGAGCTCTATTTTAGCAAATTGGCAAAATTGCTGAATTTCAACAAGCTAGTTTAAAGCTAGATTTTGCATCCTCTGCAAACCACATGCACAGTCGGACTGGTGAGAAAATTGATGCAGTTGGCCAGTTATTTGTGTAGAGTGCCTGGTGTAATTTTGAGCTCATTTAATTAAAATATTTCTGAGATACCCCTGTTCCTGCCATGATGAGTTTTTAAAAGTGTTAGGCCATTTACAATGATCCCTTTTCCCCCACCCCCCCTTTCATCATGCAAGCAGCATCATGGCTGTCCCTGCCATAAAATGGAGCAGGATTTGAAAGCAAGCTGGCCCTGTGTGCATAAGCCCTGTCTGGGGCAGCCCAGCCCTGGCTGCCCACAGGGGACCTGCGTGGGCTGGACAGGAGATGCTCAGGCTTTGGCCACCTGAAGAGCACAGCCTGCTCTTTGCCAAGTCACGGCACTCGGCGCGAGGTGAATTATTGGTGAGATAATGACTTGACGTGATTATCCGAGATGAATGAGATTATGTTGTATTAGATCTGGGAGGGATATCTGTAATAATTACAATTGCTCTTTCAGTGCTCTGACAACCACAGTACAAAGGGCGAAGGCTTCTGGGCAAGTTCATTGTATTTCTCCTGGCACCACCAGTGCCACTTAACTTCATAATAAAATAATGGCTAGTCCAGTATTGCTACCAACATGCTGCCTACTCGATTGCATGAAACAGGTCATGATCTCATCCTGTAGTTAGTGTTTAATCAATAAACTGGTTAGATTATTACCCAGATTCACCAGCGCAGCCTTTTGACCAAGACTGCCCATAGGGGAGGAATGGTTCCCGGGAGAACTGGCGGAAGCGTGGTGGCCCTGGCTTTGCTGTCTGCTTTAATACCATGGCCAGGATGCAGTGAGTGGTTTCCAGTGAAGCTTTGAAGGTTACTGGCAGTGTCGAGTAGCGTGAGTTGTATGTGCACTCTGTTGAAGGCACATGTAGTAAAATTACAAGTTTAAGGAGGTAAATAACTCCATGTGGCGGAGGGCAGGCATCTGAACTGGTAAGCAGGTGTGAAGTATGAGCCATGAACACTGGAAAGCGAGGTCTGAGCCTCGGAGGAATCAGGGTAGGGATGGGGCTTGGGGCACTGCTTGCCAGAGGGACTTTGGGAAAGTGCTCCCGGCCAGAGGTGAGCAAGTACTGCCTGTGCCGGCTGTCTGCTGGGCTTGCTGGGTCACGCAGTGGCAGGAATGACAGGGCTCAGCCAGACGTGCAACCTGATGGGTCTCGAGGAGACAAGAAACGGGCACGCTCTTCTTCCCTCTGTAGCTGGCCTCTTAAATAAGTCATGACAAGCTTGTTGCCTTTCGGCTTCCAGCAATGCCCTAGCTAAGCGTTCCCTGCCAGGCAGAGCAGGGGCAGCAGCACGTCCCTTGTGGCCAGGCTCCAAACCGTGGTGGGGCGGAGGGCTTGGTGGCAGGGGGTCCAGCCCGGGACAGAGCAGGGGGTTCCCAGCTGGATGGAGCGCTTGGTTGTGGAGCCAGCGAGGATGAAGGAAACAATAACCCGGATGGGGGGAGCATGCTTTGGGAAAGCTAACGAGCCAGGAGGTGCATGCTGGTGCATGGTCTTCCCATACCTCCCGTCTCTCGGAGGAGCTCAGCGCTTCTGCTCTGGGCAAGTGTCCCATGGGCAGGCGGTGCTCAAGGCTCTGGCAGGAATGTATCCACTGATGCCGGGCATGCCAGCGCGCGCAGCAATGTCCCTGGTGGGTGATGCTGGCCTGCAGCCAGGCAAATGCCTTTGAGAGGGCTGGGAGCCACGTAGGCACCGAGCCCAGGGCAGGCCTGGAGCCGCTGGCAAAAAGCTGGGAGGCGGCAGTGCCTCGTGTCCCCTACGCCCCCATCGCCCACCCTTGCCCTGTGTTTGCTTGGGTTGGCCTTTCCTCGGTTGGGCTTTCTTCCTTCTCTGAGAGCCGACGGCGTCTCCCCGTGACTCATCTCGCTCCCTGGCCGGGGGCTTTCCCTGCCGGCGCTCGTGGTGAGTCACGTTACCGGCTCGCCGATGCCATAGTCTGAGCCATCGGCAAATATCTGCTGGGAGCTCAAGGGAGGAGAGGAGGGGGAATAACGTCTGCCAGGCTCCCAGAACGTGGGGGAGAGGGCAGACCTTCAGCATTGCTCCTTCCCAGCCCGGGAGCGCTCTGCCAGCTCCCACCCCCTCTCTAAATTCATGGAGAGCCTGTCAAGTCATTTCACAAATGTCTGTCCACTTTCATGCCCTTGTGCTTCCCTCCTCTTCCTCCTGCTCTACGTTTGTTCTTCCTCGGCAATGTTTCTTCAAGCAGGCTTTAAGCATTGCACTGATGGGTTGCATTACCCGTTGGGCTCAGCGGAGCACGTGCAGGGGTGTTGGTGCGTGCTGGAGCGGTGTCCCTGGCTTTCCACGGCTTCTTCCTTTGAAGCTCCCCGTGTTGCACGTGTAGTTTTGGTAGTGCAGGAGGCCAAGTTCGGTGCCAGGGCTCAGCTGCACTAGAAGCAGGGGAACCTGGTGCCGCAAACCTGACTTTCCGCAGGAACGTGGCACAGCTGGAGCACTGGTGCACATAACGTCTGCGGTACTGCAAGTGCCACGGAAGCTGCTGCTGGTCTCCTGCTCTCCAAGTGCCTGCTCTGGCTTTCCCTCCTGCCTAGAAAGGAGTGATTTGTTGCACGCTCTGGCTCACGGGCATGGAGGGGTTTAGCCTGGCTGTCGAGGGGGAGGTCTGCACCTTGTTCTGGGAGATAGGAGGTCGTGAGAGCACTGGTAATTGCTGTTTGTGAGTTTGAAGAGTTCTTACAGAAACCATCGTCCTTTGATAGCTCTCCGCTGCTTCTGCAAGGTGACAGAGCTGCCTTTGATTGCTTGGCCTTCTAACTTGCATAAACCTCTGCAGAAAGTATTGTTCTTGAGGGAAAGGGCTGTGTTCGGTGTCACCAGCCATAACACACCCAGCTCAATGCTCTCCAGCCCCACCGCTGTCACGAAGAGCTGACAGCCTCTGCTGCTGCTAGAAACTTGCTAGCACAGATAACCATCTCCACATATCTGCATTTTAGAGTAAATTCCTATCGACGCATAGGAATAAGCTCCTGGTGGAGCTGAGGGGTTGTTGAGAGAAAATGGATTTGAGAGGGATATGCTGAGGTGTGGCTGATTTCAGGGTCAGCAATCCATCCCGGCATCTCCCAGCATTTTCCTGGTCAGCACAGTGGAGAGCTGGATCTGTCCTCCTTTTCTAGTCCCCTTGAGTTTGTGTCTCCTCAAACCCATGGCACTGCAAACGCCATGGCTGTTTTGGAGGTTTTTTCTTCTGGTTTACTGCAACATGGAGTTTTCTTGTGTTTTCTTGGTTTTTTTAATAAATCGGGGCTTTCATCAGTTTGCTGTCATCATGGCAGCATTTTACTCTCGGGATGGAGTGGGCTCCAACCGCTGAAGCTGATGCTGCATGGACCTGAGCAGGAGAGACACGGGCAGCCGTGTCCCGGGCAGCCGCCTCTTCTAGCCAGGCGTGAGTGTGTCCAGAGATGATAACTGGCTCTTGCTCTGTGATTCAGGGGAGAAATAGCTTAGGAAAAGGAGAGCAAAGAGTAAAAAAACCTCAAAAGCAGGGGGTCAGGGGTCAAGCAATATTTAATATCTGTTTTATGGATGAGAAACCGAGACACAGGGAGACTAAGTGACTTGTCAGACACTCCCGAGGGAGGCACCCCTGTGCAGGGAACCAGACCGAATTAAAATCAAACCAAGCTGCAGTCAGCACTTTAAATGCTACTCTTGTGTATGATCCTTTCTGCTCTTGTGCTTCTCTGCTGGTCCTCAAAGGCCAAGGACCCCTTGATTTAATTTATTGGTCTCCTCTGCTGCACCACCTCAGAAAAGAGGCAAGGCGCGGAGCTGCAGCCTCGCAAAAAAATGCCACATGCCCTAGTTTCTTCACTGCTAAAATTAATTCTTGGTGGTTTTGGCTTGGTGCAGCAGGAAGATGTTCCAGGGGATGCTGTACACCACATGGCCGAGGGGGAAGAGCAGCGTCAGAGCCTGCCTCGCAGCCTGTGGCAAGGTGAGAAGGATTTTGGCGCGGGGTTTTGTGGCCGTGAGAGCTGTAAGGGTGGGTGTTACGGCGTGTTCCTGCGGTGCGCGGGAGCAGAGGAAAGGATCACATCTGTTTAAGAGGAGAGGCTGCAAAAACTATTGTGTGAGCTGGTCTGTGGAATGTGTCTCGTTTAATTAGGGAGCTGGAGGAGAGGATGCATCTATTGTAGGACAGCAGAACAACAAGCACAGCCAAGAACAAGATAAAGGAGCCGAGCACTCTCCCAGTCCCAGCGGAGAGGGGCCGTACGTGCAAAGCACGATGGAAGCCCTGGAGATCCCCTGCCTCCTCCTGCCTGCAGCTCCTCGCCCCGCGGGCAGGCTGCTGCTTCTCGGCACGGACTGCGGCCGCAGACGCCGTCCCTGGCTGCTCCAATGTCCCTGTAGATGATAGTTGGTGGGTGAAGTGATGTGCTTCAAATGGGATTTTGGGAGGGATTGGACTTTCCCAGGCTGGAGCGGAGTCTACCCAGGGCAGACTCTAAATGAAGAATGTAGCCCAATTTGGATGAATTTTCAGAAAAGGAAATGTTTCCTTCCTGGGCCAGGCTTCCCTGATGGAGAATCCTAGTTTTTCTTAATCTGTCACTTGGTTTTCACCAGCATGAGTTTAACATGGTGGGGAAACCCCCCCCAGCCAAACCAGTTCTCCTTGTCATATGCTTGCCTAAGGAAACTGCTGATCTGCTTCAGTGGAAACGGCAAAAATCGGCCTGAAGTGGGTATTCACCGCAGGAAAGTTCAGCAAAGATGGTTAAATTTCAGCTTAACTCTTTAACTGAACACAGCCCCGCCTGCTGATGTTTTACAGTGTTGTTCTTGGATTGCAATAGTGATATGCACTATAGAGAGCCATCTCTTTTTTTTTTCCCTCCAAGGCCTCCAGTTTTGTTTGGCATTTTGCTCCAATGACATTTTCTTACTCCCTCTTAACATGATGGATGGGACTTGTCTGGACTCTTTCAAACACTCCCTGATCCCCAGGAACTTCAGGGATACGTGTATATCTCTCCAGTACTGGAAACACAAAGACCACGTTTCTGCTGACCTCTCCATACACGCTGAGAAATCCTTAATATCTGAAAAAGAGAAATCTGGAGTAATTGGCCCAAAGCTGGTGGTGAATGTGATTTGGGGTGGAGGTCCTGTTGAGCTTTCTGTGGAAAAAGGCATGACTTTCCATGGTTTGAATGGATCCAACTTCAGCTCCCAGCTAGCTGATCTTCTGCATTTGCCTAAAGTCAAAGAGCCTTCGACGTGAGGAAGCTCCCCCCGAGCTTTATCAGGGGCTCCACTGGTGAGGTGGATTTCAGCCCCTTAATCTGGGCTGTGTCATCACTTTAGGTAACATTTTTGTCAAAATGCATGTAAAGGGGGAAACAGCAACGTATCCTCTAATTTCTTAGCCAGCCTCATAGCTTTGTGAAGTACACTTTTAATTTCATTAAGATAGTTTAGGATTTCAGCTTCCATAGAATTAGTGCTGTGCCAAGTTGTACTGCAATTCTTTTGCTTGATATCAAGTCCTATATTGGCTGTTTTCTAACTCCATCTGAAATCTTGGAACTTTTATTAGCTTGGAATTTTTTCTGTAGTTCTTTCTAAAGCTCTCTAAAGGACATGATTCTCACTTGTTGACTTTAACATGTAGGATGTAGTGATTTTTAATACCTGCATTAGTTATTGCTGAAATAGGAACTATGAAACAAGTGTGATATGAATAATTACCTCTTTTCTCCAGTCACAACCTAGAAACATTGTTGAGCACCGCCAGCATCTAATGAGCTCCACAGGGCTGGCTTGTTTGTGATGCACTAAGCGTTTAATGCTGCTGCTCATTCCTTATTAATTGTCTGAATTTCATAATTGCTGATTTAGTTACAGTATTACCGGCTTGCCTTCCTTCCGTTTGTCACTGCTCTTCTGCCTGGCTATTCTCATCAGCCTTCTCAACTGCTCTTACTCAAGCTTTTTATGCAACTGTGGGAGAGCAGCTCTTTGGTGAGCAGTAAAAAAATACTGAAATAAATCCTGTATTTCACAACTTGGGGCGTAAATCTTGCCGTGTTCTGATTCGGCTGGCTTTGCTGAGCTGACACCCTTCTGAAGCGCTGCGTGGGTATGTTCTTTCGGTGCCCCTCTCTTTGTCACCTGCCCTTGGGGTGGGTTTGGGGTGACTCTGCGCTCTTCTGCCCTGCGTCATCCCTGCCTCCGGCCCGCTCCATGCAGGGGGGGGATGATCTCGGCTGCCTTGAGGCAGGGTCTGTCTTAGAAAGAAAGCATTTGGGGAAGAAAGCTGATCTTGAATACGGAACTGGAACTCGTTGTTTCCTGCTGGGGCGGAGGATGGTGGCTGGCTGGGCACTACCTGCGCTGCCCAGCACTCCGGGGTCCTCCGGGGTCCCCCAAGGCATCTGGTCTTCCCAAGTGCCAGAAAGAAGCAGGAGTTTAGTTAGGGATTAGCGTAAACGGGCATGACTAAACTGCTGCAAATGGCAGTGCTTTTCTTTAAGCCAAGCTCATTCTAGCACATGGGTACAAACCCACCGTAGCCTGGATGAATAGAGGGCATTTCTAGGCTCCATGTAGCTTCTCACCTTCTTCAAAGCGTGATTGCAAGGAGCTGTCACCAAACTGCTTGTGCACTCGCTGCCTGTGCCTGCCTAGGTCGAACCAATGCATATCTAATTAAAAATACCACAAATTCCAGTCAGATGTGGGGTTTCCAAGGAATGTGCTTCTGCTTATTTTAGCAACAGGTGGTAAGTATTAAAACGCATACAGCTCATCTCTCGTCTTGTATCTGCAGGGCTGCGAAAAGCCATGCAAAAGCAGTGCCTGCAGATGCGCGCAGAGCCCGCTCCTTGTTTTCATTAACCGAAGGGAGCAGCTCAAGCCTGCTTATTTTGCAACCAGTTCGACCAGTATCCCATACGTGCCCACGTGCCCACGCACCGATTAATTTGCACGCGCTACGCTTGGTCATCGGAGATGGCAGCATGTGAAGGCAGGTGGGAGCTTGCTGCCTCCCACGCAGGTCCGGTCTGTGCTGTTATCGCGTCCTTGGATTTCTGAAAGGGGTGTAGAGATGTTTTCAAGGCTGGGGGCTAGCCTGTGGCACTGTCTCCACTGACCATCACACCTGACTGAGATGCACTGCTTTTCCCAGCCCAGGAGCAGTCGCTCCCACTCGGAGCCATCACTGCGTGTGCCTAGGCTGGGGGGAGAAATGATATGGCTGTGCTGGGATGGGGTCCCCAGCTTTCTCTTCTAAGCTCGGTATTAGTTAAGCCCCAGTGAAGTAAACAATGACACGTGCACAGGGACCTGCTGGTGGCTTTGATGAGCTGCTGGGTGGAGCTGAGGGATGTTGCAGGATGAGCCATGCTGCTGCATGGCTGCATCCCTCATGTGCACCCTGCTGCTGCGTCCGCCTGCCCAGCGCTGGGCTTCCACGGCGTGCAGAGCGCCGGCAGGCTGCCTCGGCAGGGGGAGATACGCTGATGTGCCTCAGGTCTCCTCTGGATCTCTGATTTTAAGGGTTTAAAAAAAACAAACAACAAAACAAACCTTAAGATTGGGACAGGGAAGCGTGGATCCCCTAAGGGTTTCTTTGTAAGGGAGGTAAATAATCTTGTAAATGGAAGTCTGCGAAAGAGAGGGTGAGAATAAGCTGTTACCTAGAGGAACTTTCTCCATTTTAACCCTATGATTGATATTGATTTAATTTTTACCAGTTCTGATTTCTCTGAGATTCCTGTGAAACTGCTTAGACTGAAGACGGCTTGTGTACGTGTCCCAGTTTGCCACCTCAACTCGTGAAACTTGGAGGTAGTGGGAGGAGGTTGGAGGAAGTGGATCGAGGCAGCTATCTGATATCTGGTAGGAAATAGCAAACTGAGCAGAAGGAATTTATTGTGAAGTATTCAATGTTATTGGAAAATATATTTTGTGTGATAAATGGGTATGCTCTGATCCAGGGATTGTTTCAAAGCAGTAACCTTAACTCTGCTCTGCTGCTCTCACAACATGGGTATTTTTAGACTGGTTCCCATTTATACCCATCAGTACTTGCGACCGTCACAGACGGTTACCAAAATTAAACCTGAAGTTGGATGGGAAAATAGGCACTGACCTTGTCAGTACAAACCAAAATCATATCTTATTTCAGACAAACACATGCACCTCAGAGCCACATTTTCCCATATGTGCAAATGCAAACTCTGAGGAACCGTGGGAGAGTTTTTAAAAGCATCATTAAGCCCAAGAACGAGCATCCAATACTTCATTACTCCTCCCCTCCTTCCAAATTACTGTGCCCTTTAATCAAAGTCTAGCTACTGGCAAAACCACCAGCATTGGGGTGTAGACAGGGTGAAATTTAAGCCTGAGGAGCAGCTCAAATCTGAGCTGGCAGGATGGCAGAGGTGTCCAGCACGTTTGCCCATGCCGTGCTGGCGGTTTGCCGATGGAGCCGGTGGGAACCTTAGTCTGGCCCCGAAATGTCTCAGTGACTCCGTGCCCTGCGATGGGAGCCATCCCCACTGCAGGTATGAGCTCTGCAGGCTGGTTTGTCCCAGCTTTTGGTAACAGGAGAAGGGAGCACAAGCAAAGTGACCGCACCGAGGGGATCCCCAAATCTCCCTGCTGTCCTTGCCTCTTTGTCTCCCGGCCTCGGGGGGGAGCAGGGGGGTGCTGCTGGCATCCCATGGGCAAGCGCCCTGCTGGTGCGTGGGGCATGGCCACGGGCAGGTACTTTACAGCTGCACGTGGGAATTGGCGAGGTAAGACATCCTCACCGAAGCCGCAATGGGATTGCGTGCCCATGGTGAAGGGTCAGGGGAGTCCTCGACAGACACAGGCAGCAGCCCAGCACTTTGGTAGGATGGCTTAAGGCAGTCTTCTAAAAATGGTGTTTACTCCATTTATTGCTGAGCAGGTTAGTAGGCTAAGCAGGTATTCCAGCGTACTCCCCTCCAGCAAGCTTGAGGAGTCCCCCGTGGGCTTCAAGTGCAGCCAGAAATGCGAACTGTCAGGTATTTTGAAGCCTTGTTCAGAAATGCCTCTTGGATGAAGCTGACCACCCTCCTGGGAGGTATTGTGCTTTCCAGCCGCTTTATCCCTCGACGCCTGCTGCTGCCCCAGTAGAGCTGGGGCAACGCACGAGGGAGACGTGGGCCGGGGCAGGCTGGCAGGTGCCTTTCTGCTTTTGGGACAGCAGCCCACAGCAGAAGGGAGTGATGCTCCACGCCTGGGTACGCTGCCGGCAGGAGCCCCTGGCTCGCTGCTGTCCCAGCCGTCTGACAGCCGGGCTCTCGGGAATGCCAGTGCTCGCTCCGCTCCCTGCCATGGGGCAGACAGTGCCCAGCTCTCTGCTGGACACCACCCCGCTATTCCCAGACCCATGTGTGGCTGATGGTCAGGGACTTTTCTCATCTGCGAGGCTACTCCTGGCCAGGTTGCCTCTGTTTGCTGCTGTGCCAAAGCCGTATTTTAAATAATTCCCTTTTCCTCTCCAGTGCTCTTTTCTTTCTTCCACTGTGTTTAGACACCCTAGTTGTGTTCTCTTGTTTAGCTGAAATGGTTAGGCTCCTCATGGATGGCAAGTGCTCCCTGCTGAAACTCATCGGGAAGCCTTTCACTGTGCCTCTTCCTTGCCCACATAAGTGTGCCTGGGCTTGTGCTGCGTGATTCTAACGAGATCTCCAGCTCATCCTGCACAGTGGCATTGCAGCTTGCTCGTCCCTATCAGGCACGGTTGCATTTGATGCATCCCTTATGCCTGCAGCCAGGCAGCACCTCTGCACCTGCAAGGTGGGTGCAGTGTGTGCCTTACTGACGCGTGGGCTTTCCCAGAATTTTGGCCCAAGAAACTGTTGGTTCACAGGACACACGGGCATGTTGCGGTCCTGTGGTCACCATGCTGCCCACCCTGGTGGGGTGCAGCCCCTCCAACGCTGGATGTCATGCTCCTCCTCCAGATAACAAAGCACCAGAAGGAAAAAAAGAAGAGATGAGATGTTCCTGCCTGCGGTCTGCTCCTAGCACTTCAGCAGGACCCTGGCACTGAGCTCTGGGTGTCGTTTACCCCACGGAGGGCTAACGGGCAGCAGGTGCTGCCTTCCTGCTCCTTCTGCTTTCCGCACCCGTCCCCGGAGCAGCTTGGCACCCCGGCCAGGAAAGGGCCGTGTCCCTCCCAGGTTCCCATTCCCGCACAGCCCACGGGCGGCTGTGAGTCATCCGAGGGCACCGGTGTTGGTGCCGTTTCCTTGTGTGGCTCAGTAAAGCGAAATCCTTGTTCCCTGCACAGTGCTGTTGTTTGCCGTTCCTCCCAATTACTGCTATTAGGATCTCAGCAAGGTTTCTCAGGCTTCCCTTCTGCGGGTTATGCCTGTTGTCCTGGACATTTATGAGATTTGCTTTCATTCCCTGTGTTTTCAGCAGCAGAAATTGCAAGGTATGTGGTTTTCCCCCCGAGTTGTTCATGCTTGGAGCTGTGGAGCCTGCGCTGATTGAACTCAAGCTCAGCTGTCATTTTGTAGTAAGTTAATTCTTCATCATGAGAACAGTAGTGCTCCTCCCCGCAAAGTGCTGGGAAAGCCTTCGCTAGTCTGCCACGTCTTTCATTAGCCTGAGCGGACCTTGGGTTAAAGTCTAACTCTAAAGGTATTTTATTAGCTGCCGCACCAGCCAGCTGCGAGGAGGAGCTGCCGCAGGGTGCCAAGGGAGGTGGGCACCGGCTTGCGGCCCCCTGCCCCGCTCCCCCGCCAGCCCTGCGCTTGCGGTTTCGTTCCCGTGATGAAATGGGCTGGAGGAGCCGTGGGAGAGCTGCCGGGGCATCCCCCCGGGCAGAGGTCCGAGCTCGGGCTGCTCACGCCGCAGGGTCCTTGCCGGCCAGCCCTCCGCGTCCAGCCAAGGTGGCTCTGTGGGATCCAGCTTTGCTCAGAGTTCCGTGTACTTTCTGTATAAACGCAAAGAAATACAGTTTTCTGGCAAAAAAATGCATCCTCTTCTCTGCTTTTTTTGACAGCAGATTTTTTTCTCCTGCTTCCCAGCCTAGCAGAGTAGGAATGAGTTTTGGGGAGATTGCTTTTTTCCCTATTAACTGAATTCTCGGACCACTGCTCTTTCCCCAGCATGAGCTTGTAAATTTTTTATTTTTTTTTTTTTTTTTGAGGAGGAGAAGGGGGATAGAGGATTGAAGGGGACATGGACAGCTCGATGCGTTTAGGGGGACTTTCATTAAAAAAATTTCTGGTTTTTTGTATTCTGCTAGCACAATCTGCCCATATAGCATTCCTGGTACCTTCCCTTACTGATGGAGAGTGCTAGTGGGCAGACTGAGCTCTGTACCTGCTGCAGTTTAGATGGGCTGGAATAAAATGAGGGTGCTTGTATTCAGGTTCACCTTTTTCAGATGCTTGTGAAAGTGGGGGGATGATGGTGAATCTAGAAAGATATCATCTCTCCTCCTTAGTGTCTGATCTGCCTAATCTCCCATGCAGTGCGTGGTTGCAAGTTTTCTTACGCTTTTACTGTGTAGAAACAGCAGGACAGGGACGGATAACGTGTTTCTAAGGACACAGAGTTTTCCATGCTTTTCACACACACCCATCACACTCGGATTCATACATAATTTTACTCTAAGCTGACAAGGTTACGTGCGCTCTCTATTAAGCAACATATGTTACTCTGTTCTCCAGAAAGGGCAATTTTAATACTCTGCCAGTCGGAATGTGTTGCGCAATGGTGCATACACCAGCTGGCATTATTTTCCATCCCAAGTTATTTAAATAGTGAACTCTGCAGAAAAGACAGATGTTGAAAATAGATTCCCACTAACTTGAGGTCAATGGTAAGGCCCTCGTGCTCTGACAAAATAGATGTTTCTTTTCTAATTGAGATGATGAACATGTTTTTTTGTGGGCAGTGTAAAACTAAGGGATAATCTTTATTCACTAATTAGCTGGAGTTTACAAGTGATCTAATACTGCTTTTTCATTAGTAAGACCATCTTTACTTTTTTTTCCCTTGAATACTTTTAAACTTTGGCATATCTGAAATGTTCATTTTCAATCTTTGCTTAAAAATTTTCATAGAGTGCTTAGAGCTTCAGTTGGAGACTGACTGTGGAGCTGTGCGAGTCTAGGAACAGACGGGTTTCTCTGTTGCTCTTTCCATTTTCTGTTTCCCTTTCCCTGAAATAACTTCTTATCTGTCTTCTGGGATTGCCATGTTTTTGTAGCCAATAATTAATGTAATTAACCCAAACTTGGAGTATTATTACAGATATTTAAATACCCAGAATCATGCCCAAGGTGGGCAGACTATCTGGGTTGAAGGCCAAGAAAGCCCTTCTGACCATCAGACGATTTAGTTAGTTACAAGTAATACAGTGAAATGCTACGTAGTGTGAAACCAAAGGGAATCATGGGGAAATCGCACAAATCTTCCTTCCTTCCTTGATCCCAAGGATAATTATTTCTGTATCATTTCTTTATTCAACAGTAGGCTGGGATTCAGCAGTCCAAGCTGGAGCCGTCGGTAGCTGAGCTTATCATCCTGGTTCCCTTATCAAAGAGATATGTGTTTTTTCTCCTGAAGTAGTCACCAAAAATCAACGTAGCATCCGGAGAGCGTGGGGTGAATTGCTGTCACCCAGCTCCCTGCCCCCTGTCACAGAGGCACTCCTATTGCTCCTGTTGCGTAGCAAAGCATCCCCTGAGCGTCCCTGTCCCCCACACTGGTGGCTTTGAGAAACCTCACTTTTGTTTTTTTTCTTCTACAGCTTTGTATTGGCTCAGTGGGAAGCTTGTTAGCAGCGATGATGTGACTTTCAGTGCACCTTTGGGGATGCAGAGTGTATTCCCAGCAAGGGTTATATGGCATTGGTCCAATGTCCCTGGAAACATGCAGGTTTTTCTTCTCCTTCTTCAGGTCAGCTGGTGCCCACAGGTTTTGGATGCAGCAGCAGTTGCTCTGGCTGTGCAGTCTTGGAGTCCCTTCAGTGGCATTTCCCACCCCGTCATCACCTCTGCTTTCCTCCCAGCAATGGGGAAAGCTAAAACCCTAATGCTTTGCATCTCTCTTAAGCTTCCTCTCTCCATTCCACAGCAGAAGGAGGGATGTTGACAAGTGTGCTCAGACCCAGCAGATCTCCATGCCCAGGGCTGACAGAGCTGTGGTCAAGAATAGTTCCAAGCCAGGGAGGTCCCGGTTGGTCATACGGAGAGAGGTTTCCCATTGCCCAGTTAGTAAACAGGCTTGCAGGGCAGGTATTTGCAAGGGCAGGTCCTGTTGACATGCAGCACGTCAGTAAGACCACCTGAGATGTCCAGCAGTCTTTGGGAACAAAAGAGCCATACTGGCATCTGTAGTCTGCTAATGGAAAGGATTGGCCATTGCTTGGGAAAGGTCCAAGGAGGCCACGTAAGGCCAGCTACCCCTCCCAGGCTGGGGAGAGCAAGGGTGCACGCAGGGCACCCAGTCCAGCCCCGAGTACCGCTCCTGGGCTGGTGCCTTGGGCAGGCTGCGACCATCAGCCACTGCCTTCCCAGGAGCTGCAGGGACTTGCTGGGGAAGTGCAAGGACTTGTGGTGAGACATGCCTTCCTCCTGCCGCAGCCAGCGAGCAGCATCCCAGCACGCAGGGCACTGAGTGGGGCTGGTCATGGCAGCTGCCGTCGCTGCTAATGTCAGCTGCGGCACTGTGAGCCGGCAGGTCTGAGCACAGATTCTGCCCTGCACGTTTTTGGGTTCATCCCTTACAGTCTCTGTGGGTCAAATCTGACTTAGGGGAACTGCGCAAACCAAATGCTCCCTTTGACCCTAGCCAGACCTACTGCTTGGGGTGAAATCCCTCTAGTTTGCTGAATTAGCCCTGTGAACAAGGCAGAGCAAATTGCACGCCGTGGCTGTAAGCAGGGGGGTAGCAGCACACAAATGGTGTGCTGGGCTCTGCAGAGCAGTACGTGCTCTCTCTCGGTTTGGTCTGCTGCCCTCCTCTCCTGGGTGCTTTTCCTCCCTTCTTGCACCTATTTGCCCAAACACAAATCTGAAAGTCTGGAAAAATCAGCAATGCATCTGGCCTGTGGGCCTCAGCGTGCCTGCCCCACGCAGCCCAGGGATGCGAGAAGAGGCTCGACTGAATTGCCATTTTATTGAATCCTCTTCCTCACTAATTTGTTATTAAATTATGGTTAGTGTTTCATTAGAGCCCCAGTGGGCATGAGTTCATTAGCATTTTATTGGCTAGAGCTGCGCTTTGTTGCACGGGGAAATGTATCCCAACGAGCATCTGCACTCGTTGGAGTGATTGTGCTAATGAGCTGTGGTTGGGGCAGGGTGTGTAACAGCTCTCCAAGCGCATGGCTCGGACTTGCAAAGGAGCTTGGCTCTCACCTCAGCATCAGGATAAAGGCCTGGATTTATGCAAGGGCTTAACAAATCTGGCTGGTTGGCCTTTCTGAGAATTTGACTTCTTTACTCCTGTCGGTTCTTGCTGGAGTTTTGCTGTGAGCCATCAGCACAAGGCACTTCGGCTTTAGCGTGGCAGAGGCAAACAGCTTTCCCGTGGCACTCCCCTCTGCCAGGCTGGGGGCGAGCCCGGGCAGAATCCCTTGGCTGCAACCAGGGACTGTGGAAGCCTCTCCAAGGAGCTCTGCATTGATTCTGTCCCTGAAACATATGCTGGGGCTGGGTAGCATCTTTGCTGAAACAGCCTGGCCTGTCTGCATTACTGTCTTGGGGCTGTTACCCAAAAACCAGGCTAAAAATAGTCTCTCTAACCCTGAGATATTTTTCAGGGTTGCTGTCTTTTCCAAGCCCACATTAATTAGCACTTGGGATGGCCCAGAATAGAAACCCCATGGCTCCAGCAGCTCAGAAGTGCAACCTGATGTTTATAATCAATGACTGTTAGGACCAATAAATGAGGCTGCAGCTCCACAAGGTGCTGTGCAGTCGCTCTGGGCGCTGAGAGCATCCAGCTCAGCCTGCAGCTCCTGAAAAATCGCATGCAGAGGTTCAGGAGGTGCTGTGTTAATTATTCCAAGGTAGCTGGGCGGGTGCTCACCTTTTCAGGGCTAAATCAGAAGTTTCTTTAGTGTTAGGTACCAGACACACTGCTGTGATCTCGGCACTGGTCTGGTGCCTTAGCAAGACGCAGAGAAGGGGCTCTTAGATGCATTTTCACCTCTGCTTGTAATGGTGGGGAAGGGGAATATGAGACATGGGACTTGGAAACCCATGCTGGTGGGCTCTTTGGTGAGGAATTCCATGAGGAATAAGCCCTGTAAGCAGCATATGGGTACGTGCTGGGGATTTTGAGGCTGACTGTAGCCATGGTGGGAGCCTGAGCTCTGCTTTCTTCAGTCCATCACCATGGCTTCAGCCCTGGAGCAGGTGGGCTTGCACAGCTTGCCTGGTCTGTGTACTGGGGAGGGCAGAGCTGTGTTCCACCCCCACTGTTTTCCAAGTCATCTATATCTCCCATCCCCATCGGCGACTTTAAAATGGCTTTGAGGAATTTTATTTTCAGGTCTTTTATCATTCAATCGCAGGTCAGGGCCAGCAGCTTTTCCTGCCTGCTGGCTCCGGCTGCCAAAGTTAATACATCATGCAGTGCTGGAAATGTCACACCAAGGCTCGGCACGGACCCGAGGACGGGCTTTGCATCATGGCGCCTGCCCTGTGTTCCCTCTGCAGAGAGACTGGCGAAATAATGAGAGGATAAATTAAATTCCTCTTCTTCAAGCGTGTGAGGTGCAGGATGCAGGGCTTTTCTGCTGCTGGGCAGGCACAGAGTATCCATCCCTGCGGCCATGCGCAGCACCCGCATGTGGGACCAGCACATAGGGTACCTGATGTGGGTGCACTCATGGTAGACTGGTTATGGGACTCCCCAAAAGTCCCACAGCAGGAGGTTGCTCAGCCTAAATGGCCTATTCCACCGCCAGCCCCCTCCCCACTTGTAAGACTTTAGATGTAAAGCGGCTGGATTTTGGGGGATCTTATTCTTTCCCGGGGCCAGACCAGAGCTTTGTGTTTAGTCATGGATCTTTGGAAGTTCCTGTTGGGTTTTTTTCCTCTCCAGTGACTTCTAATTGAAGTGGGTAATTGCATTATCCCATCCCCCCTGGAGAGGTTCACAGAGTCCTCAGCAATCATCTTCAGTTATACACTGAGCCCCCCGCCAAAAAAAACATTTAAAATGCCATTTTCCTTACCAAAGCTCAGCAACGGCCACAAGCCAGTGGGCAAACCCGGCTGGGCTGCGGAGGCCCAGGGACTAGCAGGGCTGGGGAGATGGTGGTCCTTCTCTGGGGAGCCACAGCTCTTCAGAGGGGCAGAGCGAGTGCCTCGGAAACACAGGTTAACATTTCTAGCAGCGTCCTGGGCTAAGCAAAGCATTATCCACAGCCAGGGGCTGGTTTGCTTTGGGGTGTGCTCCTCCAGCTGGGGACGCTGCAGGGCAATAAGGCCTCCCGTCCTATCCTAGCATGGATGCGCAGGCTGATGTGGGCATGTGCTCGGGGAGGCATGTGGGGTCAAAGAAACCTTTCCTTGTCCCTCTCACCCCTTCCCTTCGGAGCCTTTTCAGCCCTCCCTGGGGCTTCCCTGGTGCAGGAAGGCTAATTCAGGTGTTTTCTTCCATCCCTTGCAGTATGAGTTTAAAGCCAAGAATATCAAGAAGAAGAAAGTGAATCTCATCGTGTCAGTGGATGGCGTGAAGGTCATTCTGAAGAAGAAGAAGAAGGTAGGCAGCCCTGGTCCCCGGGGCAGCGGTGTCTCAGCAGCAGGAGCCCTCCCCTCGCGGTGCAGGGACCTGCAGCGTCCTTGAATTTCTGGGGAACTCTGGTGGGCTGGGAGAGGGAGGGATGGGCTGGGATCAGCCACAGATGAGCCATGTTCCTGCAGGGTGACCGAGCCAGTCCCAATGTGGGTATAGAAGGGGCCCGGGGGGTCCTGGGGGAGGTGGTGTGGGACATCGCTGGTCCCCAGCTGGATCCAGCCCTCATTGAAGGGTTGCAGGGGAGCAACAGCAGAGCTGTGATGAGCTTCCCAGGTCTGTCCCTGGACTGTCTCTGCCCTGTCCTTGATCTCAAGAGCAGCATCTGACGTACTCATTTTCAGCTTCTTTCATTGCAGAAAAAAGAATGGGCCTGGGATGAGAACAAAATGCTCGTCATGCACGATCCCATCTACAGGTAAGCCTGTGTGGTGGGGGGATGGAGACCTGGGTGGCTCTGTCACGCTGTTTACCCCACGCCACACTGGCACCGTGCTGTGGACTGGCCATGGAGAGCCGTCACCGTCCTGGTGGAGGGCAGCTCCCCTCGCTTGCTGTGCTCTCCAAAAGTCCCCAGCTCTCCTCCTCCATCTCGTTGGCAACAGCTAAGAGCATGGGCCATCTGTGGCCCAGGGAAGCCGAATGGGAGCCAGGAACAGCCCCAGCCTTGCCGGGGAGGGGGCAGCAGGCACCTGAGCAAGGAGGCCAGCTCTCCGGGCAGGCAAGGAGGAGGATTGAGGTTTGCTTTCCTCGGTCTCTGGAGGGCTCCTGGGCCGCTAGCTCTGTCCCTAGGGGCTGAGCAGAGAAAGCGCCGTGCTGCCTTCGCAAAATGCTTGCTGCTGCTGAGTCAGCAAGCTAATTTTCCCAGCCGAGGCAAAACCACTGCCAAAAAAATTTCTGATGGGCTTTAGCAGGGACGTGCTGCAGAGGCTGGGCATCTGCCAGCACCCCAGGACGTGCCCTGGGAAGCGCTGGCTGTGGCCTTGCCTGTCTCCTGGGCACCACGGGTAATATGTGTGTTGTAGACGATATCCTCCCCTCCTTTCTGTCTTTGCAGGATATTCTATGTGTCTCATGACTCCCAGGACCTAAAGATCTTCAGCTACATTGCCAGGGATGGGTCTAGCAATGTCTTCAGGTGCAATGTCTTCAAATCCAAGAAGAAGGTAAAAATGCTGGGGTGCGCACCCCGCCATCGCGGGGTCTCGGTGGGGTGGCTGGGGCAGGACCCCGTGGCACTGTGCTGCAGCCGGCAGCCCGGAGCACCCTGGCGATCTGAGCTCTGGTGCCTCGGTCCCTGCAGCAGCACACAGAGACAGCCAAGAGCTGCGCAAGGCTGGGGAGGTCACCGGGCAGAGGCAGCCCAGCTGAGGTTACAGTCCCCCTCTCCCTCTGCAGAGCCAAGCCATGCGCATCGTCCGGACGGTGGGGCAGGCATTTGAGGTCTGCCACAAGCTGAGCCTCCAGCACACCCAGCAAAACGCGGATGGGCAGGAGGATGGAGACAGTGAGAGGAACGGGGACGACCTGGATGTCCCAGGTACTCTGCAAGGGCAGAGGTGGGGGTGGCGTGGGGGTCCTGGAGCCTGGCAGACGCCATCTGCAGAGGCACTGTCTTCCCATACCACTCCTCACTGCCTGACACCTGCGGGGAATGGATTTGCACGGCAATCTGGCCTGCGGTGCCTTGGCTCAAGCTGGAATCTTGCCCAGCAAGGAGCCTTCGCTAGGTGTTAGCCATCATCCTCGCAGACATCCCCCTTGCTGGGAGCCTATTAGCAGTGCCCGGGACTCTGCTGGGCGCCTAAGTACTCTCCGTGCTCTGTTGCACACGCTGCAAATATTTCCTTCGCTGCTTGCACAGAAGAGGCCCTGAGCACAGACCTTCTCTGCATCCCAAAGTGCTCGCAGGGCTGTGGGTTCGGCTCTCTGCTGTGGACCCAGCTCGTGGTCCATCGCCACCTCTGCAATTCCCTGCGTGTGCGAAGCCGTGCTCGGGATCTTGCATCGAGCTCCCAGGGCTTCAGGCAGCCTGTGGACCTTCCGCTCCCTTCTCAGCCCCATGGGCAGAGGGTGCAGGGATGCACGTTCCTGGCTGGTCCAGCCCCACCACCACAGGCTCTGTGGGGCCCCGGGGAGCTGCCGTGCTCCTTGGTGCCAGTGGCTGCGCTGGAGGGGAGACAGATATTTTGCAAGAGGTTGGTCAAACACCTCCAGTGCCTGTCGGGATGCTGGCGGGTCCTGCTGTCCGTCTGTGTGTGGGCTGCCTGCCCTGTGCCCTGCCGCCCCGTGCTGGGTGCTAGATCCCCCTCATCCCAACAGGAGCAGCCTGGGCTGTGCTGTGGTTTCCTGCCTGCCTCCGCAACCAGCGCTGTCATGATGACCTAATCATTGGGCTGTCCTGGACCGCTCATTGTTTGGTTTTCCTCCACACAATATCCCAGCCACGATAGGCAGTTCCCTGGGGATTTCTGAGCATCCGTTTTTTGGGTTGTTTTCTTTTCACCGTAATCTCTTGTTTACCTTTCTTTAGCTTTCCCTGTGTCTTCTGATGGCCCGTTTGTCCCATATCAGGGGGGTTGGCCTCTGTTCCCCAGGTTTGATGAGCCGGGGCTGGGTGTGTTTTTGGCTGCAAGCCCCATCCCAAGCAGCAGCAGGAAGAGCAGCCCTATCGCTCTGTACCTGCTTCCCCCCAGCGCGGGAGGGTGGGTGCCATGGGGCAGTGAGAGCCAACCGGTGGGCATCACTCGCCGTTCCATGGGCACACCGCAGCAAGCTCCTGCTCCGAGTGGGCTGTGCTCTGCTCTGACGCTGCTCCTGCAGCCTGCCGCCTCACCAGTGCGGAGAGGGCGGCCGCCTCAGCCGAGGAGACGGACATCGATGCCGTGGAGCTGCCGCTGCCCGGAGCTGACATCCTGGACTTCAGCCGTGGCGTGACCGACCTCGACGCCGTGGGCAAGGAGGCGAGCGCCTACGCGGATGCCAAGGTGCGTGGGTCCCTGCGCTCCACTCTTGGGGCACGGTGCGGCCCTGGCTCTGCGGCTCTGATGTGCATCCCGGGGGCCCGGGGATCAGGAGGGATTGTGCAGCATTCCCTGGCTCCCAGATCAAAGCCATCTGCCGCCGAGAGGCTGACCTTTGGCTCGGGGCCTGGGGCGCTCCCGGAGAGCGCTGTGCCGAGGCTCAGCTATGTGCAGCCACACGGAAAGCATCTGGGGCAGAGCTGATAGGAATTTTTTTCCACAAAAAGCAAAATAAATACTTTGATACAGGGGAAATTCCCATGGGAAGCATCAGCCTTTTCAGGAATTTTCTACAAAAGTATTTGGGCTGTTGTCAAAACTGAAAAAATACTGTCTTCAAAGTTTTCAGCACCCCCAGCAAAGTGTGCATTTACTTTGAAGGCAGTAGCTTCTTTCCTGGGTATTCTGGGGGGCTGCTCTGTGCCGCAGCCCACGTGTGCCTGGTGGCTCTCCGTGGTGAAGGGCACAGGATCACACTTTCAACATCGGTGTTTTGCAGGGCTGCCTCCACCCTGAAGATATCCTGACAGCGTCGCCCAAGATGCTGCTGCCCTCGTCTGCCCAGCTGCCTGACCTGGGAACACCCCTCTCTGCCCACCACCAAATGCAGCTTCTCCAGCAGCTCCTGCAGCAGCAGCAGCAGCAGACGCAAGTGGCCGTGGCACAGGTTCTCCCCTCCGCTCTATTCCGGGGGTAGCAGCAGGGCTGGGGCGCGCTACCGAGCCCCTCGGTGCCGCCGGAGCATCCCTTGCCTGGAGGCAGTGTCGAAGGCAGGCAGCTCCGTGGGGTGGGCATGGTGGTGGTGGGAGAAGCTGGGGCACAGGGGAAAGGGACGGACCATCTCCTGGGCTGTGCAGTAAGGGGAGAGAAGTGGCAATTTGTCCTGGCCTCGTCACAGAGGATGAAGTGCTTATGTCCGCCTGCCACCTGATTTCTTGGTCCTTTGGCCCCTGTCTGCTTGCCAATGCCTGGCCTCAGTGTTAGCCCCGGCTGACTGCTGCCTGGGCTGTGCAGCTGGCACCTCATTCTCCATGCAGGTATTTCTCATTTAAGCAGCTCTGGCTGTTTTATCCATGTCATTACCTTGGCTTTACTTGTTCCCTGACCCCTGGCAGAGCTCTCTGCAATTGCTTGTCTTTCTTCATGGCCAAAGTGATCAGCTCCAGCAGCCTTTCTGTGCTTTCCCGTGGCTTTCCTCTTCTCACGTCAGAAAATCAGCATTGGTCCTTCTGGCTGAGCTGCTGCCCTGCGAGCCCGTGTGCCTTCTGGGGTCATGGGTTCAGGAAGTTGCTTTCCCCTCTGGAAGAGGGACTTGCATCCTCAGGAGATCCTTTATGTCTGGCCAAGTATAGTGCTGCTGCAGGCAAAACTTACTAGGCAAAGCCAGGTCCTTCTGTGGTAGACACTGCTCACCTTTGGTAGTTCCCAGTCTTTGTGCACCTGCAGAGCCTTACAGTGGTAATTTCTTTTTCCTTCTACTTCCAGATAAAAAAAATCTAAAATAGTGTAATGCCATTTCTTGGCTGGTTCCTGGGATGGCAGCCAGCAGCCTCATCTTCTTCTCTCCAAAGGGCTGACGCCCTGCTCTGGACCTCTGCCCACCCCAGGGCGGTTCTTGTCCCAGGAGCTGTCACTTAGCTGCTCTCTAATGCGCGCCATGGCAATTTTGTATCATTGTAATTTATTAATGAAAAAGTTGAGCCCTATCATGTCAAATGCCTTTCAGATGACTGTGTGCATTACATCCACACGTCTGTCAATGGCACTTGTTATCTTCTCTCAAAGTACTGAATCAATTTGTCTCTGAACATGTGGTGATGGGCACAGGCTTAATTCTTTACTAACAAAGCCGGGAGATCCACTGTGTTGACCAGGATCTGTGCTTGGTCTATCTACGGGGACCGTCCTGTAATTATCTTGGCCTCTAATTACTTGGCTGAGGATGAAACGCTATTTAGTTCCCTCGTTGATCAGAGGCTTGCTTTTGCAAGCCATTTCCAGATACCTGTGAAAGTTCCTTCTCTTGAATTAAGGTCAGGAGTCCTTCCTGGGTCTTGTCCCCAGGGGGCTGGTGGCACGTGCCGCTGCCCCTCTGCAAGATGTGACGCTCGGGCTCTGCTTGCATCTTCCTGCGGCATCACCTGAGCATCTGCCTGGCCCTGCTGCAGGTGCCTGTGATGGAGACAGATGCTGGCTGTGAGGAAGGATGACTTCGAGGCTGACACTGCCAACACCAAGCTTTGGCACCCGCTTAGCATTTAAACGTGGTTCCACCTCTGCCAGCTCGGCTCGGGGTCTCTGCTTCACCCACCAGCATTTGGCAGAGGGTCCCCGTCCCACCGCGCTGCTGTGCCCCACTGTCCCATCACTGGCAGGAGGAAGAGGTGACTGTGGCTCCTGCACCCATGGGGTGTCTCATTTGGCTGGGGGCCCGCAGGCAAACCAAAAGGGCTCTGTGCTGCCTGCTCAGAGAATGAGGTATTGCACCCCCTTGCCCTTGGTCTGGCTTAACATAGAGAGTTCCAAGTCTCACCCCCTTGCCTGGCCTCCTGCCACCCCCCGAGCAAACTGTACTTCAACTCTGCACTGCCAAGGGCATGGACCTGCTGCCTTGCTGGCTGCGTTTTGGCAGCTCAGGGCAAAGCAGGCAGCACCTGCCTGCCAGCAGACCCAGCGCTACCTCCTGGTCCCCATCCAGGAGGGGAGGTGACCCCCAGCTCTGCTGCTTTTGGGGCCCTGCAGCCACAGCAGCAGCTCACAGCTTTGGCAGGTACAGAGCGCTCCCCCTCCCCAGCTTCCCCAAGGACACTTTCTAGGCCAGGGTAAAATTGGGGGGTTTTGTGTGTTTTGGTTTTTTGTTTGTTTTTAAACCCGTGCTTTCCATCTGAGCCTGGCTGGCTCAGTCCTTGCTGTAGAGAGGAGTGCTTGTAGAGCTGTGGGTGGGTGGCAGGAAGGAGTGCTGAGCCGGTGTGTCCCCCGGGTGGCTCTGCACTGCTGTCCCCTTGTCTGGAGTACGCTCCTGGGTCTCTCCTTGCTCCAGCTCAGATCAGAGAGCTGTCCCCATTGCCCCGGGGCAGGGGCTCCTGACTGGTCTCACCCAGCAGCATCCCACCCTCCCTGGAACGCGGTGCTGGTGGTACAGATGCTTGCATATGGGTAGTTATGCTGAAATCAATGAGCTTCTTGCCCATGGACTCCCTGCAGTCTAACATCCAGGCATTGCTTCCCAGGGCCAGAATGAGCAGCCAGCTCGTGTCCCCAGAGCCACCATGTCTCAGCAGCGCTCTGCCATCTGCGTTGCTCCAGGCATGTCGTGCCTGTCACTGCCGGAGCTGCCTGCAGGGCAGCTCTGACGCCGAAGCCTCTGCTAGTGACAGCCGCCGCTGGCAGAACCCTGTCTCTGGGAAACCTGCCCTCAAAGACAGCTCGGCCAGGGCCGGCTCGCAGTGCATGGCTGCTCCCTCGTGCAGCCGCAGCCCCATCCAGTCGGTCGAGGAGTGTGTCTTCTCTTCCGTATCCATCTGGCTTCCTCCTGGGCTGCCCTGTCATCAGGCATTCAGGACTCACGCTGTCTGACTGATGGTTCAGTCAGTGCCTCCTCCCTTTGCATCGGGCTTTTCCATCAGAGGGGCCAGGTGACCATTGCCGGGATTTGCCAAGCGTGCCCTGGTGTGACACTGCCGCCTGCCCCTGCTGTCCCTACCGCATCTGCGGGTACCCACAGGGAATGACTTCTTCATCGCATCATGTGGTGGGGTGCTGGTGAGCCCTGGTAGAGGAGCAGGGGTGGCCGGAGTCGAAGCTCTTGGCCCTTGAGCAGTACCTCCTGCACGCTCACCCGCTCTCTCCTGTCACACAGGTCCACTTGCTGAAGGACCAGCTGGCCGCGGAGGCGGCAGCACGGCTGGAGGCCCAGGCTCGTGTGCACCAGCTCCTGCTCCAGAACAAGGACTTGCTGCAGCACATCTCGCTCCTGGTCAAACAGGTGCAGGAGCTGGAGCTGAAGCTGGCAGGGAACACCACCAGTAAGCGCTCCTGCCCCTTCCTCTCCCCTCGCAGCTAGCCGGGTCTGTAGAGGACATGAGCGTGGGTGTTTCTCTTGGGGTTTTTGTGCATTTCCAGTGGTTTTGTGTAGGGGAATGTTAGCGCCCTTCTGGCCTGGCTTGTGCGTGTGCAGCAGGGTGCTTGCATGCAGCGTGGGAAGGGGCATGGGGAGGGCTGTATAGACAGGTAGTCACATATGTCCATCAGCTGTATGTCCGCTTTCCCCAGTGGCTGCATGCTCTAGGCCAGCTCCTTACCTGCCCAAGAGCCCTTCCTTGACGTCCCTCTCCAGCAGACGTGGCCATCAGCTCCCTGCAGGAGCTGGGGTAGGAGGCAGATAACTTTTTATCCTACAAAACTGGCTCTTTGTTGGCCAGCAGCAGCTCCTGGCACCAGTGACACCAAACGAGCCCCCCCACACACACGGTGGTGGTGGGGAGTTTGACCCCCGAACAGCCCCAGACTGTCCTCCCCTGGCCAGTCTGCAGCCAGCTGTGGTGGTTGGGGGATGCCCAGGCAAGCCGGGGTGGCACTGCCCGTCTCTCAGCCGTGCCCTTCTCTTGCAGCAGGCTCCCAGGACAGTCTGCTGGAGATCACCTTCCGCTCCAACGTCCTCCCCGTCCTCTGCGACCCAACCACCCCGCAGCCCGAGGACACCCACCCGCCGCCGCTGGGCCCCGGCTCGGGCTTCCCCAGCTCCCTGGGCAGCCCCATAGGTAGGAACGACTGTCTGGTGAAGCTGGAGTGCTACCGCTTTCTGCCAGGCTCAGGGCCACCCGCCCCGGAGCCAGCACTGGGCAGCCTGGAGCTCATCAAGTTCCGCGAGTCGGGCATTGCCTCCGAGTACGAGTCCAACACGGACGAGAGCGAGGAGCGCGACTCCTGGTCCCAGGAGGAACCGCCGCGCCTGCTCCACGTCCAGCCCAGGCAGGACCTGGGCGACAGCCTGGAGGACGAGATTGCGGTGTAGAGGTCATCAGGAGGTGGTGCGGAGCTGCTGGGACCTGCCGGAGCTGGGGCGGACCCTGGCCGTAGCCCCCCGGCCCTGGCAGGGACGGGATGGCCCGGAGGGAGAGGGGGGCGGAGGAGGGAGCGAGAGGCTTCCAGAATACGTCCAGGAGGTGCGCGGAGGTGAGGATGGAGCCGTGCCGAGGGGGTGTGCCAGGCGTTCTGTGCTCCAGCGTGCATGGGCTTGTGTGCTGAGCTGGAGCGTCCCCGCTTTGCATCGGACAGTGAGCTGACAGCTACCCCCGGGTCCCCGTCCCCCCGCAAGCTGCGTTTCAAGGTCAGGCAGAAGCAAAGGACTCCATGCCAGATTAGCCACTGCTGCTGGTGGGGAAGCAGTAAAGCAGATGAAGGTTTTTGCTGGGGGAATGAGAGAGCAGGCACAGGGCAGGGAGCGGGGACAAGAGGGACCGAGGAGGCAGCGCCGGGGCGGTGAGCAGGGACGGAGCCGCTGGCAGGGGGTCTGGCCCTCTGCGTGGTGGAGAGGGTGGGAGATACGTCCAGGGCCGTGCTAGCGGAGGGGCTGGGGTGGGTGATGGTGTGCTGTCGGTGTGGGTGTGCGAGTGAGAGGTGAGGCAGAGGCAGACAGTGGGGATGAGCCTGGGAAGGAGCTGAAGGGGTGAGATGAGGTTGTGCGGGGTGGCCGGGTGCAGGCAGCTCCCGGCAGGGTGATGGTGTTTGCAGCACTTCGAGGACAGGGTTTGCCCCTGCCTGAGGCAGGTGTGGGGCATGCGGGCACTGCCTGCTCCTCTCCTGGGCTGCGGAGCGGAGAGGAAGGCATGGCTCGGCATGGAGCAGGGAGCCAGGGCACGCAGCGTGGGGCTGTGGAGTGTCCTTCCCCTTGCTGTCCAGTCCTCGGGCTCCTTGGCATGGCTGCCAGGTTTCAAAGCCTTTCTGGTGCTCTCAAGTCATGTTTTCAAGCACTTCCCTGCACCCCTCATCACGACAAACTCCCCGCTTTGCTTTATAGACAAGCCCTCCCGTTTCCACGCAGTCTTTGCCTCCGGACCAGGGCTGGGGGATGCAGTGCTGGCATCGGCCGTGTGCAGGGATGGGCATGCTTGCTGCCCCTCGATGGGGAGTGAAGTGCGGGTGTCTGCAGGGCGGTTCCTTCATGTCTCTGGTTTGCACCCTCCAGAAAAGTGAATCCAAGATCTCAGGATCTCCCACCAGCCCCAAGACACCCATGGCTGAGAGCCATCTGGGGGCCTCCCAAGGGATGCAGAGCTTGTTTCTTTTCTGCAAGCCCATTTATCAGCTGTCTGTTGCTGTAGCCTCTAAGAGGCCACGGCTGAAGGGGTGTGAACCAGAGTTCTGATGGCCCCCCTGCTCCTTGAGGAAACGCTCAATGAGGTGGGGATTGGCACAGTTGTCTTCCTCCCCATCCACCCTCCTGTCCTGCTTCTGCTTCGCTTTGTTGCTTCCCTGCTGCTCTCGCCTTCGCCAGCTCTGTCTCTGCTAGATCTGCCTGCAACTAACCCCTAGCTGAGCATCTCCCAGACACGAGCTCTTGCCCTCCTCCAGGGCTTAGCTCGGCTTCTGAGGAAGGTCCATCACCTCTTTCTGCCCCAGTCCCTTTGGGACTGAAGGCTGCTGAGGAGTGAGGTGTGGGTGAGACCCCCGGGGTCAGTACGAGCTGTGCTATGCACTCTCCACCACAGGAGGAGGCTGGATGCTGTGAGGAGCTAAAGAGTCCTAGTGGGAAGGAAGGCCACATGTTTCAGTGTCCCCAGCAGTGGCCTGGTGTCCAGGGGAGCCCCTGCACCAGCCACAGAGGGGCCAGAGTGGGAGCCATTTGGGACACGGGTGCTCCTGTCCTCTGGCCACCAATACCTCCGTGTGCCCTGTCCCGCACTGCTGTGGGCACAGCTGTGTGCCAGCCCCTCTGCTGGGGACCCCGACATCCCACTGTCAGCTTGAAGCAGTTGGAGGTGAAAGCATGGGGCGGGAGGCTGGTCTTGCCGGGAGGGAGAGGTGGGGATGGCAGCACGCACAGGACATGGCGCAGGCAGGGTAGGGATGCGTGCGTGAGCTCAGAGAGGGATTTCCAGGTGGGCAGACAGATCGTGCAGGAGAGGGGACAGCAGGAGCTCGGCCATACACACAGGGAAGATGAAGAGAGCCCGGGAGGAGCAGCAGCAGGCAGGAGGTCTCTTCCAGGCTGGGCTGCCTCAGAAAGCAGGCAGGGCTGAGCCATCTCCCCACGCCACCGCTGCAGACACGCAGCCCAGGCCATGCCCCACGAGGAGCTGCCGGGACCAGCTGTGGGCTTGGGCTCCTGCCCGGCACTCTGCCTACCGGGGGGACGGTGGGGGGTGCCCCGTGGGCTGGGGGCTGCTGCCGGAGCTGGGTCAGAGCCTGCCAGCGTCCTGCCGTACCACGGCTGTACATGTGTAAATGATCCTCCTCCTAACTCAGTGCTGCCTCCAAGACGCCTCTCTAGCCTCTTACTTTTGTTATGGACCTTGACCGGGATTTATAGCTATATTTTTTGTCCTTTCTTTTCCTACAACTGTCATGTTACTAACTGTTGACTCAATCTATCTGGGAAACCAATCTGTCAATGTAAGTGCACTTAACCCTTGGGTGTTGTCATTAGTCGACTGGCTTTTGCTAAATAAATCTTTCTATTTCTCAAGGCTTTCTGTTGTCTCTTCCTTCTCGCTGACTCTCTCTCTTTCTGTACTTCTCTCCTTCTCCACGCTGGGAGCCAGCACCAGTGGTGGCATCCCTTGGCCTTGCACGGACCCCCTGCAACATAATCATTCTCCCCTGTGGGACCTTTGCTTGTGGTGCCAGCCATGGGCTGCCCGTGAGAGCGAGGTGCCCCAAGCATTGCTGGCAGTAGAGGGGTTTCAGTTTTCCCCTTCAGCCACCACACAGCGCAGGCTTATCTTGGGGCTGACCCAACAGCTCGAGGGTGCCGAGGGGTTCCTGGCATCTGCAGAGCTCCCCGCAGAGATGCTAAGCAGCGCTTTCAGGGGCTCGGGAGATTTTTGGCTGCTGGGGAAGGAAAAGTTGGGAAGAGCCTCTCTTAAAGGATGGCAGAAGTGTTGTGTAGCCAAGAGCAGCAGGCAGATGGGGCCGGCTGCTCCTAAACCAATTTATTCTGCCGCTGGCAGGAGCGATGGAGCAGTGCCCTCCCGCGGCAGCTGTCCGGCTGGTGGGGCTACATGGACACCCTGGGGGCTGCAGCCTCCTGCTCCTTGTGCTCCTTTTCCCACAGGGCCTTGAGCCTGCGGTAGTACACCTTGCAGCTGTAGCCCTCCTGGGAGCTGTGCTGGATGTGGGCCCTGACCGCCCACAGTGTGGGGAAGACGCGGCAGCACGACATGCACTGGTAACCCCGCTGGGGCGCCGGCTGCCACTGGGAAGCGGTGAGGATGTCCCGGAATGTGATGCTGGCTCTCCTCCTGGCCGGCCTCTCCGTCTCAGTGGGCTGGAGCTCATCTGAGGAGCCAGAGGAGGAGCAGACGATCTCTGAGAGGTCATCAGGCTCCTCACGCTCCTGGGTGCTGGCAGCCAGGCTGGAGGAGAGGTTGCCCAGGTACTGCTGGGCAGCTCTTTGGGTGCACATGAAGTAGCTGTAGGGTGAGAACCAGGGCCGGTAGACGATGCAGGTGCGGGCAGGGAGCTCCTTGTCCGGCGGGGCTGCGGGACCACAAGCTGCGGAAGGAAGAGCCTGCAGTGAGTCAGGGGTCCCTGTAAGAGCCCAGCCTGCCACAGGGTTGGGAGCGGTGCTGGGGACCCTTCCTCTCTGTCTCTATGGGATGCAGAGGTAGCTGGCTCTGTCCCAGTGCATCCCCCCGGCATGGAGGGTACCATCCCTCCCGCCACGGGACGCAGGGGTAGAGATGGGCGTAGAATGCTGGTGAGCACCAAGGCATCAGCACAGCCCAAGTCTCACACAGCAGCCCGCTGGAGCCATCCCGCGGAGAGCTGCACTGGCATGGGGGCAGCGATGGAGGGGCCGAGCTGGTGCTCCTGGGGGCAGCACCCACAGCTTTGAGGATTCATGCTGGGAAGACTTGGGGGAGAAACTGGTGTAGCGCAGAGGTGGAGTGTGACTGCAGAATCCTGCCAGGTCCCCAGAAAGCTCCTGCTGCCACAGACCCACCTGGTCTACTTTCCCCACCCACGCTGGAAGACGTGTCCTGCCAAACCCCTCCATAACCTGTCTGCCCGCAGGCCCTCACTGTGCTGCGGGAGGCTGAGCGGTGCCACGGCCGGGCCCAGGAGGTGCAAGGGAGAGCTCTCCCCACAGGCAGTGCCGCCTGCTTGCAGTCCCTGCCTGGCTGTGACTGGCAGGCGCCATGCTCACTGGGCAGGCTGGCAGGGCCACAGGGCCACGGGGGCTCCGGGATTCTTGTCCTGGTGCTGCGGGGCACAGCCCCAGTGGAAGCGGTGGGCAGGACAAAGCTCTCCATCACCCTCATGTAGCTGGTGTGTGGCTCCTGCGCCATGGTACCCATGCTGTCATCAGCTGATGTCACAAAGGGATGTCACACGTGCACAGTGCACAGCCGGGATGCTCCTGGGCAGTGGGTTCAGCCCCCAGGACCTCTGGGGAGCTTGGCCAGCACCATGGGACAGCCAGCCTGGTCTGGAGAGGGTGCCTTGGTGGGGTGGGCAGTGCAAAGCCCAGGCTATGGGTGCCCCAGAGACCCCCTGCTGCTTTGCGGGTGCCTGGCTGGTAAGGGCCCCACGTGAGTCCCATCTTTGCAGGCAGCATGGCAGATCTGGGCAGGGGGTCAGCAGCACACCTCACCCAGCAGCGTGAAAGGGACAGGCCCACTGTCCCCTTGCTGTTCCCTTGGTAAATCCTCTCTCTCTCTCTCTTTCTTTCCACAACCTGCTTCCCAAGTCACTCGGTATCAGGTAAGAGATGCTCTCGGTGTGTCGGCAGTGCCAGCGTGGAGCCCTGGGCTCACTGCTACCCCATGCCACCCCATGCTGTCCTCAGTGCATGCACTGCCCTGTGCAGTCCTGGCATAGCCTGGCTGCCCGCAGCCTCCGCAGGGCTGCAGGAGCAGCCTCCTTGTCCCCCAAATTGTGTTCCCATGCTGCTGGGTTGGGAGCTGATGGGCAGATCTGGGACGTGCCTTCCCCCTCCAGCCCGGCTCACACCCCTTCTCTGTCCCTTTTCCCCCTCCAGTGGACCAGAGCATGTTTGAGAATGCCAGCGCGGCACCCACCCCACGGCCACGGCACGCCCCCGTCACGGTGGGCACCCTGCCCCAGCCCTCCCGCCCCGCCGGCAGCCAGCACCTCCGCAACCTGGGCAAGGCCGTGGGGGCCAAGGTGAACGACCTCCTGCGCCGCAAGGAGCCGGCCGGTCTCCCCAGCGTGGGAGTGATGGAGGTGAACGCCAGCGCTGGGGCCATGCTGGGCACAGGACAGCCAGCTAGTGAGGACGGGTGAGTGTCCCTACTGTGTGCACCCTGCGGCAGGGCCGTTGGGACAGGCCGGAGAGGTCTCAGCATGGGGCTGTATGTGACTTCTCCTCTGTGCTTGCAGGGCTGTGGGGCTGGATGCCTTTCCCCGGCTGGACCCCCCGCCCCCCGTTACCAAAAAGCGGATGCCGCGCGCCCTGAAGACCCCGCAGGACATGCTCATCGCACCGCAGCCGGCAGGGACCAGCCCAAGGAGCAGCATGGAGGAGCTCCCCGAACCGCCTGCAGCCCACCCTGACCCTGCAGAGGAGCAGCCTGGGAGGAGGGACCTGTCCCCTCCAGAATGCCCTGGGGTCCCCAGCATGACCAGCATCCCAGAGCCCAGTGGGGACCAGCCCACTGGTGCCCTCCCTGTGCCTGACCTCATCCATAAGGGCAGCCTGGAGACCCAGTGGCGAGTGGGTGAGAGGGCTACTGAGACCTCACCCCACGTGGAGAAGCCCCCCCGGAGACCAGGGCTGGAGCATGAGCCACCGGGGATCACAGGGCAGCCAGACCCACGTACCCCCAGCTGGGAGGTGGAGGGGCCCCATCCTGACCTACTGTCCTTCGAGTAGCAACAGGGGAGCAGCAACAGGGGCACCGTGGGGGCTGGCTCTCCCAAATATGTCTCTCAACACCACTTGCCATTTTTGGGGTCATTATTTTGGAGATGGAGCCCTGGGGTGGCAGGAGCCACGGCTGCCTCAGTGTGGTGTGTGGGGATCCATGACACCCTACTTCTCCCAAAATTCCCCGGGGAGCATAGCCTTTCCTGCCATGGCTTCTGCAGCCCGATCCCAGGCCTATTCACCCTGGTCAGTGCAAAGTTTCTGTCCCACCACGGTGCCGCCATTCTGTACGCAGCCTGGGGCCATGCTGAGCTGGGCACCAAGGGCAGACTCGCTCAGCAGCCCAGGTCCTTGTGTGTGGGTGCAGAAGCACCAGCCTGCCCCCAACCCCATCAGCTCTGTCAAGGCAAGGGTCCCATGAGCATCCCACACTGTTCCCTACATCTGCACTGGCTTCCCTGGTCCGGAGGACTTCCCAGCTTATGCCATGTGCTTGCTGAGACACCCCATCCTGGGGTGCCAGCAGCCTCACCCAGCCCTAGTGCCAGGGAGCTGGGATGCCAGATGTGCCCAGGACCTTTTCCAGGTGCCAACCCCAGGACATTCTCCAGGTGCCAACCCCTTGGTGTTAGTCTTCCCAGTGCCATCTCTTTGCAGTGGAGCCCCAGCTGTGGGAGACCCACTTGTGGCACAGGCTCTGGTGGAGAGCCGAGCTGGATGCCTGAGGCCACACAGCTGCTGGCCAGCGGACTCTGGCGGGGAGCCGAGCTCCCCATCAGACCCCCCCTCCAGCTCCCACTTGTTTCCTGGTCTCGCCCCAGCCACTGTGGACCAGACCAACCTGCCCAGGCAGGCAGCCAGGTCTGTGTGGGCCAGCGTCACCGCTCCTTTATTTCCTGGGACAGTGATGTCTTTGCGAGACTGGGACACAAGAAGCCACGTGGTCCTTTTATACTGCTCTGTGATTGTTTCTCCATGAATTACAGGAGAGGTTAGCCAGCCTGTGGACCCCTGGGCCAGTGCAAGGCAGCAGCTGCGAGATGGCACTTTTTGCTTAGAGCTTTTTGCTTAGTGCATCCTCACCACAAAGGTGGTTTTGAGAGGAAAAGCTCCAAAGACCAGATTTGGTCTGGAGGAGGCTAGGGGCTCATGGATGGGGCTCCTCCTGGGCCACACAGGGTGGCTGGGCTGAAGAAATGTCTTCCACCACCCAAAGCCATGTTGTGGTCCTGCTGAAGGAAGGAGGCCATGAGCATGGATCCCTTTGCCTTGGGAGCAGCCACTGTCTCCTTGCCATGGCAGCACTGGGGCTCTGCAGCACTCGGCCCCTGGGAAGGCCCCTTCTCCCTGCTGAAGAGCAAAGGAGATGCCAGGGATGCACAGAGCCTGCGGCCGGCTGGCGGTCGGTGCCGAGGTATAACACACCCTGTGTATATGATTATGCCATGCATGGCCAATGCGACCCCACAAGCAGAAATCTATATGAGTATGTATATGTGTATACTGCCTAGACCGATGTTGCGTTGTATATGTTGATGGAGGCAAGGGCTTGTAGCTCTGCTTTGAGGAACCAGCATCTTCTAACCCTGTCGATCGCAAGGGAACCTCACGGCTGGTCCAGTCCCTCTATTTATGTTGTCTAGGGTGTGTGTGTAGTTTGGGACAAAAGATGCAGATTGCACAATAAATTTTTTTTTTCTTTTTTTACCCACTGACACGTAGCAGACCTTTGATGGGAGGGGGCCGCCTGCACCAGCTCGGTACAGCCCCGAAGCCCCCAACGAGGCCGGGGACCCGCCGGATGGTCCTGCATGGGGGCTGCAGAGCAGAGGAGGGAGGCAGTGGTCCCGGCAGCCCCGTGGAGCTGAGGGGTGCCGGGGAAAGCCGCCCTGCAGCGCCAGGCTTGTGGGGGTGATCGCGTAAGACGACGGGGTCTGCCGTGTTAAAGCCACGGGGTTGAGAGAAATACCCCCAAAAAGCGCTGCCGGGGGGGGGGGGGGCTGACACCCCCCCCCCCCCCCGGACCCCGCCAACGGGCAGTCGCACCCCGGGACCCAGGCCCGGTGGCAAAGACACGGGGAGCCGGGGGACGTCGGGGGAGTTTGGCGGTGCCCAGGCTGAGGGGGTGACATGGCTGCCAACGCTCTGCTCGGCGCTGAGGAGACGGGAGCCCCGGCTGGTGCCCGGCCTGAGGAGACGGGACCACCGGGGGTGCTGCGGGGGCGGGTCCCGGTCGGTGCCAGGGCTGAGGGGACAGGACTCCCCCGTTTGGCGTCCGGGCTGAGGGGACGTGTCCCGGTCGGTGCCCGGGCTGCGGGGACAGGACTCACCCCGTCGTGGCCCGGGCTGAGGGACGACCCCCACCCACCC
>JANZLQ010000095.1:36111883-36127716 GCA_026212715.1 Elanus axillaris
CCCCGTCCCGGGGCGGGGGGCCGGCAGGTCAGCGCCCCCCCCCCCCCCCGGGTGGACATCGCCCTTTGGGTAGGCAGAGCAGGTTGCCGCAGGCAGGGCACCCCTAAGCCCTCTGTTGGGCAGGGCTGCCCCAGCCACCCTGGTAAAAGCTCCGCTGCCTACGGCGCAGCAGTGAGGCCGGGTCTGCCTGCTTGCCTGCCTGGCTCTGGCAGGAGCCCCTGGGCTGCCTGCGTGGGTGGGAATGAGCCTGGGAAGGGAGGAAGCCTGCACATCGGAGGTGGCTGCTGGAAGCCCCCAGGTTCTCCCAACACTAATTTTTTTGTCTGTGTGAAGCACTTTTTAATGCTGTAATATACCTCGACACACACAGGAAAAGATTGGCAGATGTCCCAAAAAGAGCAGTACTGCCTCCATTTTACCCACTGGGACCTGCATATCTGTGTTCCCAGGGATTCTCCTTCTGAGCAGGACTGCCCGGCCCGATCACTTTAGCAGAGCCTGGTGGGGTGTTGTGAGACTGGCCTGTCCTCCAAAGCCCGCATGGGTGGTGTGGCTGGTTTTCCCTTGCTGCTTCCCTCTGAAGTCTGGTTCTCCATCTCTCTGAATGTCACACTCCATAAAACAGATGAGCTGCCTCCTGCAGCTTTTGTGGTCTTCTGGGCAGTAGTGGAGAGCGGTGGAAGGTGGTGACCGTGTAATTGCTTGTTACCAATGCCTGTCAATGCGTCTCACCGTAGTGACGCTGTACGGCGTGTTCACCAACCACTACTCTGCAAATGGCCCGTCTCGCTGTCTGCTGCTGGAGCTGCTGGACATCAGCGTGTCCGAGCTGCTGCTGCACTCCAGCAACCAGGGCTGCTCCATGTGGATGATCCAGCACTGCGCCCGAGACGTTCTCGAAGCCCTGGCTTTCCTGCACCACAAAGGCTACGTGCATGCAGACCTCAAGCCACGCAACATCCTGTGGAGTGCAGAGGAGGAGTGCTTTAAGCTCATTGACTTTGGACTTAGCTTCAAAGAGGGGAATCAGGTTTGGAATGTGCTGCTCTTGAAGCAGTTGGCTCTGTGTTGAGTTGTTGTGGGTCTGTGATGCTTTTGGCTCATGAGAGTAGGGGTTGACATGACCTGATCAGAGTAGTAGCTGAGCTGGTGCTGAGGGTTTCCTGGAAAAGGCTGAAATGTTGTCTGGCCTTAGAAACAGAAGCTCTTGTTCCTGTTCTCCTTGCATGTCTCTGGTTTCTGTAGATATCTTAGCCTTTGTGCTACACATAACCACGAATTCCAAAGTTAATGATGCACTGAAAAAAGTGGTGTCTCAGCTTCCTGGGAAATTTGCTAGTTTTCATGTGGTCAGATGAGTGGGAGCACCCAGATCTGTAGAATTTCCTTTTATCATCCCTTATCTTATGTAGTAGTAATCCAGGCTTCACCATCAGCCTCCCCAGTCGATTGCATTATCTCTGCCAGTGTCCTTGTGCTTGTCTTTACTTTCGTCCTATCTTCAGCAGTTTCCTTTTTTCAGGAAGTCTGGATGGTTTTTTCCCATGTCGTTGTGTTGACAAAAGCCCATAGTCTGGCTGTGGGTAGGCAGTGTCTGTTCTTTACTGACACAGACAGATATCTGCCTGTTCTGCTCTGCTTTTCCCATTTGCTGGGCTTTCACTCCCTCTTCATGCTGTCACTTTTTTGTTTTGATGATACTGGATTCTGCGAGTTTGTCCTTGCCCTTTTTATTCTCTTCCACAGCCTCTGATGAAAGCAGAGGGCTTCAGGAGGTTCTGCGGTTGGCTCCGTAGAGCTTCCTTTCACCCCTCCCTCTCGCAGTAGCTGCCTGTGAGGGGTATCATCAGGTAGCCTCTTAGCAAATTTGCCTTTAATCACTGTGTGATGGGCAGTAAGTCTAGTAAACGAGCTGTGATTTTTCTGTGCAGATATTGTCCTGGCTTGTCTCTACTCTGTGTACTCTACTCATTTATTGTTTTTAAATTCATAAACTTTTTCTACTGGTTTACCTGGTATTGATGGTACAGCCCACTGATCTGTGAATATCAGAGGATTGTGTGGGTAACCTGCCTCTGAATTCTTTGGTACAGGAGCTGTTTTTAATGTTTGTACTTCTTAACTCCTCCGTGTTGTTCTTCAGTTCTCCCACGTTCTTGGCTGAACGCTGGTTTATGCTGGTAATCTGTTGCTGTCTATCAGCAAAAAACATTCTCCTGGTGTCCTGTGTCCAATGCAGATATATTTTTTTTCTTCAGGTCAGTGTTTTGCTGCTTGCTCTGTGAGTTGTCTCATAATGGTTGATCAGGTGTTTTATTTGCTTCAGGTGTTTTATTGGCTCCTTCCAATCTATGGGCTGAGTTTCTTTTGCCCATTCTCAGACATATCCTGGCTATATGGGTGAACCTTCTGACCCTGCTTTGAATGTGCACTGAGTGTCAGCTTCCCCTCACCACCCCTGCCTCGGGCAGCAGCATATGTGTATGATTTCCTTATCTGAGTCAAGAGTATGCTACTTTTATTTGTGACAACTCTGCTGAGCTTATCCTTGCATAACTTTCCGTGCCGTTACTGTTTAACAGAGAATGGCTGTACATAGTGCAAGGTCTCAGCCACTTATATCTCTCAGAATGCTTTAGATGGTAGGAGTGAAATTCCATCTTGCAATTTTTGCTGGTGGCATTGACCACGGTGTTTTCTTTATGTCTAAATGTTGTGTGGTGGGGCTGCTAAGCTGGTGGCATTGACCACGGTGTTTTCTTTATGTCTAAATGTTGTGTGGTGGGGCTGCTAAGCTTCTGCTTTTGCCATGCTAGAGGTTCTGCTCTTTGCTGATAGGAGGAGGAACACTGATAAGCAATTTGTGTATCAATTTTTTTTTAAGTTCATGAAACACTTTTGAGCTCTGTTGCCTGAAAATGTCTTTTGTGAACTTCATTTTCAGTCAGGGAACCAGATAATTTTGGTTTGAAAATATTCCCCTGGTAAGAATTCCCAGTCCTGTGCCTTATCCAGGAAGTAGCCTTGCGTATTCTTCTGTCATTCCTTGAGTCACATCAGCGTGTCTAAAATGAGCCCTCCCATGTTAAAAAGACGCAGCATGCAGTTTGTCTTCGGACACTTAAAAGACTTGGCTAGGCAAAGCCACAGCCAACTGATGAGGTGTTGGATGTGTGTGGGAGGCTGGACTAAAGACCTTCAGAGCAGCCCCTCCAGCCAGCACTTGTGTGATTCTATAATTTCCTGTTTTCTTTTAAGCAGGCAGTGTGTGGGCATTTTATTTTACTCTGCCAGCCATGGCAGCTGGGCAGATATTGATTGCTGCAGTGCTTCTGGCTGCAAAGGGGAGAAGGAAGAGGTGTGTGGGAAGTGCCTTTGATAATTCCCTTGTCTGAGCGTTAGGTGCCTGCTTTGTTCCTTTGATGTTTTGTTCCAGAGGACATCAGTACTTGAATAATGGCACCTGTTACTGATCCTCACTGTTCAGACTGGGCTGTTTGTGCTCTCATGCAGCTGACATTGGGAGCATGTTGTGGGTGTTTGACCCTTATCCTGAAACTTCTAGCATCTTCTGTGCTTGTGAGGGGTTAATGGGCCAGTCTGCAGTGACATCCAGCCTCTTCCTCCCAGCAATGCTGTCTTTCAGAGAGATCAGATGTTAGTGAGATGGCTGCTGTTTTGCTGGGAGATGTTTTCTCTTCCAGATAGTCTTGTTTTTTTCCTCATCAACACAGCAGTATAGCAAGTTGAACTGCCTGCCTAATGCGACTGACTGTACAATGCTTTCTGTCAATTTAGTAAAAGTATTTTGGTGACCCATTTCGAAGGGCCTCTGTGAACCAATTTAAGGGTAGAGTGGAGAACCTCACTCTGGAAAATTAACTTTTTGTATGTGTTTGATCTTCCATAGGATGTGAAATATATTCAAACAGACGGGTATCGGGCTCCAGAGGCAGAACTGCAAAACTGCCTGGCACAGGCAGGGCTCCAGAGTGAGACGGAGTGTACCTCTGCTGTGGATCTGTGGAGTCTGGGAATCGTTTTACTGGAAATGTTCTCAGGAATGAAACTGAAACATACAGTCCAATCTCAGGAATGGAAGGTGAGTGAGAGCTGCTGCAGGCATTTTTGCTTGCACCAAACGAGTCCTCCTGCTTCTTGTTTGTAACCTGGATTTGTGAGGTAGCACCTGGCAACTAGAGAGTGTTTTCAGGTTGTTTCTCTAATCCTATTGCCTTGAGAATTAAGGTTCCAGAGCCTTAAAGACCCGCCTGCCCTGTGGGACTGGCATGTCTGAATGCTGCCTGTGTTCAGGTTACTGAAAGCTGAGGGTTCCAGGAGTCTGTGCTTGGAGCCTGTCTTGCCAAGATTTGAGAGTGAGTTGCTCTGGCTGTAGTGTGGCACAGAAGGAAGAACAAAATGGATGGCTGATGGCTGCCAGCTAGTTCAGCAGCACAATGACAGAAGAATTATTTGCTGGGTTTAGTCTAATATTAGCTCTAGTTTGGGAATATTCTTGTAAGACTATATCCTGAGAAAACAAGAGGAAGAATCTGTGTTGTGAGCCTGGAGCCTCACTCTGTCCTCTGTTCTGTATGAAACAATTTTGGTTTGTGTTCCCCTTCCCAGTAAGAGTATCCTTTCGGCATCATAACGTCCACAGTAACAGCCAATTTGCCTGTGTGTGGAAATTTCCAGCTTTCACACAGGCAGATGGGAAAAACTTCATCTGATGTGGGCCTGCTGGTTTAATGTGTGAGTCTGGAGCATTGGGCATCTTTCACAAAATGCTACAGTACTAGAGCCCTCTGCATCCAGGCCAAGAAATGATGGGATATTGTAAGCTTTGCGCTGGTCTTTTTTTTGCTTCCCTAACCACTGTTTCTTTTTCTTTCCAGACAAACAGTTCTGCCATCATTGATCGCATATTTGCCAGTGAAGGGGTGGTTAATTCAGCCATTCCAGCTTATCACCTCAGAGACCTTATCAAAAGGTGTCTTATCATATTTACTAACTGCGACTTAAAGATGTGCTCTGTAAAGTCTCATGCCTTGTTCTTGGTAACTTACAGTCCACACCTAACACATTTTTTACAGGGTTTTTCTTTGCTTGTTTATTTTGGTTTTTTATCTCCCTGCCACTGTGCTAGTAACAAGTGCAAGCATTAGCAGACGTGCTTCAGCTCCTCTGATTTTGGCACAGTTTGACGTAAGCACATAAAAAATATCAGTCGTGATGTTCACCATTTGCTGTTTCAGTGCTTTCCACTTCCTGCCAATGAGGTTATATTTGGGGAAAACTGGAAACTTTGCTGCTTTAGAGGAGTATTGTCAGAAACAAGGGAGGGGGGCAGACACTGCTGCTTCTCCACTGCTGTCAAGGTTCAAATGCACTTGCACAGCTCTCTGCTGAGAGGTCTGCTAAGGGCATTGTTTTTGCTGTCCTGTGATTCTGCGCTGAGGCTCCAGAGTGAATAAGGACACAACTTGCCCACGGGTAAGGCTGAGTAGGGGATGTTCTCAGGCAAGCCCTGGGCTATTAGCTGCTTTCATTCCCATTTGTGGAAAGATGTGGGAGCTCCCTGGAGTGCGATCACTTTCATGAGACTGCATGTGTGCCTGAGAGGTAGGCTGAATGGCCTGGGGAGGTGGAGCTGAAACGTGCTGTGTTCCTTGTAAACTTGTAAGTGAGCAACTTCCATCATTTGGTGCTGAGAGACATTGAGATGTCTGTACCAAGTACCCAAAAAAGCTTTCAGGGGATCCTTCTGGCATGCTTCAGCTGTGAATTGGAAGACATGCTTCTCACTCTTCTCTTTGTAGCATAAGCACCCCAAAGATAGGGTATTCCTCTGTACTGGCTTCCAGCCTGAGTTGAATTTGTTGATGCAGGAATGTTACATGCAATAGCATAAGGGTGTCTTCTCTTCCAGCATGCTTCATTGTGACCAAGGAAAGCGAGCCTCTGCTGAGAAGGCTTTATGCAGCCCATTCTTCAGCATTCCCTTTGGTAAGCTGTGCACATCACCCCTGCTCGTGGCTTTCTCAGCATGTACTGGAAGCAGCACAGAGTGCAGTTAAATTGTGTTGTTTCTGGTTCTGGCCTTGTTGCTGTTCCTTTGCTCTTTGTGGATCTTGCCAGCCCTCTGTGGTACCATGGCAGGCAGGTCAGAGCGATGCCTATGCTCTCAGTGCTGTCCTGCCCCTCTAGCCTTGCAGGCTGTTGCTTTTCCCTGGTTGGATTCCCATTAAATTCTGCCCAGATCAAACTGACCAAGAGTGTATTGGCAGCAGCATTCATCTGAAGGGAGAGAAATAACCAAGGTATTTACCTAATATTGTGACCATTAAGGTGCTTTTGAAAAGTGCAGTGCTATTTATGGTGAGTGGATGGTTTTTCTTATGCCAAGTGTTTCCCAGTTCAGAAGCCAGGAATGTGAGCCACTATGGCAGTGGCTGGAGGTAGCATCTGCTGCTGCCTCTTCTGCACAGGTCAAATAGTCCCAGTGTGTGTTCTTGTGGTGCAAGCCTATTTTTGCAGTGACTGGCCTGCCTCTTCTGGTGCCTGTGTGGCAGGTCACAGACAGATGTCACTGTCGCTTTCATCTGGCACTTTCTCTTCAATTTAATAAAATGGTGGTGTTTCCCCAGGACCTACCCCGTGGGGGTTGCAGGCTGTCAGCAAAAGATGGGCCGAGACTGCCCTGTTTAGGCTGGTATCCCTCCCTGTATTCTGTTCCAAAAGCAACATGGTAGCTTTCTCCAGAGCCTGTCTGCTTTCAAGAACACCAGTGAAGAGCTCTGCATTCAGCTTTTCTGCAGCATAAATTAATGCTTCAGGCATCCAGCTTCTGGCTGGGCTAGCATTTTCCCTTGATTCTTAGCCCCACTTTTCTTAAGCTGCTTGGTGTACCTCGCAGTGAAGGTTGTTAAGTATTGCCTCTTGAGGTCAGGTCAAGATACTGGTATTCCTGTGTTCTAGGCAAAGGTAACAATCTTGTTCCTGTTTTCAAACTTCTCTTGCATCTCAGAAACTGGGACTGTTGTAATCAAAGCCACCTTCCGTGGCTGAACCTTGCAGCCAGTATTGCTTTAGAGCAGAGGGAGTAGTATATCGGCAGTGCTTTTTGGTCTAGTTTTAAACACACAGACCTCTAACTGTACCTAGGAAGGTGCTTCTGCGGTTAGTGCTACAAGTTTACATAACAGCTTCAATTTTCCTTAGTTCTCTTTGCTGGTTCTCTTCTTTGCCAAACTTGTACATACGCTTGTCAGCACAAAGAAGCATTTACTGTTGCTTTCCTAGGAAGTCAGAAAATGATCTGTCATTGCCTTTCACTTGGACATGGTTTTTCTGTTTAGAGCAAAGACAGCTGAGAATGGCTTTCCTTGTCATTTACAGCCAAGTCTTGACTTTCCAGTTCATCAACCTCTTTCCGGAGCTGCTTGCAGGCTCTGTGTTGCCAGTGTGGTTGGTATCACCTGGCACTTTGAAGAGGAGTAGAGGGACTGGGCAGAACGTACCTCCTAGGGCCGAAGGGTATTGCAAGAAATGCATTTGTCGGTTGGTTACAGGAAGACCAGATGGCTCTGAGTCTTAAGGGTTGGTTTGTTTCCCTCTGAAAAAAGACATGTGAAATGGACAGACTTACTTGAATAAAAGGGGCAGCATATAAGACTGAGGTGACACTTAAATGTTCTTTCAGTCCCCCGTTCATCTGATGTTGTCTCTTGGTTGCTAACAGTCCTGTGGAAGAATGGTCCCAGAGGCTTGCTTGGAGGTGGAACATGCCTGGTTATCTGAATGTGGCACCTTTATTCAAAGGGCTGTCCCTGAGCACTGTCTGGGCATCATCTAGACTGATATGGCGTTTCATACTCTAAGCTTTTCATAATGACTCTTCCATGTCAGGCAGGAGGAGATTTATAGTGTGTGTGCTTGTCTGTCATCTCCACTTGCACTATGAAATCAACACCTTCTGTCTGCACCTGGCAGAGGTGTCAGCTCCTTCATATGTGTTGTGTGCTTAGCTTGGAAAAGTATTTCCAAGGAAGTAATAGCCCGCTACCCTTGGAAATGTAGTGAGAAGGCTCAGACTGGAGAATTGGAGCCATTTCTTCCCTTTTCTCTCCCCTCTCTCACTGTCAAGTGGGAGAACTGTGAGGTACTGCTATTGTGTTTGGCTCCTGTAGATGCCAATACAAATAAAAAAACTAACACTCTCCAAAAACTGCAGGTTGGGCTCCCAGATCTTAAATTCATGACTGGCCTGCCAGTCCCTTTCAGGAATATGAAATCAAGCTTTTGTCCATGGAGAAGTGACACTGTCCCTGCTACTTTGAGTTTCTAGAGGACTGGGTGTCCTCTGGGACATGACTCTCAGTTTGGCATTAGTCTGTCCACCTTGGCTGTTTCCTTCTTCCATAGTATCTATGGTACACTGTTCCAGGCCATCATGGAGCTGCCTATTTTCTAGAGCCAAGTGCCCCATGGCAGTGGGCTTTATTTCTGCTCCTGTAAAGTTGTTCACAGGATTGTTGCCCACCCACCTTTTGGCCACCTTCTTGTGGCCATGCCTGACTCTATAGCACTGCATTAAGTAACTAAGTAGTTTTCCCTGATTCTCTTGTAAGATTGTATGATAGTCTTCAAAACAGTGCATTGCTTTTGGATTTTGAAGGGGGGAAGGTTTACATGGTATTAGGGAAGAACTGAAAGATATCCTAGAGAGAGCTGAGGCTTGTGCCTTAGTATAGCTTAAGAATCGGAGGTACAGAAGTTGACTGGCCTGTTTTCAGCTTGTCTGGTGGCAGTAACAGGAGAGGCAGGCTGCAGGGTATTTCTTTCATCTTCTCACTTCTCCATATTTACGGGGCAGTTTGCTCAACTAGCGTAGGTCTTGAGGTCGCATCAGTTTCTGAATCTGAGCTAAGCAGACAATAATTCTAGTCTTAATTTCTGCTAGCTTTGTAATTTTAAAAGCAATTTCAGCTGCTGGCCTTAGTATCATTACAGAGTGCACTGAACCCTTTGGAAGAGTCTCTCAGTGCACAAGTAAAGATAAGTTGGAAACGGAGAATACAGGCTGTAAATGCAGGTAATAGTGGAGAGAAGCAAAACTGTAATGCAAAGAGCAGTAAGTGCTTGTGTAAGTGCATGCTGAGTCAACTTCCTGTTTTCTTGCTCCTTTGGACTTTGATTTCTTTTCTCTAATTCTGTGGGTATCAAACAGCTCCCCATATCGAAGATTTGGTGATGCTCCCCACACCTGTGCTGAGGCTGCTAAATGTTCTAAGCGATGCTTCTCTGCAGTGCGAAGAAGAGTATGAAGGTTGGTGCAAGCCATGCGATTTCCATATCGCAATGTCGTCTTAGAGACTCTGTTTTGTTTGGCTTTGGGGATGTGAGAGCAAGCAGAAGAGCAATTAATAGGCGTGAGAGCAGCAAACAAAGAGCTGTGCAGCTGAGATTTGGTACCAAGTGGGTCAACTGCAACAACAGAGAATAGGCTAAAAGATTGAGACAGAAAGCAGAGCTTGTGGTGAGTTCTTGAAGGATCCCGTATTTGGAAAAAAAAAGTTTATTTTTATTTTCTTCTTTGGTTAAATGCCCACAGACCTCACAACGTGTTTGTGGCTCTGAGCTTCTGCTGGATGTGCACAGGACTCTGGAGCCTGGTAGCAGAGATCCTTAAAAGTTTGCTAATGAACTTATCCAAGATCTCAGCAGAGAACTGAAATATCTCGTTGGAGTTCTTAAACTGTAGCAAAAACTGTATGTGGTAGGTGGCAAGGCATGCTGGTGGAATTTACAATTCTGCTTGTTCTCAAATCCACGTGAGTGGCAAAAGTTAGAGAGCTCTGGGGATATGAGTTTGAAAATCTGGGTCCTGCTCACACAAAGAAGGGTTTGTGGCAGCTACTTTAGTTCCCCTCCTCCAAGCACTAAAACAAACAAACAAACAAACAAAAAAGCACTCACAAATCCCAAATGTTTTAGCTACCGGAAGGCCAGGCTTAGTGTGCAAGGAAAGGAACTGTCCGTGTGCTCCAAACCCTGCTGATGGGGATTCAGTGCCTGCAGGTCTGTGTTCCTGAGCCTCACTTCAGATGCTTCATCTCATTATGTGGTCATTAAAGTGTCAGTTTCTGCCATGGCACCTCTCGGTTGTTTATTTTAAATTGAGAACAAAAGGCTATATGTTGACTTAATGTTCTTGATGTGTTCATCTGGCCTTCATTTTTTTCTTGGCTCATCCTAGTTTGCAAAGTGAAAGACAACCAGCTCTTTCCTTTCTCAGATATCCTGGAAGACATAAGGGAGGAGTGTCAGAAATATGGACCGGTGGTTTCCTTGCTTATTCCAAAGGAGAATCCTGGTAAAGGCCAAGTAAGTGAATGGAGGAAAGAGGCTGTGTATTTCCACGTACACTCCATGTGCTGCAGGACTGCTGCTCAGCTCCTGGTAGTCTCCGAGCTGATGACAGTGCTATAAATAGCTGGTTATCTTGAAGGACAGCACAGGTTCCTTCCTAGTTATGTAAGGTTGCCTAACCTGGGAGTTGCCCAGACAGCTTTAGCAGGGGAGCTGGGATATGGGAGGAAGGGGGAGAAGCCAATGGGAGAGGAAGCATTGACGACGTAGAGTATCATCATACTTTCTCCCACCTTACCAAACATGCTCCCCTTAGAAATGAGGAGCAGGAGATGAAATTCCAGTTCAGAGATACAGCCCCTTCCCTTTTAGCTCCACTGCTCTGATCTCAACCAAGCATAGAGGGGGAAAAATTGTTCAGGAACTGTTTCCCTGGTTGCAGGGGTGAGAGGGGGCAAGTGGCATGCTGCACTGGAAGTCCTATTTCTCCTCTGTCTCTTTCAGGTCTTCGTTGAATATGCAAATGCTGGTGATTCCAAAGCTGCCCAAAAAATGCTGACTGGAAAGATTTTTGATGGCAAGTTTGTTGTGGCTACGTTTTACCCACTGAGTGCCTATAAGAGAGGATATCTGTACCAAAACTTGCTGTAGGCAGTAGCAACAATCAGGAGAGTTGTCTTGTTCCTCTTCCTCACATGTTTTACAGTTGAATGTACAAAAGAGCTTCCTAGCCCTGCTTTTGAGTCATCTGTGAAGGAGAGATGCAAAGGACTTAACTGGGCTTTGAAACCTTTACTGCTGCTTTGTGATGTGCAGAGGAGGCCGGGATGGCTTTCAGCGTATGCTTGTGTGTGTGTTGTGCTTGCTCGTTTACATTGGGTGTGTGGCTTTGCCCCGGCGGGCGCTCGGGTGGCAGGAGTGGTGACTCTGAGAGCCTGGGAGGCTGAGCAGATCTTGGCAAGTGCTTTTAAGTCATTTAAAGTGAGACCGTTTAAAGTCTTGGCCTTGGCACTTGACTTTGCTCTATGGAGAAGATTTCTTTAGTGAGCTTTCCTATAATACATGTGCTCTTCTCCAGTGTGGGGGAAGAGGAGGAAGGCTTCCTTCCTTTTTGAGGATACCTGTAACAAATAAAGAAGCAGAAGCACCATCCTCTCTAAACCAGACCAGGAGGAATTTTGAGTCTTCATGTCATATAGAGCAGAGTGAGGCAGTGAAATCAGATCTGCTGAGCCTATGGCGTTACCCTGTCACTGCCTCATGACCCGAGAAGAGCCATCCGTCTGGCCTGGCACAGATGGCATGCTGGGCTTAGGCAGTGAGGTGTGGGTGATGCTGCCTGCTGTGAGCTGAACTTGCTTGTGTACCTGGGTGGGCAGGGACTGATGGTGGATACATGTTGTCAGAGCAGTACCAGCCTCAGTCCGGACACAACCTGTAAGCACTTTGTAGCCTGAGGTGATGTGAAAACCCTGTTGTGTAGAGTCATCTTTCTAGCATATAGCCTGTGCTGGCACTGGTGCTCCCTAGCTCTGATGCCAAATCATCTGTAATACGTAAGCATCTTTAGGTGATATTTTTGGAAAGGAGTGCTACAGCGCACCGTATTCTTTGTGTCTCAGCAGGACTCCAGCCCTGCGAGTCTTATAAGAAAGAACAAATATTTGTCTGTTGTAGGTCCCATGCTTGGCTTTTGTGTGTTGTGCATTTTGGTTTTGCATTAACCCGTTGTAGATTAGAAGCACTGACACTTTTGGTCCTTCATAGGTTACACAAAGGGCCTGAGGCTATCTGAGATCCTGTATGGAAAGGGCTTAGTCATCAGACTTGACTGGCTGAGAGAAGGTCTTTTCCAGTGTCAGGGATAACAGCCACATGCTTTGGGGGGAAAAAAACCCCAACATCACTGTTCCCCTCAGAGCATGCTCTCTGCTCACGTGGTTTCAATGCACAGGCAGAAGCTCGCTCACGCAGCTGCTGGCATGGGGTAGGTGGTGGCTGTTTCCCAGGGGTGTGCAAACCCATACAGCCAGCGGAGCCTCTCCCTGCAGGGGTGGGCACTTTGTTCCTGGTGAGCACAATGTGAAACAGCCCTACTGAGAAGGGGACCAGCCTATTCTGGCTTGCGGCCCTGGTATCAGCTTTAGTGAGGAGGAGAGCCCTCGTGAATTCTTTCTCTAGCTGAAATACTTGTAGGCAGCTGCCTGAACCATCTCTGACCTTCCCTGGAATAATACCTGAATTACCTTGCAGTTTACTTTTTGCATCTTGCTGATGCTGGACTTGCTGGAATCCTGCACTTAAAAATTCCTCTTGATTATTGCCCTGTGCGTCCATGTGTGGTGTGTCAGGAGATCAATGTCTGTAGCATTTCACGAGTCTGCATTCCTCTCTGTGCTGGTGTAGAGTCCTGTCTACTGTGGCCCTTCCCAAACTCCCCCCGAAAGGACCAATCTCTTTGAATTCTTCTGTTGCCTTTGAGGTGGTAGGTTTTCCAGGAGGAAAAAAAAAATCCCACAATGAGTTTTAAGGTATGATTTGCTGATCAGACTTTTTCTGGGAATGATGCTACTTTAGTGTACATAGCTGTAAAGCAGCTTTGCATAGATGGGGTGTGTGATTCATTGCTTTTAATTTAACTGTCCTTGCAGTGAAGCACCTTTAATGTCTGGGAGGAATTGGATGATTAACTGGGTGAGGGGTTTTCCTATGTGAAGACCAGTGATTAAAGTACTCTAAGTATTGGTAGGTATTGACTGACGTCCTCAGCTCCAAGTTGTTGCTCTCCCTGGTGGACAGAGCCAGGGGTGAGAGCACTTTGGCACAGAAATGCACGTGTTGAATGCTGTCATGTCAGCAGCATTAAGCTGGCTCTGTGTGTGTGTTTGTCAGCTGGCAGAAGCAGACCTGAGAGCCCTTACCCCGCTGAGCTACCCCGGTTGCAGTGCATAAGGTCTGTCACCTATAAGCAGTATCAGGACAGGGAGATGCCAGGGTGTGGGTGCAGAACTTAAATGCATTTAAGTTCTCACATGCGTTTGTCTAGGACTGTGAGCTGCTCTGTCATCTTTCAAGCATATCTCTATTTCAGTCAGAATTATGCCTTGGATATGCAACTACAGATAAAGAGCAGTGCCAGGATTAATCTTTAGAGAGGAGCTACAACCTGTTCCTGCAGCAGAGTAGAGCTGTTCCACCAGAGTTTGGCTGGGGTTTTTTTGTTCAGCTGCTTTAATAGGAGCTAAATAAATCTTCAGGATGCAAACTCCTGCTACCAGATTTTCTCTCCAGATGCTCATTGACCAGGCTTGAGCACTGAGCTAGGCAAAAGCCCCAAAGCTGCTTTTTTTTTTATTTTCCTCCTGGCAAGAGTTGAAGATGCTGATCTCTGTCCTGTCACTGGATCCAGCCCCTTGCTTCCCTTTGCAGGCTGTGGGGTACAGGGAGGTTTAGAAGCTCCTCAGAGCAGAAGCATTCTCACCCTCTGCCTTCAAAGCCTTTTTCTATCAAGCTAAGCTCACTCAGATGTCTCAGTGATCTATTGGTGGCTTGGCATGTTTCAGACCTGCTAAAATCTGTGAGTTTCATAACTCTAGATTGTATCTGAAGTATGCATGGTGATTGAATCCAAGGCATCTGTCCTGGTCTGTGCCTGGATGGGCCTGGCCTTCCTCATCTCCAAATTACTGCCTGCTTGAGTTACAGAAGTGTTGAGGTTTCCCACTCATATACTTGCTGGGTTTCTTGGCCTGTGCTGCTGACACAGCTCCCTCCCGATAGCCTTTGGTGTAGCACCGACCTACGTACTTCTAGCTAGGCGACAGATGTGAAAACCCATGGGCTGCCTTTGAGGGAGAGATCTGCTTTGGGGGGGAAGGCTGGCAGTGCTCCAGTGGGGTGCCAGGGCAGGCACCTGTCCCTTCTCCCCAGGAGGAGGCTGTCCAAGGGGCTGCATCCCCTTCAAGCGTGTGTGTGAACAGGAACACGCTGACGCTCTGCTGTTCCTTGATGGTGGTTGGGTTTTGTAGCTGATCTGACACACAATGTCACTGCCAATCAAAGAATAGCTGTCCTTCCTCTGCCACCAATGTCTGTGTGGGAGCAAGGAGGGAGAGAGGAAGTCCTTTGCACTTCCACCTGTTTATTATATGCAAGGAGGGTAACTGGTTTTTAAATCACTGGCCAAAGCACAAATCAGCTCTGATCTTAGATGTATTCCTAATTTTACCATCACTGGTCTCCAGCCTCCTAACAACATAGCCTGAGCACCATGTTGCACCCGGGTTGTCTTTCCAGAGCGTTCAGTCCACTTCCTCCCGTTGCGCCAGATCCTGTAACCACGTGCCTACCGTCAGGTTAGATGTCAAACATTGTATCCCATCACGCACCGTTGCTGAGCAGATGTGTGCTTGATACAGATGATTAATAAATGATGCTTCAAGTACGAAGCGGTTGTCCAGCATGATTTTTTTGTGAGACTGCCGATGAAATGCCACGTAGCTGAGCAAGTTCTCTGTCACCCTGCGCAGGGGTGTCCATCTGGGGGGGACGCAGGGCTGTGACTGAGCGATGGCGGTGCTGGCATCTTGTGCTTGGCACCTGCAGCTGTGAGGACTTGGTTGCCCCACACACCAGCGCGGCTGAAAATCCCGGTGGGAGCACTGGGGTGACCTTCGCCCGGTCCACTGTGTCCCCTCCTGCGGCAGCACCCCTTACTCACGCCGCACATGGGCGTTTTCCACACTCCCTCTGACGTCGCGGTTTCCGAAGTGACATCATCCGGAGGGAAAAATCTCCTCGGCTGACGCAGGCTGCTCTCCCGGGAGATGCTGCGAGTTGCACAAGGTTTTGCAGGCGTTGGCGGTGTGCGGTGCCGGAGCCAGGAGGGGATGCGCGGGGTGAGGACCAGGTTTTTGGCTGCAGCCCGTACGGGTGTTACCACACGTTCCCCTAAGGACGGGGACAGGGGTTCCTGCGGCAGGCTCCCGGGGCACGGCTGGCTGAGAGGGCTGGTCTCGGGTGGGTGGGGGGTCCTCCTTCACAGAGAGCTCGTCTGCCCTTCCCTGCACGCCTCTTGCTGGAGGAAGGCGGCCGCTGCCCCACAGCCCTGCCCGGGGGCTCCCCGGAGGGCCCAGCCTTCCCCTGCCCGGGGGCAGACGGCGGCCGCAGCGCCCGCTTCACGCGTGGGCCGGGCGCAGGGAGGAGCAGCTGGAAGGGGTGGGGCTCTTTCGGGACACCGCGCTCCGCCCGGAGGGGAGCGGGCTGGCAGGACGGGAGCGGGGCGGAGGCCGCGCCGCCGCCGCTGAGGGACGGAGACCGGTTCCCGCCTCTCCCGCTGGCGGGTCCGCGCGCTGACGTGGCGGGCGTTGCCATGGCAGTCGCCGGCGCGCGCGCGCCTCCGCCGCCGCAGCGACCGCTCCCATTGGCGGCGCCGCGGATGGGGAGGGCGGTGGGGGAGG
>JANZLQ010000095.1:36140020-36150121 GCA_026212715.1 Elanus axillaris
GGGGGGAAAGCAGTGGCCAAGGGAAGCTCCCAAGCCCAAGTGACGCCAGGGAGGAGCTCCAAAAACTCTCAGCACTAAAACTTTCCAGTGATTGAAAATTTTCAGCAAACATTTTCAGACAAAACGTTGCAAAGCCATCCCTTTTGCAAGGAGGTGGAACAAAAATGCTTTCCAGCTGGGTTGCCAACACTGCTCGGCCGCTTTGACCGCGTGTCCCCAGCCTTGGTGCCTGAGTCACTGTCTCCCCACTGTCCCCCAGTCCCGCTCCCCTGAGGAGGGACGAGCACTTCACAAGGGCTGCGTGGGGATAATTTCCCCGTATTAGACTAAATGTAAATGCATTCCCTGTGGGAGATTACGGCATCTGGTATCCCGATGCTTAAAGAGTTTACTCAGCCTGAAAGAATAGTGGGAAAAAAACAGCCCTAGATGTTTTTTGGAATGCAGAAGGAAATTGAGATATTAATGTTGGGGGAACTGGCCATCATCAAACACAGGAGCTTCGTGCGCGCCTCTCAGCAATGCAGATGAAATTTCCAGTTGCAGCTAAGTTAGTTGCAACTAACTAAACTTTCCCAGCTGGGAAAAGAAAACAAAACAAAACAAAAGCAACCACATAGGTGCTTTTCAAAAAAAAAAAAGAAAAATTCTGGAGAAAACAAAAAGGGAAAAAAAATCACCTTAAGTCCAGGTGTTTATCTGTACCTTCTGCAGTGTTCATGGTGTTTACCAGAGAGCCGGGGAATCCAGCAGCGCACTGCTGGGTGCAGAGAGCCTCTAGCAGGGGGTAGGTGGCAGCTCCCGGGGTTTTGTGCTCCCCTTGGGTGCTGGCATGTCCGCAGTAAGCCTGCCTCGCTCCTGCCGTGCCGAGCCCTGGTTTTGCTAGCAAGCAGGGCCTCATCCAGCACCTCCCAGCTGGGCTCCACGGGATGGGGGCATGTGCTGTGTGGCAGCTGGGTCAGGGTGGGTTTGGGCTTTCTCTTAGTGGTGGGGACAAGGCTGCAGGTCCCCGTGTGGGGTGGGTGCAGTGACACAACCAGGCACCCACCTGCGGGGACACTGGTGTTGGGCCAGCTCGGGGACCCGCCAGCCCAACCATCCCTGGTCCGGCAGGACTCAGCTGGGATTTACCCCAGCGCTCCAGTGCAGCCAGGTCCCATCTGGCCAGGAGCTAAGGTCCCTTCAACCCCTGGGTTAGTAAATTGTTCTGCAAAGGTTAGTGTGCATGTAAACTAGATTAAAATAGCCTTTTTTTATTAAAAGGAGGACTAATCTGCACCTAGTGCTTGTGTGAAGGAAGGGCTGTCCCAGGAGGAGAATTGTCCCCTTGGCAAATAAGGGGAGGGGGAGCCCAGGGAGCCTGGAGCAGGGCTGGTGACAATTCAGGGTGTCCCTGGTGCATCTCCCGGCATGGGGCCATGCCCCACGGTGGTTCCCCAGAGGTGCGTGGGTGCAGCAGGAGCTGCTCGGGCTCTGGGGGTTCTTGGCAGCCGCGGGTTAGCCTGCGCCAGGCTGATGGCCGCTGCCCTGCAAGGTGGCTGTGGCAGCAGCGCTGATCAGAGGACAGGCACATCCCAGGGCTGAGGCCAGGGCAGGATCCCTGCTCCTAGAAGCCCCGCCAGCACTGGCCATTTTTCTCCCCTTATTGCAGCCCAAGCTCTGTTGCCAGGACCGCCAGGTCCCCTCCAGCCCCATCCCAGGAGGCAGCGGGTGCGAGCTGGCTCCCATGCCCTCGGTCACACCTTTCCGTGTCACCCACGTCCCTGAGATCCGTTCTGCCATAGAGAACTGTCACAATAAATATGCTGTAAATCTTGGGCGATTATCTGCTATTATCTCTCCCCAGCCAGAAGGCAGGGAAACCACGTGTTGCAACGTGCTATTATTTTGTTATATGATGGGGTTGTGCAATGCCTTGCTTTCAACGCCATCCGAGGGCAGGCGGCCCAGCCAGAGCCTTTCTGCCCATCGGTGGAGCCGGACAGCACCGGCCCCGAGCACAGCCCTGGGAGGTTCGTGTGGGTCCCGTGGCCATTTCACGCAGCTGGCTCCAGGGCCGCGGCAGGGCCACATTACCTGCCCATGCCGGGGCTGTGTTGGCATGGCTTCGTGATGCCGTGGCTCCCAGGGGTGGTGGTGGAGGGGATGGGACGCTGGGACCCCTTTGACCATCATCACAGGTGTGAGGCTTGGGGCTCTGCTCCTCCTCCGAGGTTGAGGCAGGGACACAGGGTGTCTCGCAGGGGAAGCCCTCCCGTCCTCGGCTGGCCAACCCCAGCAGGACTGGCCTTTCCATGCCTCAGCTGCCCCAGCGTGACGAGCCCTGGCTCTGTCTCCGCAGGACTGCCAACATGCCGGCCACCCCCGGACCATCCCTCCTGCTGCTGCTGCCACTGCTGCTGCCGCACGTCCCGTGGGCCGTGAGAGCCCAGGTGAACCCGGGTAAGTGAGATGGGGACCAGGCAGCTGCGAGAGCCATGAGGTGCGTTTCCCTGGGCTGTGCTCCCGCCAGGGTCTCCGAGCTTGGGCTCACGTCATCTTCGCCATCTCCAGGACTTTCCCAGCTCTGGGAATAGTGTGTAATGGCCGCCCAAGCCCGTGCCTGCCCGGGCACACTGCTGTCCTGTACGCGGCTCAGCCACCACCAGCGACCCAGAAAACATCCTGCGTGTGCCATGGGCGCCGGTCCTGGCACCGACGGGCTGGCGGGGCATTGGGGTACAGGCAAAGAGCTGCAGCCGGAGCCCCGGGCTCCGAGTGGGGGCCCTTCTCCATTGGGGGCTCACCGAGCTGGCTCAGTTTTGAGGCTGCAGCATGCAGAAGGCAAGGTGCCGGGGTATTGTTTGCTGCTGCTGGGACATGCTTTCTTTGGCGGTTTTGCAGCAAACCAAGGTTGGCTTTAGTAAAGTGGCTTGACTAGGTGCCTGGCTTCAGCTCAGAAACCACAACACTGCGCTGGACATCGGCGAGGGAAGTGTGTTTAAATGGTTGTTTCTGCAGGGCTCAGCCCCCTCCTGTACTGCAGGGACTTCTGGGCTCCTTCAGCACGTCAGGGTTTCCCCAGGGCATCCCTGTAACAAGTCCCTTCAAAGGCTTCTTCCATCCGTGGGAAGAGTTTGCTGTGCCTTCCCCAGAGGTTGCATGGTGCTTAGGGAAGCAATCTTGTTTCTTCTGCAGCCATCCAGGGCTGGAAGTGCCGGCTTTGCCTGGCCAGGCTGGTTATTACCTAGGGCAAAGGAGCTGGGCTGGCTCTAGGTTTGGCAAGAATTAGATGGGAATTCAATGGGAGCTGTGCACTACAGAGCGTCACAAGTGGGAGAGCTGGAGACAAGAAGAGATGCTCCCCACTCTGCCAATGCTGATGCTGAAGATGCGCCCATCCCTCTGTCAGATGCAGGACATGGTCCCTGTGGCGTGGGGACCCAAGGACAGGAGCTGGCTGCCGTGTGGCAACACACACCAGGACACAGGCTCCTTGCCGGTGCAGCACCGGGTGAGCCAGAGGCCGTGGGGGCAGGAGGTGGCACCAGCACCAGCACCGCATCCTCGCCGGGGCCCTGCCGCCTCGGTGCGGGTCTTTGCTCGGGGCGGCGTGCGGAGGGAGCGCTGTGGGCTGGAGCCGGAGGCCAGACAGTAAACACGGCCAAACAAGCCAGCCTTTCAGCAGCTCTCTTGGCAGCCAGGCGTGAAAAAATAACTCCTGGGAAGCGGTGTGGATGCGGTGCCGGGCTGCCACTCGGGGACGCAGCCCGCCTGCCACCCCGGTACTTTTCCACTCGCAGCTGGGGCGGGAGCAGGGCTGGCGATGGGAGCCGTGGGGCCAGCGGGGAGGGTGAGCACCCACCTTTGTCGCTTGTTCTCCCAGGTGGGGGAGCGGCGGGGCGGCATGGCCGAGAACAGGTTGTTGCGGGTGGGTTTTGTGGGCGAGCAGCCTCTGGAGTGAGCCCTCCAGGCGTCCCCAGAATGTGGAGCGTGGGGACAGCAGTGCCAGCCCCCAGGCTTTCCATCCATCGAAGCTGAAATGCTTGCCAGCAAGGTGGAGGGGATCTCTGGGGACGGGGACCGGGTACATCCAGCAGCCCTTGGAGTGCTGCCTCCCCTTGCTCCCAGCTTCCCTTCGAGCTGGGCTGGCATCAGCTTCTGGCCAGTGGCTTCCATTTGCCCGGGCAGGTGTCTGTCTGTGCAGGACCATCCCATCGTACTTCATCCCCTCTCTGTAAACCAGAGGGATGGAGAGTGCTGTGCCGGAGCTGCCCAGGCTGCAGTCCCTGCGGCTCTGTGGATATGCCCCAGCCCCAGCAGTGCCATGCCGCATTTCAGCATGTATCTCGAATGGGGAGGCGAGGAGGGATGCCTGCTCAGCCCCTCGCCGGTTTCGTTGCAGCGGTGTGCCGGTACCCCTTGGGAATGTCAGGTGGGCACATCCCCGACGAGGACATCTCGGCCTCCAGCCAGTGGTCCGAGTCCACAGCCGCCAAGTACGGACGGTGAGTGCCGGGACCCTCCTGCGACAGCCCCGGCAGGGTCTGGGATGCCACGGAAGGGCAGAAGGTGGGGGGCACGGGCCCAGCTTCGTCCACCTGTGAACAGCTCTTCTGCTCCGGGTTCACAGGCTGGACTCGGAGGATGGCGATGGCGCCTGGTGCCCTGAGATCCCAGTGGAGCCCGACGACCTGAAGGAGTTCCTGCAGATTGACCTGCGTGCCCTCCACTTTATCACGCTGGTGGGCACCCAGGGGCGACACGCCGGGGGCCACGGCAATGAGTTTGCTCCCATGTATAAGATCAACTACAGCCGGGATGGCACCCGTTGGATCTCCTGGAGGAACCGGCACGGGAAGCAGGTGAGGAGGCGGGTGGGGGGGCTGCACGGGGTGACATGTGGGGGGCTGCGCCTGCCCGTCCCCACCGTGCTTCTGTCTTCCCAGGTGCTGGATGGAAACACCAACCCCTACGACATCGTCCTCAAGGACCTGGAGCCGCCCCTCATCGCCCGCTTCGTCCGCTTCATCCCCGTCACTGACCACTCCATGAACGTCTGCCTGCGCGTGGAGCTGTACGGCTGCGTCTGGCTGGGTGGGTGGTGCGGTCCTGTGCCCTTCCCCGTGTCCCCAGAGCCCGGTGGGGGGGCTGTCCATCCCACGGGGGGCTGACAGCACCCCGGGGCTGGCCGGGGCTCACCAGCAGTGGGGTGTCCGGTGTGGGTGGCCATTCACTCTCCCCTCCCCGCAGACGGGCTGGTGTCCTACAATGCGCCGGCTGGGCAGCAGCTCGTCCTTCCCGGGGGCACTGTCATCTACCTGAACGACTCGGTGTACGACGGGGCGTTTGGGTACAGGTGAGGACCAGGCAGGCTCGTGCTCGTTGTGGGTGCTGCACCGGGCAGGAGGGGATGGGAATGTTTCTTCCCTGCATCTGCAGGCTGACGTGCTGATCCTCAGCAGAGTAAATACATGGGGTCTCCCTGAAGTGGGGGACATGGACAGCTCTGGGAGGCTGCACATCGTGATGGGGACAGTGAGATCGGGGAAGCCCCCCCCAGCCCTTCTTTTGCATTTATGCTAGCTGCACTGCACGTTCAGCATCCCGCAGCCTTTTCTAGAGAGAACATCAAGAACAGAAAACCCTCCTGAATTTCCCAGAAGCTGTTGGGGGGTGGGTGCTGGGTGACAGCAGGTTTGTGGGGTTGACAAGAATCACGGTCCCTTTTCCCTCCTTCGCACACGCCAGCATGACGGAGGGCCTGGGCCAGCTGACAGATGGGGTGTCGGGGCTGGACGACTTCACGCAGACCCACGAGTACCACGTCTGGCCGGGCTATGACTATGTTGGCTGGCGCAACGAGAGCACTGCCGGTGGCTACGTGGAGATCACCTTTGAGTTCGACCGCATCAGGAACTTCACCGCCATGAAGGTCCGCACACCCCCCGCCCTGTCCCCCGTCCCCGTCCCCCGCCATGGCTGCGCTGACGGGCTGCCCCACAGGTCCACTGCAACAACATGTTCACCAAAGGGGTGAAGATCTTCAAGGAGGTGCAGTGCTATTTCCGCGCCGATGCCAGCGAGTGGGAGCCCAGCGCCGTCTCCTCGGTGCTGGTGCTGGATGACGTGAACCCCAGCGCCCGCTTCGTCACCGTGCCCCTGCTCCACCGCATGGCCAGTGCCATCAAGTGCCAGTACTACTTCGCCGATGCCTGGATGATGTTCAGCGAGATCACCTTCCAGTCGGGTACCCACTGCCACAAGCCCTGCGGGGACCGGACCCTGCTGGGGGGCTGGTTCAAGGAGGGAATGGGGCTGTGGGGCACCCACACCCTCCACCTTCATGCTCTCCTCTTCTCCCTTGCCAGACGCAGCCATGTACAACAACTCGGCAGCCCCTCCCGAGGTACCCGTGGTCCCCACCACTTATGGTAAGGCACCGAAAATCACGTCACGCTGAGCTGTGTGGGGAGATGCTCTTGGGGCCTCTGCCCCATCTGGTGGCAGGGGCTCTCCCCACGTCCCAGTGTGACCGGCTCTTTCTGTCCCCTTCTCCTTCCAGACCCCACGCTCAAGGTAGATGACAGCAACACACGTATCCTGATCGGGTGCCTGGTGGCCATCATCTTCATCCTGGTGGCCATCATTGTCATCATACTGTGGCGGCAGTTCTGGCAGAAAATGCTGGAGAAGGTAGGCAAGTGTGGGGTGGCTGGTGAGGTACCCTGGGGCGGTGGGCTCATCCTGGGCCAGTTCTTCTGGAAGCTCAGCACAGGGAGAGCAGACTCCATGCAGGGGCTGATGCTCCCTTCCCCTCCTTGGGAAAGTTGTGATTTGCACCCATCTGCCAAGCAAGGGGATTTAGCTGAGCAGGGCGGTGACTTTGGGACCTGCCTGCCTGTCTGTCCCTCTGTCCTGAAACTGGGCTGGGGAAGAGGAGCCTGACGGTGTCTCACTGCAGCCCCCAGCTAACGAAGGGCAGTCACGGAGGTGATGGAGCCAAACTCTTCTCTATGGAGGCAGAAAAATAGAAAGGCGAGGGGGGTGGTGATGGGGTGGGACATGAGGAAAAAATGTCTTCCCCAGGTGGGACAGGGCACGAGAGAGCGGGGGCTCAGGGCTGGGCATGGCCACATTGCCATGGAGCAGAGGAGACCCTGTCCCACCAGTGCTGCGGGGACCCCCTGTCCCAGCTCTCTCCTCCCTTGCCCCCCTCTCACAGGCATCGCGGAGGATGCTGGATGATGAAATGACTGTCAGCCTCTCCCTGCCCAGCGAATCCAGCATGTTCAACCACAACCGCTCCTCCTCCTCCAGTGAGCAGGAGTCCAGCTCCACCTACGACCGCATATTCCCCCTGGGACCTGACTACCAGGAGCCCTCCCGCCTGATCCGCAAGCTGCCCGAGTTCACCCCAGGGGAGGAGGACACGGGTGAGCGTCAGGACACCCTACATACTTAGATCCAGCTACCATACATTGAGTCTGCTGCAGCCCCCATGCATTGAGTCTGCTGCAGCCCCCTCTCCCCAGCCCCAGCTTTTGACCAGTCTCCAAACATTTTGGCACAGAGGGGTGGGGGGAGGTCCCATAAGCTCCCACACGTCCCACTCAGAGGTCACACAAAGCCTGTGGCTGAGAGCCATCACTGGTGTCCACCACCAGGCTGAGCTGTGTCCCCACCACCAACCTTGGGATGCTCTGGCATCTCTTCCTTGGTGATCCTGAGTTGGGCACTGATCCCTGCTCATCTGGTGTTTGGGGCTGGATTGGTGACGGGAAAGGAGCGGAGCAGCCTGCGGTGTCTGCAGGAGCACAGCTGTGCCAGGGGCTCTGGGGAGGATGGGGATGGAGAAGCCGGTGGCCAGAGTGTGAGCGGGTGCCAGGGAGCAGAGGGTGCAGGGCAGGACACCCACGGCAGGGCTGTCCCCGCTCTCCCCCCCAGGTTGCAGTGGTGCCGTGAAGCCATCCCAGGCCAGTGTCCCTGAGGGCGTCCCCCACTACGCAGAGGCCGACATCGTGAACCTGCAGGGTGTGACGGGTGGCAACACCTACTCCGTGCCAGCCCTCACCATGGACCTGCTCTCCGGCAAGGATGTGGCCGTTGAGGAGTTCCCCAGGAAGCTGCTGACCTTCAAGGAGAAGCTGGGGGAAGGCCAGTTTGGGGAGGTGAGTGGGAGCTGGACGTGCTCTGAGCCAGGCTCGGGCAAGGCTCTTGCCAGTTTGCTGGGGCCAGGGGAGGCTGTCAGTTGCCGGAGGTAATGGCTGCCCCTTGCCCCCCTCCAGGTTCATCTCTGTGAAGTGGAGGGGATGGACAAATTCACAGGCAAGGACTTCGCCCTGGAGGGCTTGGACACCAGTGCCAACAGCCCTGTGCTGGTGGCTGTGAAGATGCTGCGAGCGGATGCCAACAAGAACGCCAGGTACAGGGCCCGGGGGGTGCACACACCCTGACATTCCCCCCCACGTAGAGCCCCCCAGGAGAGCCGGGATGCTCGGAAAGCATCCCCTGCCTCCGGCAGCCAGGTGCTTGGTGCACCTGCAAGGGCTATATGTCTGAGCTGTCTGGGGACGCTGGGCTGCCACAATTCAGGACTTTTGGTCCTTGCTGGTCCTAACCAGCTCCCATCTACCCACTGAGTCCACTCTGCAGCCGTGTGCGGATCAGCCCTGAGCTCCCTCTTGTGGGCCTTGGTCCCAGGGGATGGGATCCATGGGTCCCCCACAAGGCTTGGGCGGGTGGGTGTCAAGCTCAGCCCGTCCGTGCGCACCTCTGTGCCCCTCTGGGTCTGTCTATCCGATCCGTGTGGTTTCTGTTCCGGAAAGGAATGATTTTCTGAAGGAAATCAAGATCATGTCACGGCTGAAAGACCCCAACATCATCCGGCTGCTGGCGGTGTGCATCACGGATGACCCGCTGTGCATGATCACCGAGTACATGGAGAACGGAGACCTCAACCAGTTCCTGTCCCGCCAGCAGGCAGGCAGCCCCCCCACCGGCCACTCGCCCACCGTCAGGTAATGCCACCCGGGACAGGCAGGGGCGGGCAGGGCTGTCTGCTCTAGGCACCCTGCCCGGCTGTGGGGCACCCCACTCGGGGCCGGGTACCCCCTGGCTGCCGTCCTTTCCTGCACCTCAGTCCTCCCTTGTCCCTACTCCGGCAACTACAGCGACCTGCGGTTCATGGCCACCCAGATCGCCTCCGGCATGAAGTACCTCTCCTCCCTCAACTTCGTGCACCGAGACCTGGCCACACGCAACTGCCTGGTGGGGAAGCAGTACACCATCAAGATAGCTGACTTTGGCATGAGCAGGAATCTCTACAGCGGGGACTACTACCGCATCCAGGGGCGGGCAGTGCTCCCCATCCGCTGGATGTCCTGGGAGAGCATCCTGCTGGTACGCAGGGGCTGGGGTCCTCTGATGGACACTGACATGGCCCTGGGGCTGCTCACAGGCTCTTTGCCTCAGGCTGGGGGGGTGCGGAAGGGATGGGGAAGTCTCTCCTCCCTGGAGCCCAGCTTTGGGGTGAAGCATGCAGAAAGCAGGAGTGATAGCAGCTTTTCAAGGCAGGATGGGGGGACTGTGGTGATCTTTGGTGGCCCGGTATCCAGCCTTTGAGCGGGATGGTTGACATTTTCTCCTGGCCATGGTCAGCCCTGGAAGAGGGAGCAGGGTTACTTTTTATCTTTGCAGGGAGCTGGGTCCTTACCAAGCCCCAGCTGTCAGAGCAGTTGCTGGAAGCTGAACCCAGAGCTCACTAGGCTCTGGCCCTGGGCAGAGAGCAGGTCTGTGGGTCCAAGCCCCACTCTGGGCTCAGATCTGGAAGCTGAAGCATCCAGAAAGAGGTTTTGAACCCTGGGCACATAGGGCTTATGGAGCAGGATGGGGTAATGCCCATGCCCGACCCTGCTCTGCTCCCTCCGGCCAGGGCAAGTTCACAACGGCCAGTGACGTGTGGGCATTTGGTGTGACATTGTGGGAGACATTCACACTCTGCCGGGAGCAGCCCTACTCCCAGCTGTCTGATGAGCAGGTCATTGAAAACACCGGCGAGTTTTTCCGGGACCAGGGCCGGCAGGTAGGGATGGGATGGGATGGGATGGGATGGGATGGGAT
>JANZLQ010000095.1:36157640-36179967 GCA_026212715.1 Elanus axillaris
CCCCGCTCCCCCCCGCCCCGCCGGGGCGTCCGCTGCACAGCGGCTCCCACCGCAGCTCCGCCCGATCCACCTCCAAAGCGGTTGTCAGCCCGCTTTTCCGTACCTGCCTGCCTTAGAGAATGGGAAGAATGAGTCCCTTTTTTCTCTCGTCTTCTAAAAGCCGATTTAACTTTACACAGCCCAGATTTGGCTTGGTAAGCCTGACGGGAGGGCCCCGCGCTGGTCTGTTTCTTTTCACCTAACTCCCTCAGACTTCTTCGTGTCTTCCAGATGAAGAGGATCCCACCTCCCACCCAGGCCCCGTGCAAAGGCTAGGCTACTTTATAAGCTGTAAAGGCAGCAGTGGGATCGGTGTTTGAGACCACCAGCTGAAAGCTGAAAGCTGGCGATAGATTTGGTGCTGTGCTTGGGAAACTGCGTACGCTCCAGGAGTACGGGACTACGGCCTTTTGGGGGAGGGTTGCTGGGGGGAAAATGGTGGGGAGGGCATAGGTGCGAAGACGTGCTTGTAAAATGGAGCATTACTGAAAGAACAGAAGAGTCAGGAAACCCAGGTTCTTCCCCTAGACTTGAACTGAAGTTTTGTTAGCCTGGGTGTTATTACTGCAATTTTGGTCTCCCAAGAAGAAATGTGACTATTAATTCACTAGTGAATGTAAAGTCTTTTGAGATCGTAGATAAGAGACTTGTAGGAGTGAAAAAGTACTCTCTCAGCCTTCAAAACGCTTGGTTCAGCATTTGACCTTAGGTACTAGTTTCTGAAGCAATTTGACTATCCTTAGTCACCTGAGATTATGGCTCCACATTTTAATACCAGACACTAGTTATTTCCATACCACTGTAGCATTTATGATGTGTGATCCTTTCTGCTGAACTAGTGAAATTCATATACCCGATTACAGTAATGATGAGCGTTTATAAAAGCTTACATAAATAGCGCTGTCTGAACATTTCTAATTGAGTTCTCTTAAAGGCTGCCTAGAACTCAGCACAACCACATGCAGGGAGTCTGCTCTGTTTAGCATTTCTTCCTTGGACCATCATCTGCCAATCACTGTCTTTATTCTTCTTAGGCTCATCCTGTTGCTTTCAGGGAGACCTTTGCTGCCCAGCCTTTTTAATTCTAGGAAGAGGTGTGCTATCTTTTCCATACGATCCCATTTTGGTAGGCAGGGCAAAAAGAGAGGGAACATGGCCATGATGGGCAAGGGAGAGAGATTGTTCCTCACTTGCTTCCCTGTCAGGCCAGATGCTGGGTTGCCCACAGCGGTGGAAGAAGTGTGTGCCTAGAGAAACGCAGGCCGTGTGGCTCTGGAAACGGGGTGCAGGAGCAGGGCATGCAACAGGCAGGTTGTAACATGCACTTTGGAAACTGGTTGTGATTCTACAAGCTGGTTTGACTGGCCCACATTGAGCTTTCCTGCAGCATGATCTTGATTGTAGGTGAGCTTTCACTCCAGGAATATCTTTTGTCATTTTTTCAACGTTCATTATCTCCAGTTCACTTTTTGCCCATATTAGGTAGCCTGTCTATCCCATATAAAATTCCATGTCTTTATTGGTTAAGAAAGTTAACTTACTGGGCAGGCTAGGTTTAGCTTTTGCCCTGCATGTAGTGCTTGTGAAAGAAGTATGTTGAGCCCAGTCACTGAGATCAAACAGTGGTCTTTCTTACTTGTATTGAAATTTTCATATTTCAGAGTAGACCTGGGATTCTAACAGGGACTCTGGTATTTCTTTCTCAGCTACTGATTCCCTTTTAAATTTGGGCATTCCACTTTGGGTCCCGCTACTGGTTTCCTCTTGTGAAAAACTGTTGTGTTTTTTTCCTACAAGCCACTTTCAGGTGTCTAGCGAGGTGTCCGTCTGAGTTAATCTGGAAAGAATCTGGGCTCTGAAGCTGGGGTGAAGCATGCTGTGGGTAGTGTGCGCACAGAGATGCCTCTGTCTCCAGGTTTCCTACCCCACCTGGGAAACCTTTTAGTACTAGTCAAGCACATTTCAAGAAGTCTTTAATGCATGAGCACTCCAACAATTTGATTTTAAAATACTGTGTAAGAAAGAAGGAAAGAAGACTCCTTGTGTGCCAGTCTCAGCCTTCCTAGCCTTTTCAGAAAGCCTCGCCACATTCATATTATTACAATATGTAAGAGTTTCCCAATTCCTCCCTGTCTGAGGTCCCTTCCCTTCCGTGGCTGATTATCAAGGCTCCATGGAAGCTTCCGCTGTGCAGGGAAAACTTTGGAGCAGGTTGCAGGACACTTCCAGGTAGCTCCCAGGGACTCAGCAGCAGGGCCCAGGGGAGGTGTGGTGTCCCTCACCTGCGCTGCTCTGACCCCTTTAGAAAGGCCCACTGGCAGCTGGGCCACCTCCTTCAGGGCTGGCAGGATTATTCAGTCATTACAGCAGGAGGAGAACAATCCATAGGATTTCCTTTGGACGCAGGAACATGTAAAGCAGGGAGGGGTCCTGGAAAGAAAAGGAACACTCTAAGGGTACGTTGCTTACTAGAGAAGAGAGATAATCCCGAACCATGTTTCTCTGCTGGCTTAGTCACTCTTCTGAACAGAGACCAGTTAGACTTTTCTGTGAGCTGTAAGGAGGCTCTTCGTTGCCATCTATCCAGCTCTCCAAGTGTTGCTCTACAAGTTGTGCTATGGAGCCACATCTGTGATTGATTGATAATAAAGCTTTCCCTTGGCTCCCCAGAGCCAGTGTGGCTGCTGGGGTGCGTGGGTGCTGCCCCTGCCCATGGGTGAGCCTGTGCCAGCAGGGATGCTGAGGGCACTCCTGCTCCACAGGCAAGGACTTGGGCCACAGGTCTGCTGGGACTATATTTAGTCACTCTCTGGCAAATTCAGGGAGAAGGCAGTTGATCATCACACCTTGAAAGTTACCATATAACTCCTACCACCTCACCGATATTTTTTTGGATCTTTACAGCAAATTTATCTTTAAAGTCTGTTGAAAGGTATCATAATAATGTGAAGTTCTGCCTAGCTGTGGATTTTTATTTCTAGTATACCTAAATGCCTTGCTGTTGTTTTTTCTGGTCTTTGGTTTTCCCTAGACATAAATTTTATGTCGATTCACAAAAATCTGCACTTGTAAATCAATTTCTGTAGCACCATTTCCCCAGGTTTGTGTTTCTAGTGATTTGAATTTTGTCTCATTTTTATTTTCCAACCTTTGCATTATTACCCAGTCACTTCCAAAGCAAGCATCTTGTTAACCTAACTAGCTCTGAGACTGCTTTGCTGACTAAGTCCACCTGCAGCACCTCTTAGCTCATTCCAGGGTAGGTTAAGCCACAGGGCTACTTCCTATATTTCACTAGAAATTGGCACTAGCAACTTGTACCAGCAGTCTGCGAGCGACCCACCTAAACAAATTCTCACAGAATTGTTGTGGCTGTACCTCTCTCCCCTTGGTCTTCCTTGCTAGAATGTGCCGGAGGGGAAGGAACACAGATTTTTATCTGAAAAAGTAATGGCGCTTCCATACGTGGGGCTTCCCCAGCACAAAGACCTCTACCTTAGCCTCAGTGACAGCAGGCAAAATTGCCACCTTGATTTGTAAATTGGACAACTTTAAAAACTGTTTCCAGCAACACAGGAAAATACTGGGGCCTTCTCAATTTACAGGTATGTCAATATTCTGATCTTGGTCAACTGGTGTATAAATAGGCACCATGTATAAATCCCAGTAGAACACCCTTTGCCTTTGAGAAGTTAAAAATTATTTTTCCCTCCAAGGAGTTAAGAGATTGGGATTTTAAATTCCTCCTTTTCATGATCCCAGTAACTTTGTAGAAGTAGAGGAGTCTATTAAGTTACGGGATCTTTGAAAGGGACACCAATAATCAAGTCAGTGCTCAATGGAACAAGGTTTTTCCCACAAATCATGACTGCTATCTGGGTCATTAGTAGGGTAGCTGCCCATCTCTTATCATGATTGACAGGTTAATAAGGGACCTGGGGCTATCTTTTCACTGCTAGCACACAACCTAACCAATTGCTTTTAAATGATTGCTAATTTGACAGAATATAAGCAGAAGGCATAAAAATATCTGGAATAATGTCTAATGCAGCTTTTACTCCTGGTATTCCAAGTGATCCCATATTAGAAAACAGATTAGAATGTAGTTAATAGATTTTAATTTTTTTTTAGACACCCAGTTTTTAAGGAAAATCTTGTAGTTGTTCTTTGGTTCAATTAGGAGCAAAAGAGAAGGGAGTTTTGTAATGCAATTGTCCCGTAAAGGAAAATGTTTTAAATTGGGGAGATTATGTGAGCAGACCACCTGTAGGGTATTCATAGCTCTTTTCTATAATGCTCCAAGCCGTGCCTTGCTGCCTGCAGTCTGGCTAACAATGCAGGGAAAAGCTGTTTAAAAGGCTGTTCTCCCTTTTCCCTCTGGTGTTCACTAACTGTTACAAGTCTTCCTCTTAAAAAAAAAAAAAAAAAAAAAGTCCCAAGTCCCTTTAATTGAAGAACTTTAAGGCTCCATGGTGGCCAATTGGTCTGCAACAAGAGGAACCAGGCAGCAGGGAAAGAAACTTCAGACTATACATCACGTTTGGTGAAGAGAAAAGATCAAAGTTTTCCCAAACTCAAAAGAAACCAAGTTCCCTACAGATTAACCCTATTCATTTAGCTCCTCTTAAAGGAATGATGTTCTGAGCCACTGGGCAGACAGGTAAAAAGTTCAACAATTGCCAAAGCATTCTTCTGTTAATTCAACAGCCTTCTGCTCAAATAAATTAGCTTAGTCCTGACAGAAGAACAATACCTTTTCTCCTGAAAAAGGACCATATTTGATATACAAAAGTTAAGATGTTAGTTTAATCTGTTAAGAAGAGATTGATCTAACAAATCTCAACTCGCTGTTCCACCGTAGTAGGTGATCTATGAATTTAAAACGTTAACCTTTTACACTTCAGCATGCATCCCCGGAAAGGCAGGTGCTTACAGAAGTGCAGACAACTGATAGGAGAGGCGTGTGTGCACATTCCTAAAATAACACCCATTTTAAAAGGATACTTAACATGCCATGTGAGATGACTCTTTTGTAAAGGCTCAGCTTAAAGACACCCTCGTCTTTCAAAAAGCAGAGAACTATGGTAAGGCACCTCCCAGATTTGGCAAACACTTTCTTAGAAGAACTTGTTGAATGACTTGTTTTCCTTGTGTCTACGTATCTCACCGCTTTAACAGAGGCAGCCATCTATTACACAGCTAGCGCCTAGTGCATGAATGCAGTTCATAGTTTACAGAACCACCTAAAGACACAGCAGCTGGAATAACCAGGGCAGGAGTAGGGGGAAAGCTTGAAAAAGTCATTTATCAAAAGTCATTTTATTGACAAAATAGAATACTCATTTTGCTCTTACAGGGGTAGCCTCTAAACTTTTTTACAAAAAAAATTTACAGACTGTATAGCTTTGGATATATACATATTTTACACATCTGTACAAGGTAACAAATAATTATATAAATACATCCTTTAATGTAGGAAACCCGTATTTAGCTGGGGTGTATAATTAAGACATGTTTTGATTCAGTCTGTATTGTAAGGCATTTGCCTGGTCATCAATATCCCAAAAACCTGCAGTCCCAGCACACTCCCACCTCAGGATGGGGAGGGGGGGAAAGGGGGGCTCGCCCACGGCTTGCAGGGAGCGTGGGGTGCTGGCAGCATCACCGTGGCCAAGGCATGCCCTTGTGTCCAGGGCTGAGGACCCTATCCCCATTCCCTAGGGTGACACGGAGCGCATCCCCGTGGGATGCGTGGCCTCAAGTGGGGTGGCTTGGCAGCTGGGTGAGCACCCGGTGCCGCTTCCGATCCCTGCTGCGGGGCTCACCAGCGTAGGGCGAGGGTTCCCCCGAAGGCTGCGGTGCCTGGCACTGGGGCCAAGTGGAAAGCACTGCTGTGGCGTTGGGGAGGTGGTTTCCTCTTACTGGGTCTCCTTACTGTTGTTTTGTCCCTGCTGTAGTTGCTCTCGGCTGTGGGTTGTGGTATTTTGTGAAGCTAATAGTTGATGCTTGTTCTATAAGCACCACGGGGGATAAGCATCATTATTCTGTAAGTCACGCGGGGAAGCTGCGCTAGGGAGCAAAGTGACTTGTGTGGAGTCTGATACGGTCGTCGGGGTGTTGAACGTAGATGCTAGACTGCTTGCGTATCTGAATTAGGCATGACCCTAGGGCTTAGTTCCATGCTAGAGCTTGATTTTGTTATCTGAACGTGAAATGGAAGAGCAGGACTTTTTTTTTTTTTTTTTTTTAATGGTGCTTTACTTTGGTGAAGTGAAGGAAAGGACAAGTCTTCTCTGGTCTAGTTAGTATTGAGACACTTGCAAATAAAGGGGCTGGGGTGCTCTGTAAACTTTTTCCAACCTTTTTTCATGGATTAATGGAGCCCCTGAAGGTGAAACTAGAGAGTCTGTCTGGAGCCTGTGAGGTGGGGGATACTTCTGAAGGACTGAAGTGGGTGAGCCGTAGAGGCCTTCTGGTACTGTTCCTCTTTAACTCCTGTCCTTGGCTTCCAGGAAGGTGCTTCACATGCTGACCACTGCAGAAGGCATAATGACCCAGACGGACAGGCTTAATGGAGATGGACTGCAGGAGGTGTTTGCTACCAACCTCTTCGGACACTTTATCCTGGTGAGACTGCATATGAAGATTGAGCCCTTGGTCTGGTGGTTGATGTGGGCAGGGATGGGTACAGGTGGTACAGATGAATCAGTTCTGTCTTACTGGTTCGGATGCTGACGCAGGCTGCAGCCTGACAGATAAGGAATGATGGGACTTGTTAAAATCTTGGGCTTTGTTAAAATAGCAATAAATGGTGATAGTCATTGCAAGGGTTAATATAACCTTGAGGTTACTCTTGTTAGTCAGTAGACGGAGGTATGCCATACGTAGTTCCCTCTGTCCAGGGTGAATACCAAGAGTTGGCTATATTAAATTCTGAGGTGCTCAACTGAGCTGCGTAAGAGAATGGTGGCTGCTTGTAAATGCTCCTGGTGGACCTTGGGCTAGAAGTTATACCAGAGCAGCAGCTGCTTCTGGCTAGTCTAGTGAAGATCGGCCAAGACTAGGAAAGCTGAGATAAGCTCGTGGCTTTTAAGAATTGCAAAGCTATACTGCAAGACTTTAAATTTACTGCGTCAAATAAGTTAACAATTATTTTGCAGGTTCGTCAACTTGAGTGTCTACTCTGCGGTAATGAAAAGCCCTCACGACTCATCTGGACCTCTTCCAGCAATGCCAGGGAGTCTGCCTTCAGCCTTTCTGACTATCAGCATGCCAAGGGACGGGAATCATACAGTTCCTCCAAATATGCTACTGACCTGACAAGTGTGGTTCTGAACAGGAAATTTAATAAGCAGGTGATGATGGGGTTTGCATGACTGAAGAAACCTAATGAGCTCCTACTATTTATAATTATCATTACATTGTTGTTACCTAGTTGCATCCATTCATAGCAATACGTTAAGTTCCTTAATGCCCATGTAAGAACTAAACATGGCTGAGGTTGAACTGGTGCTCTGGGTGGTGGAGAATCTGCCAGAGATTGCTTCTGGGGTTCTTGTCAGAAAAAATTCTGAAAGCAGAAGATTTTAGGAGCGGTCCCTACCTTACCAGCTCTAGCTGTCTCTTTAGACTAAAGAACTGATCTTAAAGAGCAAAGAGCTGCTGCCTTTTCAGGCATACCTGCTTATCAGAACAAGGCTGCTCAGGCAGCTTTGACTGCAAGCACTTGAGGTGCAGGCTCTGCTGTCTCTCCTGATGGCTCCATGCTGGTATTGAAGTTTGTCACACTAAGATGTATGAGCAATCTGCCTTCCCTGTCACGGGGGATTGCCGGATTTTGTTGGCAAGCTGCGGCCCTAGTCCAGCAATAGCCATTGTACCCTTTTGAAATACTTCAGGAGAAAATGCTTTTGTCCAAGAAGGCTGAATTTGTCTCTTAAAGGTGAGGTAGCCTCTAATCTGAGCAGGCTGTAATTTGTGGGATGACTGCTGTTGCTGCTGAGCTGCAAGTGGACTGCAGCATGAGGTTGTGATGCGTTGGGAGGCTGTGCCTTCTGTCTCATGGACTTGCAATGGGCACAGACTTAGCACGAATATCTCCAATTTAAACCTCTGGGAAATTGCTACATCTAATCACTCTCTGGCTCTGGTAACTTCCAAGAGGAGAGCATCTACTATTAACTGGTCCCTAGACTCACCTTCATGTTCTTGCTGAGAAGTACTAGGAGGGAAGGAGTGCGATACATTCTTAACCTAACTGTTGTGTCTTTGCTCACTTACTTGGTTTCTTCTCTGCAGGGTCTGTATTCCAGTGTTGTTTGTCCTGGTCTCGTTATGTCTAACATGACCTACAGAATTTTGCCAGCTTTTCTCTGGAAGCTGCTAATGCCCATCATGTGGTTGGTAAGTGGATCTCCCGGCTGGTTTGGGGTTGAGGTAGCCCTGCGGCGATGTACTTCACTGCAAGTCATGTGCAGTGTGCTTCTGGCTCCTTGCTACCTGCGCTGCTATACAGCTCTTCCACCTGTTGGCCCTTCTGAAAACCTTCCTTTTGGCACCTTGGGGCCCCAATTTCCAAGCTGAGTTTGGAGCTTTGGTGCTGGTCAGCACTGTCCATACGGCTGAAGGGCTGAACCCTGGCTCTAGCAGCGTTTGTCAAGGGTCGCCTCAGAAGGTTTGCCAGCCTGCTGTGGGCTTGTGAAACCCTGTCATTTTGGTGGCAGCAGAGCTCAGGAAAAAACTTGGCCTCCGTGCTTTGAAATGCAGTTCCTTTCTAGAATAGACTCTCTTATTTTCCAGTGCTCTTCTTTCCATCCCCCTGGAAAGCAAAGCCTCCTGCTCTCTATTGCCTCTTCCCCTGCTTCCCCAAAACTTCCCTTGCCTTTCTTCCTGTGGGCTTCAGCTTTTCAGGTTCACTGCAGTTCTGTCCCTGAAGGCTGCCTGCTCTGAGCCTCGATGCTCTTGCTGCGAGATTGGCCTTTGTGCTTAAGCTGCCCCAGCTGACAGCAGCTGGTCCTGACGGATCACGTTTCTCCTGGCAGTGGAGAGGCAATGCCTTCTCAGTTGTCCTCGACACTGGCAGTACTGCAGATCCTCTCTGTCTCCTGACATGTGTGCTCTTGAGACCGCTCAAGAAGAGGTGCCTGCAAGGCATATGTGTGGCCTGTTGCCTCTTACTTTGGGGGTGAGCTCTGTGTGGGAGCATGGAGTGAGGCTTGCTGCTCTGGTGGGTGGCTCCAGAAAATAGTTTGTGGTGATAAAGGCATGCTTTAGTCATAAGGGTGCAGTGTTACCTCTAGTCAACTTTGAGAAGCATTTCTACCTCTGGTAAATAGATTATCTGGTGTGGCTGGGCTCCAGAGGGCTTGCCAAAGAAACCTTGGGCCACAATATGGATTCTGTCATGTACTTCTTTTCCCCTCAGATCCGTTTTTTTGCCAAAACTTATACTCTGACACCGTATAATGGAGCAGAAGCTCATGTAAGTAGCTCACAACTTGATTTTAATATTCCTTCCTTCTGGGTAGCTCTTCGAGAGTCTGCTGGCTTGAACGAAGAGCCTCTCAGCGAGGCTGGTGGGTGGGTGCTGTATTTCACGCCTAAGTAGCATACAGCAGTAAGTGCTGGGGGGCCAGCTGTGACCAGGGCTGGTCTGCCAGGTGATGCTTTATGACCTTCATCAGGTCTCCATAAAATAAATGATTTTGGAAAAACACTCTGCCTTCCATCTCAGTCAGTCAGTGGTCTTCCCCCTGCTTGGTGAAAGCACCTGTGGTGTGTTTTCTGGTGTCCATGGCAGCTGGGTCCTTGACCGCAGGCTTGGTTGGGACAGCATACACTAGACTTGTACACGTTTGTGCTGTTCTTCCTAGGTATGGCTGTTCAAACAGAAGCCTGAGCACCTGGATGCACTTGTCAAATACCACAGCTGTACTTCTGGACTGGGGAAGAGCTATGTGGAGCCCAGAAAGGTAAATGGAGCGGCAGCCTCCTGCTGCAGGGGACTTGGCTAGTGTTCTGCCATCTGCCTTGCATGAAAGCGGTGGTGCCAAGGGTGTCCTGTGGCTGGAATGGAAACAAGATGCATATTGAATGCTGAGCAGCAAGAAGAGATGTGGGGTGATCTGCAAGGTTTCCTAGAGTAACTCCTGGCTCAGGCTGGAGCATGGAAGACAGTGGAGACGATGGTTAGAACAGGATGAGTATGTAATGATGCTTCCCCAAAATTTGTTCTGGCTTGTGCCCTGGTGATAGGTGTCTTCAGTTGCCTCTGATGTAGATGTAAATGTAGAAACTCTAGAGATGTACCTTGCCTGTCCCCAGAGCTGCCCTCAGCGTTTGTGCTGGTTGCCACCAAGGTGATGGCCTCACAGTGCTGTTCTTCTTGTCTTCCAGTTTGATGTGGATGAAGAAACCGCTGAGAAGTTTTACCAAAAGCTGTTGGAACTGGAGAAAGAGACTCTAGAGAGATACAGTGATCTCCTAGATTAAGGGAAGCCAGTCTCAGTGGGATAACAGTCTCCTATCAGTAACATGGGCCTTCTTCATTCAGGTGCTACTTGTGTTGCCTGCTGTTCTGCAGGCACATGGCTTCAGACCCTATCTTCCTTCTCGACAGAAGGTGACCAGTTCCTGAAAATGGAAATGTGAAAACTGAAGAGAAATACTTAGTCTTTTTGGCATGGGGTTTTTTTTCTGGCATAAAACTGGAGGCCTAGTGCAGGTGAAGACTGCCTTAAGGCAGTTGCAAAGCAGTGTCTTCCAAAAGTGTGACTGATCTGTGCACAGTTCAGGAACAGCCTCAAAACATGTGGTTTAAATCTGGCTTAGTGCAGGAAAGGCAACGGTCTGCCCTGCGTCTTGGCTCTACCAGTCTTTCTAGGTGGCTTGAATGCATTACCTGTGGCTGATCCTGAAGTACTTGAAGGTTCATCTTCAGAAAGGCTGCTCTTAACACTTGTACACCAAAGCTGGGGCCAGCTTTCCAGAGGTACTCAACAAGATTGAACCTTACTGGAAGTCGGGTTCTGCACAGCATCTGAAGCCAAGTTCCTGAAGAGCTGGCCTGAGAAGCGCACCCCTTGCCTCAACTGTGAGGACAGATGCCTTGCTGTCCCTTGGGTATAGGGCCGAAAAGGTTGTAACCACGACTGGCTGGAAAGACTGAAGCTATTGATGTTAACGTGGGCTCAAGGCTAGTCTGCTCTGTTTGAGGCAAGTGAGAGGTTACCATGCGATTTTATCTATTTAATGCTCTTTTTATATAAATCCACTGTACCAAGTATTCTTCCTGTTGTCTGTCTGGGGAGCTTCACCAAATATCTGGTGTACTTCAAATGCTGCAATGAATAAATGACCGGAACTGACTTGTCCTTGCTGCAGTGGTGTTCTTACTCCAATACCTGGCTGCTTTTGACTCGGAGGGCTGGAAGGGAGGTTGGTTTGTTGCCTTGCACAATAAGCCTGTGCATACCTGAGAAGCGCAGGGTCTCCTCTCCTGCCACAGGAGAGCTGTTAACCATGAATGAAAGACATGAGTGACTTCTGAAGACTTCAGTGTGGTTTTGTGTGTTGAGCACCTGTGGGGTGTCTGAGACTATTTCCCAGCTTTCGGCACTTGGGAAACATAGACGTCTCCAGTGCTTGCTCACCCCGATGTGTCACATAATTACTGATTTAATGCTCCCTAGTAAGGGAGTATTACAGTGTGTCCAGGCTCTTCCCTGGGGCCTGGCAGGAGCCAGGTGAGGTTAGGCAGGAGGCTGTGCTGCTCAGCCCTGCACCACCCCGGCTGCGGCGGAGACTCCCTCGGCTCTGGAGTTATGGCTGCGCTGCCTGGGCTCCAGCATATCCCACTGGGGGAGGCCGGAGTGCCCACACGCAGGGTTGGCTCAGGGGTCTGTGTAGGAAACTGCGGAAGCACAGAGCTGGCATCAGGAGAATCCAGGCTCTGCAGAGGCTCTTCATTGAGTTGGCTTGTAGCAACAGATGTAAAATCTTGCTTTTATTTTTTTCGTTCTTTCTTCCCACTGTCTGTTGTTTTTGAGCATCTCTGTGAAGCAGAGGGGTACTGCTAGCCTAGTGGTGTCTGCTGTAGAAATAGCTCAGTCCTGAGTTTGGGCTGAGCAGCACCTCTCAGCTCAGCCCTCATGTGAATACCCGAGCTGCCAGCACTGGTGTGGATGGGGATGTGTACTCTCTTTTGGCCTGACTTCGGGACAGAGTGAGGAGTTGGCCTTTCTGGAGTGGTGCTTCCCTTGGCTAGAGCTGGGGTTGCTCAGGGTTTTGGAGCACATCAGGGTGTGCTTAGAAGGACCTTTATTTAAATGCGATGGAGTCTGTTCCAGCACCAGATCTGGATGCTGTGGCTTTGTTCAGCTGTGTCCTGGGACCAGACCCCCCCTGCCTTTCTCATGCTGTTTCTGCTCCACAGGGAAGGAGTCAGTGGCTGGTTGTCTCTTCAATTTGGTGTACTTGATCCCCGCAGCATCCTACAGAGGTATTTGGCTCCTTGTTCTGGAGAGTAATTAACCCTGTTGTCTTGATTGGTTTTAGATGAGCATCTTGAACTTTGCTGTGCTTCTGCCTTGGGCTGTAGTAGGTAGCATTCACCCTCTCCACCTTTAGGATGCCCCACTACCCCAAAGCCAGAGGCACTCGGTCATTCCTTATCTCCCCTCTGACTGCTCTCTGTGACTACACCTGCCTCATTTTATCTCTGGGGAGAGAGAAATGAAACAGCAAATGCTACTCAAAACAGGGTCTGACACAACGCTTCATGAAATGAGTGCAACTCAGTGGGAGGTGGGAAGGACAGGGCTCATACGCCAAGCTGATCACCTGTATTGTCCTGCATCAGCTGCATTCTGGCACTGTAGATGTAACAGTCCAAGGACTTGAATGCAGTAAGGTCTGGAGGTGCTAGAGAAGGTAGCTTTGAATAAGATGGTACAGTTAGGAAAAATAAATGCTCTCTGATACACAAGGGGTTTTTTTAAAGCCTGGAATAAAGTGGTAAATATGGAGGCTGGGCAGAGATTGGTGAACATAGGTAGGACCATAGTTTTTTTTTTCTTCAAGCATGTGCTTGTGGGCTGAATTTGCCCAATTATCAGGGGATGTTGTGCCTGATGAGATGGGCTGAGTGCTTTTAGCCTGTGGAACATGCAGAGGCTGGTGGGGGAGAGGAGGCATGACATACCACCACCAGTCATTGAGTTATCCATGGCACTGGTGTCAAGTAGAGCTATGAATGGGTTTCTGGGCTCTTCTGAAAAGCACTTTGTAGCTCTCCCTTGAGGATTTGGGGCTCGGGGTTAGAGAGAAAGTGTGTTTCTATCCTGTTGTGTCTGAGTTCAGCCTGCTGCATGGTTTAGTTTCACCTGCTTAGTTGCTGTGAAGGCAGCTGGTGCACTGCAATGTATGTTACGTCCTGGGAGATGCAAATGTGGGATTCAGGAGTTGTGGAGGATCTGGCGCAGCATGTGGTTGTGGTTGGGGGGGATGCAAAGTGGCCTCCGGAGATCTCTAGCTCAGCTTCCTGCTCAGAGTTCCATGAAGGAGGAACAAAAGGTGCTAAAGCACAATCTGAGCCCTGGAGAGATGGGACAACCTGGAAAGACAGGCTAAAACTAGTGGTTTCCCATGAGTTTGGTGGTGCATGGAGCTGGAGATGCACAATAAGCCCAGGTGTCTCCAGAAGACTGCTCTTCAGTTGGAGGAGGTTCTCTAGTGTCCTACAGCACTTGTCAAAGGGCCCCACTGCTCTATAAGGGTTTCTGCCTGCTTTTGTGACCTCAAGCATCACTGTCCATGCCCTTCTGTAGAAGGAAACTTGGCCGTGCTCAACTTCACCTTCTGCCCCTCGCCTTCATGTTGTGAGAAGTTGGATGTCTCTGCATCCAAAGGATGGGACTGTTCTGTGGGATGGGAATCATAACCGCCTCTCAGGTTTTGTCCCTATTCCTGAAAGCACAGGTAGGACCTGGTGCCTTGAAATGGAGACTGCCCAAAGGGTGGGGTGGCTCAGTTGTTTGTTGCCCTCTGTGAAGTTTGCCTGGTGAATCTGGCCCAAGGGGTTTGGCTGCCCACCACCCAGGTGATTGTGAGCAGAGCTGGCCGATGCTCTGGAGCTGCCGGTCTGCAGGGAGGGATGGCTCCTCGTGCCCTGCTCTTGGCTAACACACCTATGCATGGAGCTTAATCCCCTAGCTAATCCCTTTTGGCCAGCAGGCACATCCAGGCATAAAAGCAGTAGTGGAGAAATGACAACTAGGTCAAGGAGAGCAGGCAGGTGCATGCATCTGTCAACCTTTTCCCAATGCGCTCCCGTCCCCTCGTCTTCACTTGCTAAGGTAGTGGAGACACCGCTGATGCCATTGCATGAGTCAGGTGCCTCCACTGAGGTCGTGCACGTGGAGCTGTCGAGCCCTTTGTGCAATGAAAACAGGTCCTGCCCAGAGCGTGGGGCCCCGTGTCAGAGCTGGGGGTGACGCAGGGCAGTGAGAAATGCCAGGCATGGGATGGGGGAAGAGCTGGCAGTGGCAACTGTGAGTCAGTGCAAAGACAGGAGTTTTCTGTTTGCGATCCTCGGGTACGGAGCTCTCCAGAGATGTTCTAGGGCAGGTCCCGAGTGTGAAGACTCATCGCAGTGGCTCTATGACATCCTGTGCAGTTGGGCTGTGCAATCTAATATCTAATCATCACGCCTCGTCCCAAGTCACCAGTTATCTTCATGGGCCAATGCCTTGCCCTGCTCCAAACACAGTCCGAGTCCAGCATTGCTTTACAGCTCAACCTGCTTTCAGCTATGTAGAGTACAGATAACAGGAGCGTGGGTGGGAACTCTAGGGCAAGCCATGGCCAAGGCTGGAGAAAGCTTGAGATTGGTGTGGCAGGGCTGAAATCCCCACAGCTGGGTGACCTTTTCCCCTCCAGGAGGAGAAGGCAATGGGATTGAAGGAAACAACAAGGACCAGCGTGTGCCCCTGTAAACAGGGATGGATGTGGTACAACCAGCTTGTGTTGAAACATCCATGGTTAACCTTTGAATGGCAACTTTGATGTTGAAAGTGCTCGGAGGGGAGCTGCTCAGAGGGGCTGGAGGGGTGAGGAGAGATGTAGCTCTGAAGAGCTGGGTGAGAAACAGAGAACAGAAACTCCTCTGGGAGTGCTGCAGGAGCATGAGTCCGTCTGGCAGGGAAGAGTCAAGGGAGACATGGATCCGGGTGGGTTTTGCTGAGAATGGGCAAATTGTAGAGCCCTGTGAAATTTTTGGCTAGGAGGGAGCTCTTACACCTCCACCAGCTCTGCTCTGAGCAGCAACGGCCTCACAGCTGGACCAGGCAGCTCAGGGATGTTTTCAGGTGAGTTCTGAAGTCTCCAGGGACAAAGACCCCACAGCCTTCCCAGGCTCTGTCCAGGGGCTGCTCCCACATACCACCCCGCTTTGCAGATTCCCAGGGGAGGGTAAGGCTGAATTGCTTGAAGGATGAGATGTCGGAGGCTTGGGGCAGATGTGTGCTACATGGCCAAGGCAATGGGAGAGCCCAAAGAGAGCCCAGACTGCCTGCAGGGTCAGGGAGGCTTTTCAGTGTTGCTTTGCAAAACACGGAGCTATGCCCAAAGGAGAAACCTCAAAGGGGAACTGGTGGATGAGTTCAGGAACAGCTTGTGAGAAGAATCAGAATGAGTAGTAAATCTTTTATCTAGCTTATCAATAGATGGTCCTGTGTAAGAGCAGAGCTTGAAGAGGCTGCGGTGCTGTAATTAACATTTTTGGCATTGGTGCTCAGTGAGAGGAGCCTGGGAAGGCTGCCCTGCCAGAAACCCTCTTGCAGATGCAAGGATTTGTCTCAAACCAAAGTGCTAGCAGGAGAGACTACAGGGCAGGCAGATGAACGAGCAGGGCTGGCTGACGTTCATATTGAGGCAAAAAGTAGCTGAACGGATCGTTGTGCATTCATTTCTCCCTTAGAACTGCCTCAAGCAAAGCAAACAGGAGGTGGCTGGATCCCCAGCCTGGAGTCAAGCTGTGCAAGGTCTTGCTGCAAGGCAGCACAGATGCTGAATGCTTATGTAGGATCCTATTTCTCGAAAGAGAAGCTACTAAAGACAAAGATGGCCTCAGGGTGCACGGGGGAGGCACAGCTCCAGTCTTGCCCTGCTCTTTGTTTCCATCTGTCTCAGCAGAAGCTTTGGTCGGCTTAGTCTGGTTCAGCATCCCCTGGAAGAACCTGCATCTGCTCCTCCAGGGCAGTGGCAGTGGGAGGAATGTGGGAGTTGGGCAGAGAGGAGGTGGCAGGACATTCAGGGCCCCCTCCAGGTCTGGCTGCATGGAGAGAGCACCCAAAACCCTACATTGGTACCACAGGACCAAGACGGCCTGTAGTGCCACCCCCAGCTGAGCACCGCAGGCTGAACACCGTCTCACCCTCAAGGGACAGCAGTGGCCTCAGGGGTGGGGGCGATCTAGCCGGTCTCTACAAGTGGCTGTGTGGGACAGGGCTGAGAGGACAGCCATGCTTTTGAGCATCATATTCAGCTCTGGAGACCTAGGCATGCTTGCCCACAGCTCAGGTACTCCTGAGATTCACCTCTGAAGTAGCTCCATGAGTCACTGTGGCCTGCACCTCTCTGGGAAACACGAGGCAGGTGCAGCAATATCTCATGTCCTTGTCATCTGAATAGATGGTGGCTCATCGACAGTGAGCCAGCAAAACCCAGACCTGCCGAGATGGTTTGGATAAGTCATTTCTAAGCAGCAGCTCATGGAGGCTGCAAGGATGCTGCTCTGCACCTGCCAGCCCCGCAGAGCCCAGGCACACGTGCTGCATGGCCTCCAGGCGCCAGTGATTTATTAATGGCCTTAAAATGCAGTAACACCACTCAGGAGTGGAGCAGATCCTCGCACTACCTACCCATGCTCTGTCTGTCAGTGGCTGCCACAGCTTAGGGGTCAGGAGACCTGCATCACATCCCTGCCTTGAGTTCCCTGGATACCTTTCAGCAGGTCATGGCTTCCTTGGCCTTGGGCAGCTCTTGAGTTGCCTCAGGCTCTTCATGCTGTGCCCAGCAGCTCCCCAGACAGCTCATGATAGGCGTTCTCGTCTGAAGAGGGACGTGTTGTCACCTGGGTCTGGGGCTGTGTGGATGGCAGTGGACCAAACATGCTGGGGGGGGGTGGACCACTTGGGTCCATGTGATAGCAGAGTTGTTGGTGAAAGGGTTGGAGGCCAGTTGTGAGGATGTCGCCATCTCTGGGCTAGCGGCCAGGCAATGGCAGAGATTGACGTCAGTGAAGTTACGGACAGGAGGCTGTAGCATGCACATTGCCTCATGTTTAGGCTGGAAGGGAACACCAGATCTAAGGTGAGAGAAGTTGGATTGGCAGGGGCAATGGGCACTTCGGGCATTTCTCTCTATACAGGCAGTAGGTTGTGTCTCCAGATGTTTTGTTGTAGACTCACTGGAGTGTTGATGACATGGGCTTCTGGAGGTCCCTTGCTGGGGATGTCCCTCTTGGAGCAGGACTAGCACCAGCACTAATCCACCTCTCTGTTCCCTGCAGGGCCCCACAGTGCTGGTCATGTCCTTGGGCTCTCCTGCTCTCCTCTCATGCCCTGAGTCATGAGGCTTTTGTATCCAGGGGTCTTATGTACTGGCCTTGAGTTCACACCTGAGATAAAAGGTCCATCCTCATGCCCAGATGCCTCCTGTAGGGTGAGCTCTCTCCAAGGGGGAAGATGTGCCAGGGTAGCGTAGCCCGTGGGGTGCTTGGCCATGGGGACATCTGCGGTGGAGCTCCCTGCTGTGCATGGGGTGGGTGCTTTGGCAGCTTCCCTCTCGCATAGTGGGCCTTCTGGGGACCCCTCTGCCGTTAGCAGTGGGACCAGAAGTCAACAGAGGTCCCACTGGCTGTGGGGGCACCCAGCCACTCACATGAGGGGTGCCTAGTTTGTCTCCCACAGCAGACATTGGGACAGAACTTTTGCCTTTCTGAAATCCAGCCCTTGGGCTGGTGAACCACCTGGCAGCGTGCCGACCTGGCAGGAAGCTCTTGCTGGATGCCAGAGAGCTGCCTCAATCCCGTGGGCACCAGCGGCTTCCTCCCAACCACGTGGTGATGGCCCCCGGCACTTCCTTCATCAACAAAGCCCTTGGCAGGTTTGGTGGCTCCTGCCAGGGCTGCTGGGGTCCCGGGCACAGCATTTAGTAAGAAGGAATGAGGGTGGGACATATCCTGCAGGAGACGTCACTCCTTGGTGTGCATGGTTGTTCTCCAACCGTGCAGGCTGAGAGGTGGGTCTCTTTTCCCAGACTTGAGGACAACGCTGTTGGGGTGTAGAGCAGTAGTGTCGGTGAGGATACAGGGGAGAAGGGTGAGCACACAGTCAAGGTGGTGGAATGAGAAGCTGGTGGGATGGAGGCGTCTTCCCAAATGTCCCTTAGGTCCTCCATGAGCCCACAGGATCCTCAGTGAGGCGTGGGCACTGACGGCAGTGGAGCGAGCTCCTATTGTTATTCCAGGACAAACAGGGAGCGTGTCAGGACAGGTTTGGTGATGCTGGGGCTGGTTTGGTGATGCTGGGTCTGGTTCTATCTCCAGATATCCTGCCAGGGACACCTCACGGGCAGGTGTTGCTGGTACGTAGTGGCTAGAGAGACTTGCCCCAGCGCATCCACCCTACCATTTCAATCACCTTCCCTGAACTCTGCAGATAGGGCTGATGCTCACTGCTCAATGCTTGACTAGCTGAGCTTTGTAATTAGTTGCAACAGGACCTGCCAACACTCCCTGTGACCCAGACCTCTGCCAGGGAGAGGTCATACCTTTATCAGCCCTTCCTAATCCCTATTTTCTCCTCACCTTTTCCTCTTGACTGTGCCCACGTCTCTCTGACATGTGATGTGTGACTCTCAGCAGTGACATGATTGCTGCAAGACAAAGGTCGGCCTTTGCGGTGTTTAGCAGAGCACCGGTATGTGAGCTGTGGGTCCAACCACAGTGTCCTGGACAACACGAAAGCACTGCTTGGAGCAGGACAGGCAGTCCATCCTGGACCTTACCCATGCTCGCTTTGCCGGCATTGCCAAAAGCTGACCACCAGCAGCTTCTGCAGGGGCTGGCCAGGCTGTGAAACCTCTGCCCAGGTTTCGCTGCACAGCCCAAGTCCCCTGACCGCTCAGGTTCATGGTTCAGCTCAGGAGAGAGCAGAGCAGGGTATTAACAAGAGGGACATCCCAAGGCTGGTGCTGGAGCAGCTGAGAGTTGGAGAGCCAGGCTGGTTTCCCCGGAGCCAAAATGACTGAGGCCAACCAGTCCTCACTTTTGTCCAAGTTGGAGGTTTCCCCAGGAAATTCTAGTGGGGCTTTCTGTCTGGGAGATTGAAATAGAAGGTTTTGCTTCCTTGCTTCACCCCGGTGTGAGCAGTAGCATTCCCCCCAGGTCCCTCCTTCCCCTGCAGGCCCTGCTTGTCCCTGGCCCCTGTCTCTGCAGGGCTGCTCTAAGCGCAGCTGGGTTGGGGACGGGGGTCCAGGGGAGGTGGGAAGGTGTGAGTGCAAGATGCTACAGCCAGGGCTGCGTGGAGAGATTGCTGACCTTCTGCACCAGCTTGTTAAATGACGGCTTTTGTCTAAAAACGCTCATTTTGTGTTTTCAGCTGAAAGTTCATCTCTAGAGGTGCTGCTTTTCGTGACCACGCCAGGTTTTGGTGATAGCTTGTGCGATGCGCGCCGGTGCTCGTGGAGCCTCTGTGTGAAGGGTGGTGTGAGCACACGCGTGTGGCACCTGGGGATGCTGCTGCTGCGGTGAACCCTCTGCGCATCCCTTCCCGACAGAGCCTCCCACCAAAGGGTGGGATGTGCAGACATGAGAGGGGCGGGGGGGGACACGCTGAGCCTCCTGAAATGGCCCAGAAGCCGAGGGGCGGCTCATATCTGTGCGTGTCTGGGTACTGACGGAGCGGCCACGGTAGTGTGTGGGTGTGCTGGAAGCACGCTGATGTGGCAGGGCATTGGCATTGGCTAAGTGGCCTCAAAACCCAGGGATGGTCTTGCGCAGCCCCAAGCAACAGAGAGGGCCTGTTGTGCAGTGATGTGCATGCCCAAGGGGATCTATATTTTGAAACACAGCAAGGTGGAACCTCTCCCTGATCACAGGGGCTCAGCCAGGTTTAATTACAGTGTGCGGTGGGGACAGGTACAAACAGCTGGTATCTGAGGAAGGCGGGATGTGTATTATTAGCTGTATCTCTGTGCTGGGGAAGAAGGCAGTGGGTATGAGCTGAGGGTCAGGGGGACGGACACTCCCCTCTGTTACCCTCTGGCTGTTTTGTCATTTTTTGTGCTGCTCAAAGCTGGGTTCCTAGCCAGACCCATTTTCCTGGCCGTGCCACGCATGGGGTAACCACAGGGCAGGGGGTTCCCATGGATGAAGAGCAGGGCTGCAGGGTCTCCAAGGCTGCCACAGGAGCCGTGCTGCTTGCACCCTGCAGGCACCAAGGCCAGCACAGGACAGACACCCATGGTGTGCAGAAAATGCCAGACAGGTCCAAAAAGTCTCTGACACTGATGGCAAACTACCATGTCCCAGGGTCTGGCACTGCATGGTGAACGGGAGTAGGAAGCCATGAATTTTAGCGTAATACGATTATAAGGCAGACCTTGTATGAAGTCCCACTTTTCTCATACTACAGTAACCTGTCCTGAGCTTTGTACTTAGTGCCCATGCAGCTCAGCTTGGTGCAAGTTCTCCTAAACCCAGCTTTAAGCTGCTCTCATAAGCCCTTACCAGGTTGAACAGACCTGTGTAGGAAGCCTTTTGCTCATCCCAACCAGCTAGCCCATCTGACACATCACAACTCTCCTGGCCTGCTCCAGGTTTTAAAAACCACTCTTTTAAAGTTTTATTGTTATTATTTTTAAGACATATTTTTAAATTTGTCTCCTATTCTGGGTGGGACAGACCTCCTTTGTCTGCCTAAGGCTTTCTGAAGGAGGGGTGCTGAAAGGTCAGGCTTGACGCAGTCGTGCCTCTCGCAGGTGACATGGGTTGGGCAGCCTCGGAAAAACATGGTTTCCAAGGCATGTGCCTGTTCACCCACGTCTCGTTTGACTCACAGGCATAAACACAAGTGTCACTGCTGAGGTCAGTAGGGAAATCTCTCAAATTGCTGTGCTACTCAGGGTCACATCGTGAGCTCTCCCGTCTAGCCAATTTGCTCCATGAGATGGATTTCCTCCTTCAGCGAATGGAGGTAGGAGGGAGCTCCCCTCACCCTGGGCACCTGCAGCAAAGCTGTGTGCTGGAGCTGACGCATGAGGGACTGTCACCGCTCGCTGCAGCCCCTCGCCAGGTTGTGTGGCCTCTCTCCATCCAACCGTGTGCTGTCCCCACGTCAGTGGCACCTGTTGAGTCCACCTCTCACTTCAAACGCTCAGACATCTCTCTGCTGGCCCTTGGCAGCTACGGAGGCATTGCCTTCACGAGCCCTCGGCTGCTGTTGGCAGCAGGCGTGGAGCTGTAGAGCCCAGGGACACGATGGCATGCTCCGCCAGCCTCTTCCTATGTACGACCTCTAGAAGGCACAGCTGGACTAGCGCATAGTGCTTTGCAAAATTCAGCATGGGAATGCTAATAAGGAGACCTGCCTCCTGCAGCTTTGGTCTCTCTCAACAGGATGTGGTGCTGGCACCCGAGGCCAGGGCACCAAAGCCACAGGAGCTGGGGCCACAGGGAGGTGCTGGGAAGAGCTACAGCGTGTACCAGGAGCATGCAAGGTTCAACCACAGCCTCTAGCTCACCTCCGGGCCAGACAACAAGGAAGATGACGTGTCCCACTGGGGATGCTAGGTATCTCTCAGCTTTTGGCCCTAAGTTAGCTGGGGTGTGTCCTGTGCAGGTGTGTGTCCTTGCCACCCTCACCACTGATAGAAGACTGGCAGGAGTGGCTGACATGCCAGAGGGTCGTGCTGCCATCCAGGGACAGGCTGGAGAAAAGGGCTGGCAGGGGCCGCACGCAATTCAACACAGGGGACTCCAAAGTCCTGCACCTGGGGAGGAACAATCCCCCACCCCAGTACATGCTGGGGGCCACCCAGCTGGAAAACGGCTTGGCAGAAAATGCCCTGAGAGGGCTGGTGGACAAAACCAAGTTGAACGTGAGCTGGCAACATGCCCTTGCAGCAAAGGTGGCCGATGGTGTCCTGGGCTGCATTAGACGGAGTGCTGCCAGCAGGTCAAGGGAGGTGATCCTTCCCCTCTCCTCAGCACTGGTGAGCCCCCCCC
>JANZLQ010000095.1:36183317-36297523 GCA_026212715.1 Elanus axillaris
GCTGGGCAGTGCCGGGGGGATGCTGGGCAGTGCCGGGGGGATGCTGGGCACAGCCCGGGGGAATGCTGGGCACAGCCCGGGGGGATGCTGGGCACAGCCCGGGGGGATGCTGGGCACAGCCCGGGGGATGCTGGACCTCCGCGCTCGGCGGTGCTGGGGGATGCTGGGCGCTCGCCCAGCGCTCACCCATCGCGGTGGGGGGGAGTGCGGCCGCAGGGAGTTTTATCGCCCGGGGTGCGGTGAAGCCTCTGAAGCCCCACGGGGAGCGGTTCCCAGCCCCCATCCTGTCATTTCCCTGGGGGGCCTCGGAAATCGGGGAGCTCCTTGGGAGGGGAATTGGTGGAGCCTCTTTGTGTGCAGATCCAGGCTCTTTCCAGGCCAGTGGGATGCGGTGGAGGTTTCTGTTAGATTTGGCCGATCAGACCGTGTGCTATTATCTGCCCTCGGAAATGGCTAACGTGGAGACTATTGGAAACATACCGTCAAAGTTATTTCTGTGCTTATGCTTTCAGAAGTGCTGTCTGCAAATCTCCGTAAAGGAAATTCCTGGCGTTGTATGGGGCTAATCAGAAATACTGCTTCACCACCAGGTTACGTCGCTCATAGGGTGGCTTTCGGTCGCCCTTCCGGTGCACCCTTACCCTGTTTGCCCACGTAAAAATATCTTGCTCAGGGTAGCAGGTGACTTATTGGGTCTACTGGACACAGAGCATTAAAAGACAGCAGGATGGGGTTCGTATTTAAAATACTCGTATTCAAAATTCAAAGCGGCTAGGTCCCTTTTACAGAAAGTGGAATAAAACATACCCTGTTGGAAGAAGCCAGCTGTTATTCCCCTTGTAGGTAGGGGTCAGAAAGCTCTGCGCTCTCTAGAAAACTTCTTGGTTGGCAGATTTCAGAAGAACCGGCCAGTTTCCTTGAGGCTCAGGGTGTTCAAAGTGTCCTTGTTTGGATCTTGAGGTCCAGGGTGTCCTTGTCCCTTGCCGGGCAAGCAGAGGACGACAAGTTTGCTAACTGCTGGTGACCTGTGCTCAGCTGTTAGGTGACTACGACAAGGTGAAGGCCGTGTCCGAAGGCTCCGACTGTCGGTGCAAATGCCTGGTCAGACCCCTTGGCCGTGGCGCCTGCCAAAGGATTAACGAAGGCGCTTTCAAAGCAGAGGATTTTTACACGGTGGAAACCATCACGTCGGGACCCAGCTGCAAGTGTGCGTGCGTGGCCCCCCCCTCGGCGCTCAATCCTTGCGAGGGGGACTTCAGGCTGAAGAAGCTGCGGGAGGCGGAAAGCAGCGACCTGAAGGTAGGAGAGCAACTTGAATTTGGGACTCTCTTGGGAAGGGCAGCTCTTCTGAAGCCTTTTCTTCCAGAGCTTGTCCCAAAAAACTTTTTTCCTAAACTTTTTTGCTAAAACATCTCCTAGATACTTTTATATCTGCATGTGTGATACAAAAATCAAGCTCAGCTTAAGGGATTGATTCGAGTAGCTGCCGTCGATGATTCACTCGATTCATCCCGTGCTGCCTGGGGTCCACCGTGGCTGCCTGCGCTGGAAGGCCAGGAGGGACTGGGCTGCTCCCTGCCCTTTGTCCAGCTCTAAGTGTCCCCAGGAGGCAGCTCTTGCTCCATTTAGCAGCTGCCAGGTCTTTTCCCATCACCGAGAAGGGCTCCCGAGGACCCACGCAAAAAAGCTGTTCTGGCTTCCATGGGCCAAAAGCTGCTGATGCGTCAGTGTGAGGGTGTGTTACACAGCTGGCTGATGGCAGAATGGGTTTTGTTGTTTTAAATGCTGACACTTCTATACTATTAGTATTTTATCTCTTCAGTAGTATGTACCTATTTTCCAAATGCGACAGCGTTTGTTCTAAGTACTCCTGACTTTTACTGGATGCTTACTCTAGAAGCTGGCAGCACACCCTGCTGAGTTTCCCAGTTTGTTACCTGTGTCGGGCAGCAGAAATCCTCCCCAAAGGGTCACTGGCTTGGTCCAGCCCTGGGAAGTCCCCAGAGTAGAAGGCTGAGTGCTGGTGGCACTCGTGTGGGTGGTGATGGGAAGTACCCCGGGGCAGCGCTGCTAGTCCCAGTTCAGGTGTGCAGGCTGCTGCGGGGCAGCCGGCTGCCGGGGCCACCACGATGGGTTTGTTCTAATTAATTTGGAGCTCAAGGATGTGTTTCATCTTGTCTGACTGCAGACAGTTAGCAGCTTCTTGTCCAAGCCCCCTTGCAGCTAGGGAAGATAAACAGGCACAGGCGGACAATCCATCACTGCAGGGAAGGAGGAGTCCCAGTCTGGAGTAGTTTGGTGGTCCCTCGTCTGCAGGAGGAGCCAGGATGTCCAGCTTGGCCTTAGATGAGGAGCTGTGAGCTCTCTGCGGTTAGGGGAGAGGACAGCCTCCGAGGTGCCAGAGCCACCCTGTAGTCCCTTGCCTGGAGGCAGGCAGAACTCCTCCAGCAGCAGCTCACACCTCTCTCCCCATCCTCTCCAGAGCCAGTCAGCCTCCAGGAGGAGCAGAGCGGCATGGCTAGCTGTGCCCTTGGCTCCGGCTGCCTCTTCCCACCGGGGAGCTGCTCACAGCCAGCTGTGGTGTGAAAGCTTGTCCTCTAGGAACTGGCCCAGGCTCCCCCGCTCATTTCACAAGGATCTGCAGCCAAACGATTTCACAAGGTTTATCCAAATATACACACGTGGGGTTTTTCTTTGCTGTGAAAGTCAAACCCCAGGAGCTGTGAAAACAGGCTTGCTTTCTCGCCGAGCGCAGAGCCCCTCCTGGGGTCGGGCTAGCTGGGGACAGCCACCTCTCATAGGAGAAGCTGGGAGGCAGGAGAGGACACAGCTCCAGATCTTCTGTGACTCATGAGGAGCAGCTCCCACGCTCATCGGTGGGGGGCCGGGAGGGACGGGCCAGGCCACCTCATTGCTCCTAACAGCCCCAGGGGTTTTACCCTCCTTGTTGGTCTGAGGCGCATTGGCCTTGCCCGGTCCAGCAGCGGAAAGCATGTCGTGTTCTTTGTCTCTTGTGTTTTACTAGGCTTTCTTATGCTCTGACTCAAAAGCCCTGGGTACTCCACATGTGTGAGAGCTGTGGGAAGTTCCCCAAAATGAGAGCCCTCCCTTATGGCAGGCGGGCTGGAGGATGCGTCCTGGAGGGGATGGCGAGCAAGGGAGTAGATAAGCCCAGGCAGCAGGAACGTACCCACCCCGGGGCACCCCTACTCAGTTGAATGGCTGCACTGGGCATCCAAGCTGAAGGTTTCAGCCCCATCTGTGCCTTTAATAACATCCCATGGGAATTCATGGACCATCAGATCAGAGAGAGCCAAAGGCGGCCGCGGGTGAAGGGAAGGAAACAGCGAGTTGGTGTGTGCATCAGTATGGTCTTTCGGGGAGGGTCAGCTTGGCGCTGGCAGGGGGTAGCTAAATCTAAGATCAATTTTTGTGAAATCACAGCATGCTGCTCCTCTGCTTGTAGGCGCAGCGTGCATTTTGGGGGTCTCGGGTGCAGAGTCTGTGCAAGGAGTCTGTGTTCAGGAAGATTTGGAAGGTGGTTAATAAAGTCTGCAACCTTTGTGCATTGATGGAAATCATCCAGCCTGGAGGGAAAGCGCATGTCTCCAGTGGCTGTCTGGCAGGTTGTGTGCATTGTATTGGTCGTCTCCGTCCAGTTCTTGGTGGAAAGTGGCTGCATAGCCATAAAACAGTCCTTGTCTCTTAATGCTGCCATTTTATCTGGCCCAAAAAATCTTTCCTTTGCTGTCAGCTCCACAGGGAGACTGCAGAGGCTGGGCTGGAAACTCAGAGTGCTGCCAGCAGTGCTGCCTGTACTTCTCCCATGTTTATGGAGCTCTGTCGACCAGTTTCTAGCTGCTGGGAGAAAATGTCACCGCCTTGTAATAATTCCCATGCACTGAAAATACTTCTCAACCGTTGGGGCTGTAAGGTCTGCAGCACCACACTGGACACGTGGGGGACATGTGGGACTGGAGGGAGCAGGCACGTGTGGGAGCCGAGGCAGGGAATGGCCCGGGAGCTCTTCTCGCCAGCCCGTGACTTGCTCAGCACTGTCCTCTTTGGAGTGAGCACCAGGAACCATGCAAAATGCAGAACAAGGGTATTGCTGTCTGGATCCCCAGGATCGGTGAGCAAGGGCTGGTGCCAGGCAGGATGCGGGGACACAACCCTTCCCGCTACGGGAAGGGGCTGAGTTAAATACAGGGTGTCTCTGAAATGGGTGGTTGAGGGAGAAGGCAACATCTCTCTGATGAAGTTGTTCTCCAGGGAAGCAAATTCTTACCAGGCTGGCACTGAATTCCAGTTGCCTCACTCTTGCATTTGTGAACATTTTACAGTTTTTTAACAAGTTTCTTCTTGTTCCAGGAAAAAAAAGCACAGGATGGCACAAACTCAGAGTCTGATCTCAACCTACCTTTTATTTGAGCTGCCATTCTCTTGTTGCCTTTTTTGTTGCCAGTCACGCCACTGGTGGAGTAGCTAAGCCTTTGGGCTTGTGAACCTAGAGCTGACAAGGAAGGCAGTGCTTCTCCTTGCTCTCCTTACTAATCCCCAGCACCCAAAACAGGCTCCTGAACCCCCGGAGCTCTGCACGCTGTGCTCCTGCCTGCAGCAGCAACGCGGCAAGGCTGAGTAAGGAAAAACTTGCTTTTTAATAAACTTCTTGCACTCAGAAGCATGCATTGCCCTTGGCTGTAGAAAGCACGCAGGGTCCTTTACAGTAAGTGCCTCTGCCTGACGGTGTGCTCCCTTTGCCTTGCAGCTGTCCTCCATCGTCGAGATGCTGGAAAGTGCCTTTTATGGCTTAGACCTTCTGAAGCTGCACTCGGTCACAACCAAGCTGGTGGGTCGGGTGGAAAAGCTCGAGGAGGTAAGATGAGTCCTGCTCTCCTTCGAGGTTGTTGTCTTCGGTGGGACTTGCCTCGAGTCAAGTTCTTGGTACCTTTGGTGCATTCAGAGCCTCGTTCCTTTTGGAAGAAATGTTAATTAACTATTTGGCTGAAACTAAACTAGACCAGACTAGACTCTGATGTGGGGGTGAGAGGTTCAGGGCTGGTGCTGGGGTACACTCACCACAACTGCTGGTAGCCAAAGAGGTGAGATTCCTTGAGGAAGGACCGAGTTACATCTTGGCCTGCGCTAAAAAAGAGCCGAACCCTCAGCACTGCTAAAAAGATAGATAGAGTACCTTCCATTTTTTTGAAAGCAGGCTTCCAGTGAAATCATTTTCACTTCCATACAGTTTAATATCACTTTGGCTAGCACGATGTAGGGTTTGCAGTTTGTTAAGCTGCGCTCAGCTATGCAGCAACAGGTTGCCAGATTAAATACTAGAGTTTTCTCCCGTGATCCATATCTGGGACAGTAATTCCACATTCTTGTCAGAGTGGAGCAGTACCGTTTGTCTGCAGCCAGGAGCTGAGAGGCGATGATTTATAAAGCCAAAATTCCACTTGCAAAGTGTTTCGGGAAGGCATGGCATGCTCCGTCCCGGGGTCAGGAAGGAGACAGCCGAGAGGAACACACTTGCCTGGGGGGGCTCTGGGTTTCCGAGCATGGTGTTTGACCCAAAAGGGGGACAAGGGGTTTTGGGGTCTCAAAATAACAAAAAAAGAATATTTTTGTTTGTAATCCCACCCTCCTCCTGTGGTTTAGCATGTTCTCCAGTTGTTACTTGGGTTGGCTGCTGAGTCTTTGCTAATCAAGGAAGAGGAGTGAGGGAAACGGGAGCCGTGCCGTGCGTCCCCGTTGGGGACCTTTGCCGCCGCGGCACTGGTAGCCACAGGTCTGGTGGTGGGGTGAGCCCTGTCCCACGGCACGGTGAGCTGGTCTCGCCCAGAGCAGGGGATGCTGCAGTGAATACGAAGGGCCCCATCAGGACCGGTAGATGGTCCACTGCTATTTAACATCCACAGCTGCTGGATTAGGGATGATGGAGGGGAAAACCCTGTTTTGGTATCATTTAAGGATCTGTGGTCCATGAATTTGTCTCACCCTGAAACTAGTTGACTGAAAATGGTGCTGTTAGACCTTGTCACCTTTAAACGGATCAGGCCAGAGTGACACAGCCCGTCAGGTCAGTGAGTGGGTAGCGCAGGTTCCTCAAAGACCTTGCTGATGGCTGAGTCCCCAGGAGTTTGGGTATTGACAAATGACACAAGTGATCGATTACCTCCTGTGCGGCTGCTGCTGCACTCCTCCTCGGTACCAAAGTGGCCCTGTCTACCAGCTTCAGTGTGAGCAGTGCTGGTGGCATTCGTCTGTCTGGACACGTCCGGGTGACCTTGCAGCGTGGCTGGTCTGCTCGCAGCCCGCCGCAGTGAGGCAGATGGGCAGAAGTAGTCTGGTCTGGCTGAAGTAGTTTGGCCAGAGATGGAGCAGTGAAGGTGTAGGAAGGGAGAATTCACAGATTTGGGTCTTTAATTTCCCAGAAGCGGGGCTGTAGGATCATGTAACAAGCAGCTGAAGCTGCCCGCAGGCACTGGGACGGGATGAAGGACAGGAGGGGTCTGGGTTAGACGGAGATCCCCCAGTGCTGCTGGGGAAGGGCAGGGCAGAGCTGGTGCAGGCAGCGCAGGCAGCAGGTGTGAAACGCTTCCTGCTGCTGGCTTAGCACGTAAATGCCTGTTGAGAGGAGGATCACACCCTGCATCGGCCGCAGGATCTGATACAACAGACAGCTGAGATGCTGAACAAGAGCCTGGCGTGGCTTCAAAGCATCGGCCTCCCAGGCCGGTGTGCTTTTGGCAGCTGCTCCCCGGTGAAGCAGCTGAGCGGCCTCAAGCAGCATCACAGGCCAGGCTTTGGTGGTGCCTCCCCACTCAAGGGGAGGCAGATTTTATCCCTAAGCATGTCATAAGCCAAGCATTACACACAATAAGTGATAAGGGCACAAGGCTGTCGGAATCAGTCATCCTCCCAAAAGGAGGATTGTGTTGAAGCTGCTTCTGCTCCTGTGCTGCTTCTAGGAGAGCATCATGAGATCCCCTGTTCCTTTTCTCTACTACAGCAAAATGCTTGCTGGCAAGTCCCTGCGTTACTGGACTCAGCCTGAAAATTGCATGAGAAACCTGCAGCTCCCAAATCCTGGGAAAAGACTGGGAATTCAGGTGCCCATGGCATGGGTTAGGGGTTAACTGAGCTCAGGGTGATATTTTTGCAGAGATGAGAAGATATTGTGAGTTGTTTCCAGTATAACAAGGTATTTGACACAAACGGTGCCGGGAAGGGGAAGGAACGCCCAAATACTTGGTCCTTCTCTAAGCGAGGCAGCTTCTCCGCTTTGTCTTTAGCTTGCAGCTGTTGCATCAGCTGGTGATTTTCAGGTCGCAGATGGAGGTCACGGTGGGTTTTAGGAGAAATTAACGGCAGGACGGATTGAAAATGAGGGATCAGGGGGAACCGCCCCCAGTCTCTCTGCAAAAATGCTTTTGTTGATGTGGCACCTATTCAAAGCAGTTGCCATTGAAGATGTGAAAGACCAAGGAGCAATAAGCAGAGCCTGCAAGAACCCCTTGGATACAAGGTGTGCCTATGGCTGGGCGACCTGAGAAGGGCAAAGGGGTTTTGCCTGCCCTGGGCTGCCCGGTGAGCCGCAGCCAGCCCCAGCTCCCTCTCACTCCCAGGACAGTTCTCTGAGGGTTGCTGGCTCTCTTCCTTTTGCCAGATTCTCCCGCTCTTCTGTGGGAGCGGAGGGTGGTGGGGAGGAGCGGTCCCTGAGTGCCTGTGCCGCACGGCCGGGCAGTGGGGCAGGACTGGGAGAACAGAAACCAGACCAGTGGGATGCCAGCCTCGAGGACTTGCCTCTGGGGTCAGGCAGGCAGCGGCCAGCCAGGACGGGAGCCTGCTAGGAAAGTGGGATTAATAAATGGGAGATGAACTCGCTGCCATAAGCAAAGGATGCGAGGCTGGGACTTTAGATATTTTAGCTTGTCTTTTCCTCTTCCTTCTATGGACTGAGCATGGCTGAAGATGGGTGTTGAAGAGCCTCAGGGCCACTCTCCCCCTCCATGGGGCCTTGTGCAAATAGTGGATCTGGGATGTGCACACCAGGGATGGGGTTTCTGGATCCCATGGGGGTCAGGGGCACCTTCTTAGCAGCTGAAGTGACCAGCTCCATGGAGAAGCCCAGCTGTGAGCCCAGGATGGGAGCACGGAGCTCGCTGGCTCCTGGGTTATGGTGCGGGGGCCATGGAGCATCCCTTGTCTTCATGCGGAGTAAAGTCTCTCTTGCTTTTCTAGGGCATGTCTGGGAACTTCATGCAGGAAGGCCACGGGACAGGAGCCAACGTGGAGGAAGGTCTGCAGGATTCCCACCGCAGGGACAGGGAGAACTGCTCCAGCCTCATCACCAACAGCCTTGCCGACATTGAGAGCTCGCTGCAGCGGGACGCTGAGGCTGCCTACACACATGCAGAGGTATGACTTCCCAAGCGGGTTGCACGGCTCGAGCTCGCTGCCGCTGTGCAAGCCAGCCCAGAGGGTGTCTCCTGGATGTGGCCCCTGGCAGGCCACCGGCCTGGGGTTATTTTCTTCTTGGCTTGGCCGACCCCATTTCCGTGCCTCCGGCTCCAGCCTGCTTCTCTCGGTGCAGACCAGCTGCCGCCGGGATGTAGGAGGGAACAGGAGCGGGGCTGCTCCCTGGGCCTCCCCCCTTCCCGTGGGGTTGTTGGTTTTCGAGGTCAGCAGCGGCCGTGCTGCTTGGAAAGAGTGATGTCATTGCGGGGCCGGCTGGGAAGCGCTGGGAAACTCGGAGCCTTTGATTAGCAGGGCTTCGGGGCTCGGTGGAGGGACTGTCTGTCGCCCTCCCTCCTGAGCAATTGCCCCTCCCCAGCCAGCCCCTGCACCGGGTGGGCTCCGGGCAGAGGCTTGGGCATCCCGCTGCCTCCGGTACTGTGGGGGTCCCTGCAGGGTCTGCCCAGCGTGGGGACGTCCTCTGCCTGGGGCAGTAGTTTCTGTGGAGCCCCAGAGAGGGGTGAGAGGGGTGCTTTGGGAAAAGGCCTGCCCAGGGTGTCCTGACCCCCTTGGTGCTTTGGTGATACGATCTCGGGTGGCCCCGTACTGCTCCGATCCATGCTGGCTGCCTCCTGGAGCATCCTGCCTTCACCGCAGGGTCCCCTCTACAGGGCAAAAGGAGGTGTTGGGGAAGGGGGGGAGCAGTTGCTGCATCTTTTCCAGCTCCAAACAGAGGTGCTCAGCTCCTGGGCGTAAGGACAGCCTGCACATGGCCCCCCTGACACGAGAGCAGGCGTTGGCGGGTCTTACGCAGGGGTGGGAGCCCTGGTGGGGAGAAGGGTGGGCTCCCACGCATACACTGTGGGCCGGCAGGCGGGCAAATGGCACCAACCCTGATGTGCCAGCCTGCTCTGCTCCAGGGAGAGCTGTGCTGCAGGACGGAGGGAGTCCGTTCCCAACCCCTCGCCTCCTGCTCCCCAGCCGTAACCTGAGCAGGGGCTCTGCTGCCCGCTGGAGAGGAGCCAGCCCTGGCCAGGCAGGAGAGCGAAGTGCAGGGCTTTTATTACCCTGAGTGACCTCATTTCCCAATGTTCCCCTTTTCTTGCTGTTAATTGCGGCAGGGCTGCGAAGGAACCCTGGGCCTGTCTTCTCAGCCAAATGGGCACCACTTCAACCTTCGGGCTGTCTTTCCGATTTCCTTTAATGAGATGAAATCCTTCAGGCATGAGCTGCGGCAGCTGGTGGCTGCCTCAGCACGGGGTTCCCGGTCCCTGCCCCTGCCCTGGGGGGGGGTTCCCAGTCCTGCTGGGAATGTGCCTTCGGCCTCTCCGCTCTACCAAAGCTTGGTGCAGGTTGCATGCTCCTTACAGATCAGCTGCCGGCACCAGTCCCTGGCGTGCAAGGGGTTGTCCGGTGAGTGGAAGTGAGAGCGGTTGCAGTGAGGGGTGTGCCCCACTCGTGCCGTGCTGGGGTCCCCCCACTCTGCCCGCGCGTCCTGCATCCAGCAGCCTGTGCCTTACTGAGCACCGAGTCCTGCGTCTGCAGAGTGGCACCAAGGCCAGGCAGAGGCAACGCCGCTCTGCCACCCCCGCTGTCTCCTGGGGTGCTTCCCACAGCAGAAGGGACGGAGGGTGACCCTGAGAAAGGAGGGAGGACAGAGACTCCTACCCAACACTCAGCTGGCCAGCCTGACCTGCCCGCTCCCCCAAAATGCAGCTGCCTTGACCCATCCCCTAACAACCTCCTGCATCTCTTCCAGGGCAAATACGAAGAAAGATTCCTGAAAGATGAAACCATCTCCCAGCAGATCAACTCTGTCGAGTCCCTCCCAGAGCTGCATCTCTCTCCGGAGGATGAGAAGCCCAAGCAGCTCTTGCAGAGGAAGCTGCACGTGAGGAGCCGGCCACCTTCCAAGCCCACCATCGTCCGAGGGGTCACCTACTACAAAGCCCAGTCCACCGAGTCGGAGAACGACATCGAGGAACAGCGTGAGTTGGATTTGCAGCTGTGTCCAGCGGGATGGCTGCCTGCATCCCTTAGCAAAGTCAGCGTCTGCCCCCGAGTCCTGCCTTGCCCGCCGGGAACCTGTGGGCAAAGTGTGTGGGGTCACCGTGTAGAGGAGGGCTTGGAGGCAGAAGGAGGTGGGACAATTAGTACCCCAACCGCTGGAAGCAGCGAGGTGGCATCCAGACTTTGAGCCCTGCACAGAGGAGCGGGGCAGCAGTGTTATTCCATGGAAAATCCCTGGTAGCTAAGGAAATAGGTCACTGCTACAGTTGAAAACACCCAGCATCAACACCTTTCCAGAAAGTAAATGCAAGTTTATTACATACGTTAGTCCTGCAGATCCGCCTGCCCGATGGCATGCAGGAGGTTTGTGCAGTGGTCAGGGTGGTGGGAGGTGGCTCAGAGCTGTCGCTGGCTGCCCTACGGCTCAGCGAGGTGCTGCTCACGGCTCTGGCCCCAGCGAGAGCAGGGGCCGAGCCCCCAGGGACCGGCAGCGTGGGCAAACAAGGCAAGTGCCCTTTCCCTGCAAAGCCGGCTCAGCAGGCAGGTTGGCCAGCACAACCATGCGTGGGCTCGTGAGATCCCCGAGATGAGGAGGAGCAAAGGGCACCCATGGTGGCCGGGGAGCCCACGTGGTCCCCGTGCCCTGGGTGAGGCACCCACTCTGGCAGCCTGGGTTAGGTGGGTGGGATCTGGCTGGGTGCTGCAGCTGTGCCTCCATCCTGCCCCATCTCTGGGAGCCAGCAGGACTGAATTGCTCTCCATCACCTCCCCCTCTGCCCGGCCTGAGGTGGTGGACGTGGCTGTGATGGGGTCTCACTGACCTCCCAATGTGGGCACCGTCGGCCCCTGCTGTTCACACAGCCCATCTCCAGCTGGAAATTAAGAGGGAAACCAGGTGGATTTAGTACAAGACAGCCTGGAGAAGTGGGCAGAGGGGCCAGAGCGGTGGGGCAAGGGGAGAAGGGCTGCAGGGGACCTGCTCCCGCTCGCTGTGCGGCTGACACCCATGCCTGTGTTTGGCAGCAGACGAGCTGTTCAGTGGGGACAACACGGTGGACCTGCTGATTGAGGACCAGCTCCTGAGACCCAGCAGCAGGGTGGGTGACGGCCTGAGGAAGCCCTCCCCGGTGGGATGGCCGCCCTCCCCAGTGGGATGGCCACCCACTCCTGGCAGCGACCCCACCACCCCACCGGCCGCCGACACTGCCGCGACGGCCACGCTGCCCTTGTCCCCTGCCACGTCCACGGGGCCCACACCAGACCCCACCACTGTGAGCCGGCTGACCCCCACCCCAGAGACCACGACTGCCCTGGTGGGGCTGGCGGAGGAGGAGACCCCGCAGCTACCGGCAGCCTTGGCCAGCACAGTGGTGGCCACGGCCACGGAGACCCTGCCCACAGCCGCCACCACTGTCCCCAGCCCTGCCGTGGCTACCACCGCCGGGGCCTTGAGGGATGTGGGGACGAGCCCTGCCCTGGAGACCAGCCCAGAAGCCTGGGGACAGGTGAGCACCCCCGCGACGCCAGTCAGCCCCACCATCCCTGCCACCCCGAAGCAGGCCCTGGAGGAGGAGGACATCAGGAACATCATTGGTGAGTGCCTGCAGGTCCTGCACCGATCCATCTGTGTGCGTGGGGGCTGGCTCATGCCTACAGTGAGTCCTGCTAAGCGCAGCGCAACTGGATTTGGTCACAGGTGGGAGGTGTCATGGAGATGGTGGCTGGACAGCACTTTACTGGGACACCGGATTTACTTGCTTGTTAACTCTGGAACCTACTGTAGTGTCCTCCCAGTTTGAGGGGCTGGGCAGGGCAGAAAGAGGCCTCCCTGGAGATGGATCCAAGAGAGGCAGCATCCTCAGCCGGGGAAGGGACATGGCTGAGGCTGTGGGGAGCTGTTTGCAGAATCTGGCCAGCAGTGGTGGGCCCCGTGAGGCTGAGCCCAGGCTGAGGCAGTGGGTGTACCTGCTGGGTGGGCAGGGTTCTGGAGGAGGGGGGGCGTGAGGCCCATAGACCCCCAGCAGGAGCAGGGAGAGCGTGGCTGCCCTGCCTCAAGCCTTGTGAGCCTTTCTCTGCCCACGCAGGGCGCTGCAAGGACACGCTGTCTACCATCTCGGGGCCCACCACCCAGAACACCTATGGGCGCAACGAGGGGGCCTGGATGAAGGACCCGCTGGCCCGGGAGGAGCGGATCTACGTCACCAACTACTACTATGGGAACACACTGGTGGAGTTCAGGAACCTCGACAACTTCAAGCAAGGTGGGCTTGCACCATCCCTGATACTGTGCCGGCCACCACTCGGCTGGTCCCAGTAGCATCCCTGTTCCCTGGGATGCTGCACCACGGGGGGATGCTCTGCCTGGGGACCCTCCCCTCTCGGGCGCGGGTTCCTGGCTTGGGCTCGGAACACGGGGCAGGTCAGGCTGCCTGCGGTGGCTCTGGACTTGCTTGTTACAATGCCAGGCTGCGGCTGGTGGCTGGGGAGGGAGTGCAGGGAGGGCTGGGGCAGAGGGTGCTGGGGGCTACTGCGGCAGGGCCACCAACCCCAAAGCAAGGGGAAGGTCTCGCCAGCAAAGCATCTCTGCCCCGTAGGTCGCTGGAGCAACTCCTACAAGCTCCCGTACAGCTGGATTGGGACAGGGCACGTTGTCTACAATGGCTCCTTCTACTACAACCGGGCCTTCACACGCAACATCATCAAATACGACCTGAAGCAGCGGTATGTGGCTGCCTGGGCCATGCTGCATGATGTGGCTTATGAGGAGTCCACCCCGTGGCGGTGGCGAGGCCACTCGGACGTGGACTTCGCTGTGGATGAGAACGGCCTGTGGGTCATCTACCCGGCCATCAGCTACGAGGGCTTCAACCAAGAGGTGATCGTGCTGAGCAAGCTGAACGCGGCCGACCTCAGCACGCAGAAGGAGACCACGTGGCGGACGGGACTGCGGAAAAACTTCTACGGGAACTGCTTTGTCATCTGCGGGGTACTGTACGCGGTCGACAGCTACAACAAGAGGAACGCCAACATCTCCTACGCCTTTGACACGCACACCAACACGCAGATCATCCCCCGGCTGCTCTTTGAGAACGAGTATGCCTACACCACGCAGATAGACTATAACCCCAAGGACCGCCTGCTCTACGCCTGGGACAATGGGCACCAAGTCACCTACCATGTCATCTTTGCCTACTGAGACCCCCCCCGCCACAGTGGGGCACTGCGAGCCAGGGGCCACCAGCACCTTTTTATTATTATTTTTATTGTTATTATTGTTATTTTGTACAAATCAAAGAGTAAATGATGGTTTTTTGTTTCAAGCTGTTTTTTTTTTTTTATGGTGGATTGTAGATCGATCCCCAGGCCAGAACCACCCCCTTTGTCTTTGCTGTAATCTTGCTTCTGCTTTTCCTTCCTGTGGTGAGGAGCTCTCCCTTTTGGGAGGGCAGACCCAGCTCTCCTGCCCGGGGAGGAGGAGGTGGCCCCGATGTGGTCCTCCTGATGAGGTTTTTTTTAGCTAAAGATGATCAGCAAGAGACCCAGAGCCAGTGCAAAGCTGGCCTTTCTGCTGCAGGCACCAGGTCCCAGCAGGATGCTGCTGTCTGCTTGTCCTGGTGGAGGACAAGTGTGTCCTATGGGAACATCCCATCTCTTGGGCCCATCTTCCCAGCTGACGGCCAGCAGGCCCTTTGGAGATCCTGCTGTACAACGGGGCTGTGAGCACAGCTCCAGCAGCCCCTGGTGCTGGCACTTACGCCAAGGACTGTCACCTTCGGCTGGGGCTTTGCCCTTTGCAACCTGCTCTGGGGGGGGCTGGATGCACCCTGAGCCCCGACTGACATCTAGAGTGAACTGGCGGCAGGAGGGGGATGCTGTAAATATGTGTAGGTGGCTTTTGTTTGTTCATTTTGTAACCCAAAATAGTCCCCTTTTTGGCATTTGCTGGGTGAAGGCTCTGCTTGGCCGGGCACTGGGCTGCCAGGGCCTGGAGAGACCTCGGGACTGGGGAAGACCTCGCTCCCCATCCCGCTGCTGCTCCATCTCCCGTGTGGTCTCTGCCCCCGTGCCCTCTCACTGCTGCATTCGCCCTGGTCCCGGCTGTTGGCCATCGGGAGCCCCTCGCAGAGGCACAGCCCCTGCCCTCTGCCCGGCAGCATCTTGTATTTACCTGCTGTCAATAATAAAAGATCAAGTACCTTTGCAGCTGTTTGGGGCTTTCTTTGGGTCTAGTTCACCCTCTGGGTGCATTGAAATGCACGGGTGGGTTTTGGTTGGTTTGGAAGTGCCAGTTTACACAGTGAGGAGCAGCAAGGTGTGCTGGCTGGGGGGGCTCTGGGCTGCTTGGACCTGGCACCAGGGCTGGATGGCAGAGCCACATCCAGCCCCGAGAAGAGCTTGGCTCTGTCATGCCTGCAGTTGCCCTCAGGTCACCAAGGACTGCGGCGAGAACCACCCCCATTCATGGTCTCCTCTTCCCCAGGCTCTGGGGGAGCAGCTCGTACAGGTTGCTCTCTCCGCAAGAGGAGGAGATGATAGAGGCTGGGTGCATGTGCCTTGGGCAGTGCCAATGCTGAGCAGAGCAGAGCCACACTGCAGCCTGCAAGATAATTTGCTTAAGTAAAATAGTATTAACAAGCAAAAGAAAAATTATTATTATTAATAATAAATAATAATAATAAATAAAAGAACCTTTTTATTGCCTTCAGTGCTAGGGACAGAGAACAGAACTACACCAGACGAGAGGTGCTCTCCACCACTGGAACGCAGAGGTGCTGGCTGAGGACACCATGCCGCAGCAGTGCCCGAGACCCCGGCCCCCCGCAGCAGCCCTTCCAATGCCCTGGGCTGGGCCAAGCTCAGCCACCACCGCCAGGTTCCCCCCCCCCCAGCTCTCTGGCAGCAACCCACCCCCCCGAGCAGCTGCCTGCCCCTGCCCGGGGCTGCGGGGGAGTTGCGTGCCTCTGGCTGGGGCACCGCTGGGGTTTTTATTTTTGACTATTGTGTGAGCTGGCCCACAGTCAGGTGGGGCCAGGGCCAGGAAAACGAACTGGTGCAAGGAGCGCAGCCAAACCCCTTGCCGAGCCCGGCTGCTTCCCAGCAGCGCGAGCGCCGAGGGGACGGGGGGCCTGTGCAGCTCGCGCTGACTACGTGGCAAAGGGCAAAGCTTTTCCATAGTGTTGCAAGGCACATACTTTGCAGGGGTGTATTGCTCCTCACCCTCCTCCTCGCCTCCCCTCAAAGCTGTTTGTCTTGCTGCAGGATCAACCTTTATTTCCTAACAGCCACACACAAAAATAATAATAGTAATAATAATGATAATAAAAAAACCACATCAGTCAGTCAGCGGTTCAGACAATGAAGGAAAGGCAGTTGGCTGGCAAACTGAAGCCCACCATCTTCTGTGCTAACTGCAAAGGGGAAAAAAAATAATGTAACATGCTGAAGTCATTACGAAAGGCCGATGCTCTGCTGGTGTCTCATCCCAGCTGAGTACCGCAGTGCACCACGTGCTGGAGCCCCTCGGCCCACCTCTGGCCCAGGGCTTGGCTGACAAACTTGGGACTAGTTAACAGAGCTCTGCAGCAGGCTTTGTAATGTCGGCTGCAGCAAGAGCCATGTCTAGTAAGGAGCTCACTGCTTGGGGGCAAGCGGCACACTCCCCTGCTGCATGACGGGTGGCTGTCAGTGCTGGCAAGGCAGAGAAGGGGGGTTGTGGGTATGAGTGTGTGTGTGCGCATGTGCGCGTGTCTCTGTGCATGTCCATGTTTCAGGAGGAAGGTGCTGTGGCCGTGTCCCACTGAACTGAAGCAGCTCTTCCGCCCCGGCAGGGCCAGCGCCGCTCCGTAGGCTGTTAGCAGTGAAAAGCATTAAATATCACAAAAAAACTCCCCAAACCCAACAAACAAAAAACAGAGGGGAAAAAAACCCACCCAAACCAAAAAGGACAGCAGTACAATCTTTAGAAATGCATGTGCTGCACTAAATCACCACGCCTGGGCCAAGCCCCAGCCTTTTGCCACGCGGCCGCGTGGGCTGAGGAACACAGCAGCAGTGTGTGGGAGAGTGAATGCAGGTTGGGGGGGGATGTGGGGTGTTTGTGCACACGTGCATGCGCGCGCACGTGTGTGTGTGTACACTGCCTTGGAGGGCAGCCCAAGCCCCGTACCACTGTGGCAGTGCGGGTTGTTCTGCTTGTAGTGCTTTGGCTGTAAGTGCTGGTTCCCACCACCCTGCTGGGTGGCTGGGGCTGGGCTGCCCCGTGGCACCGCTGCAACCCTGGGCAGCAGCCCAGGGCTTCCCGGCAAGGGAGGCTGCACAGGCAGGGATTTGGGCAGGCGTGTGGGGTTGACAAGGAGTGGGGCTGTCTGGCCAAGGCCAGCACAGTCACTCTGGAAGAGGAGGGATGCTCCTGCTGCTGGGGCGCAGGGCCAGGGCTAGGGTGGCAGGCCCGGCGTAGGCTGCGCGGCAGCGGCTCTGCCTGCACTCGCAGCTGGGAGCCGGACACTGCTTCCTCCTGCTGCCCCAAGTGCAATGCAGGGATGGAAGCCTGATGTCGAGCATGGGCCTCCACAGCGGTGTCTCTGGGCAGGACCCCTGTGCTCAGCATGCCACCTCAGGAGGCAGTTTGACAGGAAGAAAAAGAAAAAAAACCAACAAAAAACCAAAAACAAACCAACCCACAATTCTGGACAGTGCATAAGTAGCAAGGACTTCCCGTGTCCCTTCCTGCACCAGCCCCAGGCACCCGCTGCTGATGCTGACACTAGAACTGCAGCAGCGTGCCTCACCTGTACCTCTGGCACCAGGCATCGCTGCCTGGGTGCCCCAGGTCTGTCCCTGGCAAGTGGCCAGCTGAGCTGTATAATCCCTGGGCAGGATGTGGCCATTGGGCAGGGTCAGGCACAGGAATGGGCTAAGCGGGGATCTGTCCTTGTTGTGCCGATGTGCCAGAAGCCCCAGGGACCTGCCAGTGAAGGGGCTCAATGTGGCAGCAGGACCTGCTGCATGCCAGGCGCACAGGCTGTGCTGCTACACCGCAGGAGCTACTGGAGGGATTTGACAATAGCCCTCAGGGCATGGGGTGTCTCCGAGACGGAGGGAGACGCGCTGTAGAAGGCGTCAGTGTGATTTCTGCGCTGCTCTCGGAGGTATGGAGGGACAGAAGAACTTTTGATGTGGAGGATCCTAGTGTCCATCACTTCACAGTCAATCTGCATCATCACCTCGTAGTCCTGCCCGTTGATCACATTCTCTGCAAAAGTAAAAAAAAAAATTAAAAAAATTAGAGTTAGCCCTGCAAGCTAGTGACCCAACAACACCAAAAGCAGAGCTTTATAGACCCTTTTTTTGTTGGAGCAGGAGTTGGAGAGGGGGGACCCCTTCCTTTTTGCAGCTCCACACATGGAGCTCCATCTCACACAGCACAACCCCACCCTGCTCGTGACACCTCAAAGGGCCCAGGCCATGCTTAGCATGTGCAGTCACACCTAGAAATTAATATAAGTCTTTTCTTTTCCCCTTCTTCACCTGCACATAATTACCGATGGAGTTTGCGCTGTATAACATTTATTACCTAACTGTTCTTGAGCCACTAAAGTGTAGAGGTGATTGAAGATAGGGCTTATTTAAGCAAGCTGAATGGTTCACTTTCTTTTTATTGGTTTAAGAATACTGTAACTCCCTTGACACTGAGGATCCAGAGGAATTTCTTCATCAGATGATTATTAATAAAAAAAGTTAAAATGCAATCTCTCTAAAGAATTAACTGTGCCTCATTACTGTGCTGACCTGGCTATTGTACTTGCATGATGGTGTGGTGTGACATTGGACAAGGCCATTAGCCTCGAGAGGCCTCCGGACACAGGGAGACCCAGGCCAGCACATGGGACACCGGAGCAAGGGCATGCCAGGCTGCATCGCCCCAGCGCGGCCCCAGGCTGGGCATGTCTGCTGCCACAGAAGCTCCTGGGCTTACAGGCAAAGGCTGTGCACATGGCCAGCATCTGCTGCCTGGATTTAAAGGTGGGAGGCTATTCCCTGTATAGACAGTGTGTCCAGGAATGTGAGAGCTGAGATCGGATTTCCAGGCACGACCAATCCTTGCCTTTCAGAGTCAGAAATGCTGACTGCCATCGGCAGGGTTTTCTTTCTCTGCTAAAGAGGATGGAAGATCACCTAATGGAAAGCGTATGGATTGGAGGAATGCAATATACATTACTAATTTTTACTGTTTTCCTGGATTAACTCTGACTCTGGATGACAGCTGACAACCGTGGCCGGACCCTCTTGTACCCCACGCCACCTGTAGAAGCCATTAGATCAAATATGTCTGGTATAGTAATGAAAAGCAGGAGCAAACCCTTGCTAAGGAGGCTGAGAGCCTGCAAGGGAAATCACAGCTCCCACCTGCAGAAATGAAATGGAAAAAGCTCTTTATGTGCCACCAACCGATTGAGGCCAGGAGCAGCTGTGCATGTCTCTGTGTCCCTGACCCAAACACCCCGACAAGCGCCTTGTCCATCCTGGCCACAGTACTGCTGATAAAGCCCTGCCATAGCCTTGGGTGCTGTGTTCCCAGCTGGGACCCTTTTTGAGGCCATCCTGCCAGGTCACCCTTTCTCTCATGCTTTGGATGTGCTCTTGGTTCCCACCCGGCAGGCTCAGGACCAGACGGCGGAGAGGGCTGTGCTGGTGGTGCTGCTGAGGACAGGGGGCTGCATGGACACAAGGGGAAGCTCTGAGTGGGGGCAAAAAGCCTGGAGACAGCAAATAGGAATAGATCGGCTCCCTGACACAGCAGGCTGAATACACAGCTCCTCAGCTCTCACGTTGACAGCTTGATAGGACCCCAGCTATGAGAGAAAATGTGCTCTGAAGCCTCAAGTGGGTGAGGTGGGATGGGATGGCAGCCAGGGCCAGGAAAACCTCTCGGTAAGGCAGTAAGACTCTCCCGTGCCTGCCTGCAGCAGCCAGCACAGTGGGCTATCATTAGGTTCCCTGGCACTGCACAACATGGAGGAGAATAGCAATCCCAGAAAGCAGCCCGTGCGAGGGAGGGAGCTGCACTGCGTGGGTGGCAGCGGGGAGCATGGGAACCGGATCAGCCCAACTCAGCCAGCTGGGATCCTGCTTCTCCCAGTGCTCACACAGGCTCCTTCCGTGACTAAGTGGACCACGATTAAGAAAGCCACAGCTCTGCTACCCTGTGCAAGAGGTGCCGTGTCTTGAGGCCACCACGGCTGAGAGAGCTAGGAGGGATCACGCTCACAACGAGCGTCTCTGGGCCAACAGGCATGGAGGGGTCTCACACACCCAACTCAGGCATTTGCAAAGTGCTCGAATCCCATGATGCGTCTATGAATCAGCCCAGGAGTGACACTCGGGTTTCGACAGCTATCCGATTCTTTCCCCTTTTGGGTTGAAGGTACTGTCAATGAAGAACTGTTGCAGGGACCCTCTGCAAAGGGTCTTATCTCACAGGGATGAGGACGGTAGTGGGAATGGCTCAGTTCCCACTACAGACATTTCTAGCAGCCTTTCTCATTACCATTAGCACCAAACTGACTTAGAACAGGAAATGGGATTTTCCGCAAAGACAGCAGTTACTGCTTGGTGATGCTGCTGGGCGCCTGGACGAGCTGCGTTGAAAGGAGCAGTCTGAAAGCCATGCCAGCCCCGGGATGCCTGGCCACCATCGGAGAGCCCTGCCCGGCCCACTCCAGCCCAGAGGGTGGAGGGGCTGGTGCTCTGTGTAAACCCACGTGATGCTCTCAGCAAAACAACAGGCAAACGTGACCTGAATGCAGTCGGTGCAATCCGATGTTTGGAAAGACTAGCTCACTGTCAACGGGGCAGGCATTGCAAAAATGATTCCACATGGCTCCGTCCTGAGCTCGATGCCATTAAACTGTTTCACGTTCTGGATGAGGAATAGAGAGCATACTCATAAGACTTCTGGAAGATGATAAACTGGAGAGATTTCAACCACCTTAGAGTACTGGATTAGATTGCAGTTTCAATAAAACAGAGAAGCTGTCCAAAATCTTCAGGATGCATTTCAGCCAAGGCCAGAGTGAAGTACAATGCTCAGGAGAACTGGAAAACACGAGTACAAAATGGGGCTGGGCAGAAGCACTGCAGAAAAGGCTCAAGGACTGCAGAGGATCACTGCAGATACGCCAACAGCATGACAGGTCTAGAAATTATCAGTTTGATTTCAAGAGAAACAGATTTATCTTTGACCAAGTTTCTAATGGTAATGAAATACAAGCCCTGGATGAAGCTACCTCGGGAGACCAGGGGATCTCTGTGACTGGCAGTTTTTAAGGAAAGGCCAGATGACCACCTGTCAAACAAGACCCGGGGTACCTGACCCTCACTCCGCACAGGCACAGGCACTAACAGTCGCTCACGGTCCCTCTGGCCCTGCCTTTCTGTGAGCTGCAGGTGCTTGTTCATGACTGGAGGCCCTTAGGGTAGACTGCAACCTATCATTAAAGAGCCCAGGTCCACAGAGAAGCCAACATACATCAACTGCGCTGAGCTGCGATGACTGTCCGTCTCCTCTTTGCTCGTGACAATGACAAGGCAGTGCAACTTGGGCAAAGCCCTTTCAGTGAGATATGAGCTGACGTCTGCCACAGAGTAGGGATGCATACCTCCAGCGCTCACAGTTCAGACGGCAGCGAGAACTGTGCCACATTTCTTTGATGGTCAGTTTAAATCCAATGGCTATGTAGCTGAACGCGTTCAGCTGTTCTGTTCCTAATCCCTTGTCAGCAAATGGGCAACATCTAGAATAGGTAGTGAGTTCTCCATGGGACCTCTGTGGTCTGACCTCTTCCAAAGAACAGGCCAACCATTTTGCCTGGTGATTCCCACATCAGATCTTTTAAAAACAGCCTGGTCAGGCTTTCTTTCCTTCCCCTTCCATGGGGCCGTCCAGCAGTACCAACATCTGGGAGACACCAGTGGAGCACAAGGTGGGTTTTCCAGAGCGGCTGAGATGAGCGTTTTGCTCACCAGCTGCGTATGGCTGATCTCTGGAGGGGTCAGCATACGTAACCAGCGCTTTCTCTCAACACTCAGGTCAGCGTGTACTGCACTGCCTGAGCATGTACCCATCACACCTCACAGGGAGGCAAATGCAGGCAGAGGTGTCTGTGAAGGCAGGACTGACAGCCCAAAGTTGCTGCCCGTTGCCGCTGCTCATTTGCTGGCTGGAAGGTCAGCACTGCCAACGTGCATTACACAGGGCTGCTTAATAGCCCAGAGCAACACCAACACTGAATTATTTCTAAAGTTTATTGTGTTGAATTACCTATGACTGATGTTTTGTGGGATTACATAAGTGAAAACACAGGAACGGATGTCCTGTAGAGGTGTCTGGATTTATAAATAGATTTATTGCTCCTCTTTGAAGTTCCGAACATACAGCCTCTCACACGGTACAGCCTCAGGCTTAAGAAGCTATCCTTCCCAGGCCAAAAGGCTGCGTTGCAGTTAATTATTTGTTAACAGGTTTAAAAGCTGTGCTTCAGATGATGGACTATTTCAAATTAACAGCAAAGGTAATTGTGCCAAGCGTTGCTGTTCTCTGACGGCACCTTCTCAAAGAGGCTCACTGGCTCTTGCGGGCTGTACCAAACTCCCAGCATGAGCTTGGTCTAGGGAACAGAAATCTAATTCCCCACTGCTGCTCTCTAGGGTTTATGGCAGCTCCTCTTAAAAACAAACATGTTGCAAGATCCAACTGACGAAAGCTGAAGTCTGCAGTCCAAACCAAAAACGCTTAGCAAATAAGACTGAGGGTAATAACTACTGTTACAAATTACTGAAGATGATGGAAGATCGTCTTCATAATTGAAGCACTAAATTTTCAAAACTGGCTTATTAGAAAGACCATAAACCCAAAGTCCTCCTTCTCCCCTTAGTAGTAATGACACGTATCAATCAGTTGAATGTTCAAATGTCCACCTTTGAGACCAGGCATCTACTTCTATAAAAGATGCTGTCTTAGAGAAAGGCAGAAGACAGCGGGAGGAGCTTGAGAGGCAGGCAATGAAAATCTTAGTGTCTGTTCTGCAGTAAGTCAGAACAAATGGTGATGTCAATTGTCTCTCTAGACTTTAACTCTATACACATCAGTGGGCTGTTTGACCCCATGGATGCAGTCATAGGGCAGGAACACTTTATTCTGGTAATTTACCTTTTCCCACTTACATGCACCCTCCCCAAAAAGCTTTGCTGCAGGAAAACGCTTGTCTTGAACACTGCACAGTTCGCAGAGGGGCTGAAACAGAGCTCCCCTGAAATGCCACCTGACCTTGCTGAAGTGTTTCGAGGCTGTAACCAAACACCGTGGAAGACCTTCTCAGCTTTCTGAAGGTGTGCTCACACCTTAGGTACATTGATAGAGCCTTGTTCTACCAAATCAACTATGAATTTTACCTTACTCTGGGCGGTCCCACAGTGGACTACCCAAAAAATACTCTGTGAGACCAATACTGTATAATTCAGGGCCTGGGCCACTGATTTGACATCCCCAATCCTCAGACTCTTTTCTAAGGCCCCAGTTGCCTACTGGCTGATTTCTTAATAGGTGACTTGTAAAAGTGGCCAGAACCTGCCTGGCTCTACTCCCACCGTGCTCACTGAATACACAGTTAAGCTAGTGTCAACCACATAGATCTGGACTACATGTCCTCACTTCTGGTAAGATACAGGAAGGGAAATCACTTGCCCCATCTTTACTTTAACTACCTGTTCTTTGTCAGTAAGGCTAAAGAATCATTCCCTCCTCATGGACAATAGTGTGGAGTGAATTTGCTATCCATGGAATTAGTTTAGTTGCTGTCAAACTAGGTGCCAGGGAATTATCTCTGCGCAAGGTGATACAAAACCACCAACTCTTTTAAAACTATCTTTGCTGAACAGCTACTCGTGCCCTTTACACTTTCCACATTTCCTTCTAATGAGCAAGCTTGCTTTGCCACACCAGATTCCAAAGACAGTCTGTGTCAGTGTTAATTTACACTTGGAGCCCCTTCTGCAACCCCATTTATTACACCAGCAGGAACCAAAGCAGCTTGCAAAGAGCCACCAGATGTGTTCCAGTACCTGGTTGCTTTGTGCTAGCTGTGCTGAGCTGATGATGATAAAGTTCGATTTAAAGAATGATTTAGCACCAAACTACCCAAATAATTCATATTGCAACTTGCCCTGGCCCAAAACAGGGCTTACGTTTAGAGCAGCACAGAGTTCAGAAAGCGCAGGCTTCAGAAGAAGATGAGGGCACCAGCTGCATGCAGCTCTGGGGCTGGCCTGTTGAAGGGCTGCAGCTGTCCTCTGACATAATTCAGGGGGCTTTCTCTGCACTGTCACTTCTGCTATCTTCCATCTCATCTCTGCTGAGCAGCCCTGACTGTCCTACCCAGCACATCTGCACAATGTTTCCATCTGAAGGGTTGGTATACACTACCAAATAAGTATATAAATGAAGCAGTGTTACTCTAACAGCTACACAGACTAAAAATACACTCACTGCAGCAGCGCAGCAGGGTTCCTAAAACATTTACAGATTTGCTTGTTAGACAGGATTATTTGAGGCAAGGGAGAAAGTTATATTGTGACCCAAATAACTTCTCTTTTTGAAAGTAAATTCCTGCTTGGAACTACTTCCAAACAAACCAGTTGCAATGGTCTCGCCTCTGTGGACTCAGCTGTCCTCCGTCCCTGACACAGGTTAAGTGAGACCCTGGGCACTTCAGTTCTCCAGGTTTCCTAGCACCTCTCAAACAGTAAGCCAGGCTCTTGGGTCCATATGCAGACAGGAACAGGGGCCATGGTCAGGAACACCGGATCCACATAATCAAAGTCACTTTGACAAGCCATGAGCTGACAGCAAGGAGACAGGGTCTCTCCCCATGTCTAAGCTGTTGGAGCATTGGTGCCAGGGGCTATCCAAGGGGGATATATACAGGCATGAGGGGTAAGCAGGAAAACTGGAGGAAACAAGCTCTCTGTGCCTTCCTAGGTAAATAACGGAGCCACAGGAGAGATCAGCACTGGCTGTGGATGAGGAGCACAACATGCCCCCAGCTTACACCACTACGTGATTTTTGGAAAAGGCCAGCACCTGTGGGCAACGCAGTCAGTGGCAGATCTGTGCCAGATGGTGCTTTGCCGTACCCGGTCCAGACTGGGAGGACTCAGGGAGAGGGAAGGTTGGCTCTTCCCAGGGACCATTTCCAACCTGATCTCCCACCTCTCCTTCCAATCTTCTTTCATGCTACACAGCCACTTCCCTCTAAGAGAAAAAGCATGAGCTACAGAGGAGAGGGCCCACTGTGGATCTACTGTGATTGCTCTTGTTGTTTTGGAGAGGGAGCCAATGGCCATCTCAAGAAGAGAAGATCAGAATCACCAGTGTTGACCCTCCCAGGCACATCATTTAAAGCTCCCTCAGGTAGAGTATTTCTTGGAAATACTAAGACAATTTTGAAAGCACTGGCTGTGCATATCCGTGTTGTTGGCAGGGTATCATTGCTGCAGGATGGCCATATTTGAAACTTAAGCAGCTGTGGCAATGTTAATGACAAGGGGAAAAAAACGGAAGAGAAAACAAAGAAAGGGGCAAAGCTGTTCTGCTGCACAGAAAACTCTCTTGGGAGTGAAGGAAAAAGGCTGCAGAAAGAGCAACTCTGTCAGGCAGAACCATCCCATGCCTGCTTGGGAGGCACAGAAAGTATAAGCAAATGCCCCACACAGCCTGCAAATCCAGACATACCCACTTACAAGACAAATAACTGTACACAGGAGAGCAGCCTAGAAAGGCATTCCAGTAAAGGCTTCTTTCAAGAACAAGGGCTGGAGGGCTTGTCCCAGGACAGCACATAGGGGACTGCTCCCTCCGAGCACAGCAGGGAGGGACTGGGAGGCATGGGCAGGGTCCCTTTGGTCCCTACCATGGGCCTAGCATCTTACAGATGCTGTTAGAGCTGAAAAACCTTTCTGGCCCAGTGCTACCTTTGGTTTTCAATGCCAGCAACTCCTCCTCCTCTTGCTGTGCTGGCAGACTGGCTGGTCTCCTTTTCTAGCCTCAGTACTGCCTGAGGACAGCTGTTCTGCACAGGCAGGAGAGCAAAGTCCTGGCAGCAAAGTCCCATCCAACCTGTACTTCTGCCTCTAACAGGGACCAGTAGCACAAGCAAAAGTCAGGGCAAGCCTGTACTTTTGGTGATATGTCAAATAGTAAATAACTGCTTCCTAGCTACCTTATCTACACCATTCATGGTTCTTCAGGTTCTGTTATAACCCTTCCCTCAGCCATTGCTGTCAAATTCAGTAGTTGTCGAAGGGAAACTGTTACACTTGACGTTCATTTGCGTTGCTTTTTTCCTGCATCTTTCATTGTTTTATACATATCTATAAACACCTATGACCAAAAATGTATGGTACTGAAGACAGGGATTCAGCAGGGCTGTAAAGATGGTTCATGTTTTGCTTTCTGCTCCCTCTCTAATAAATTATAGTGCTCTTCTTCCTCAGCTAAGCCAACACTTCAGGGAAGGATGCACAGTGGCTCCTCTGAGCAGTAACAGCTTGGTTAGGATGTGCCATTGTGTGTTTGGTCAGGAATGTTTTTCCCATGCAAATTCTTCTGCATTTTTTCCACACCAAGTTTCACCTGCTGAACAGAGCTGCACTCCCTCCCAAGACCTTCCAGCCTGTGCCTGCAGATGCACAAGCATCTCCCCAGCACAGACTGCATGGGAGTCTACTTGTAATAATCCCTTCATTGCAAAATTTCACCATCTGTTTCCACCTTCTATTTACACCTTTTAGAGAGATACTAATCCACAAGTGAGCCTTCCCTCCTGTCTCACGAAAGCTTGCTTTCTTTTAGCAGTCTCTGAAGAACTACCTTCTTCCAAGTTCTCAAAAAACTCAGGTATGTTACTATGCTGAAGAGACCACGCTTAGCCTCACGCTCGCTACTGCTCTTGAGGCCTCTGATGGAGCACTAAGGTAGCACTTTCCTCCGCAGAAGCTGTGCTATCTCTTCCCAATCTATCACATGTACCAGGGCATGCCCAACTCTCACAGATTCAGCCAGCTTGTGCAAAAGTGAGAATTATTTTTTACAGTTCCTGAGGCCATTTTTTAAAAGTTTGCCTTATTTGTCACTTGTCATTCTGATATTTATACAGCCTCAGTGGTTAACACCAGCACAAGAACTTTTTGCTTTCCTTCAACAGTGCTGACTTCAACTTTCAAGTGCTCTTCGACACCTTGGTTCTCTACAGGCACTAGAGATTCCCTGGCAGGCTTCCTCTGAAAAATGTTTTTATTATTTTTTTTATGCCTCAGGCATGCTGTTCCTCAATATCTTTTCCTGGCTTGACTTCTTATGGTTTGACATTTAGTCTGCCAGAAATTGTCCTCTTTTTTCTATTCCCTCATTTGGCTAGAATGTCTATTGTTTAAAAGGTATCTTCTTACTTCTATGAATTGACTTTAATGTGTTACTTAAGCCTGTTGGATTTTTTAGGGTCTTTTTTAAAGACTTTTGCACAGAGCTTTTAATCTTTAATCAATCTTCATAACATTTGCCAGCATTTTACCCTATAGGTTTTTCTTTTAATATGTTTCCCTGTTCTTATTTAGCCCTTACCTTTGAACTGTAGTATGTACTTCACCATTTCAATTTGTAGGCCCTTACTGATAAAATTAATTTAAGTATTTGACTTAGTGTTTTTTTTTCAAGAGGCAGCATCACTTCTACATTGACATGGACCTTCTCTATCACTCAATTTCATTTGTATCTTGGTGTTAGTGTCTCACTGATTTAAGAGTGAAGGCTGATGAGAGCCTGTATTCACTTACAGTCTTTATAGGTTGGATGGTATCCAAAGAGTGAGCTGAATTTTCCACCTGTCTCACTTGGATACATAAAGTTACCTCATTTATTTAGATACTGTGATCAGCTCTTGCTCGTAGAAGAGTATTTTTAACACCATCACTGTGAAGCTTCTGTCTATGTGGGGCAAGCACTTTCCTCCACATGAGCTGCTCTGATTCAATGCATTTGCCAGTTAATTAAAAAAAGTCACACACACACACTGCAGAGTGTCTACCTGAATGCGGCATGCTAATAAAAGTGAGACGTCTGTTTCAAACATTTCTGTCTCCCAGCTACAGCAACAGGAGATTTATAGCTTTAATGTTTGAGTCCTGCTCTGACACAGAGGTGCCTCCCTTCTCACGGTGAGGGGCAGCTCGGGCTGGCAATAATTTCTTCATCTGCATTCACCCAGAAGGCATTTGTGCTATACAGGGATATGCCACGGTCTCTTCATCTGGGGCTACTACAGAATAAGATGGGGGTGGAGGTAGATGATGTACAATGAAGCGGTGGATGACCAAAAATGTTCTTCAGATGCTCAGGACATATTTTTCAATGCTGTTTCCTACAGCAACCCTGCTACAAAGGATCAAGCCCAGAGGACACCTAGGAAGCACACCAGGAAGCACCAGAGGTAAAGCGGACCATATGAACAGGGTGAGAAAAGCTGCAGTGTGGAGGACAGACCTGGGATATGAGAAGGCGGCAAAGGCCTCCTGGCCCCACTGGTGGCAGTCCCCTTAGAGACTGCAATCCGGACACTGAAAAAGACCGTCTTGGACTGCTGTGCTTTTACTAATCTCTAGGTTTACTCCAGTGATGTTCTCAGGACAGAACTCATAAATGTGAACCTACTCTACCAGCTCTGCTGCAGTTTTTTATGTTTTTACAGGGTGAGCTCATTATGGATAATTATGTTTCAGATCACTGCAGAAATAAAGAGCTACCAGAGTTGGCCTACGTATCACAAACATAAAACTGTTTGCCACCTATAATTTAACACTAAGAGGAATTATGTAATCTTGAATTTACAACATTTGAAAATGTATTAAGGCAGATCAGCTGGGCTCAAGCCTAGAATTATGATGTGCTGCACAAACACAGTTCAGTGTAGCCAAGATGGCGATGGTAATCTCACAGATCGGGATGAAATCTTTTTCTTTGCTTTGCAGCACAGCTCTCAGCACAGTGCACTCTGTGAAGCTTGGTGGGAGAGCATACCTACACGGCAGTATCAGCATCCAGGGCTAATGAACATCTAGAAGATACGGTCTCTGCAGCGAGACGCATACACAGTCAGTTCTAAATGGAATTTGGCTCCTTCTGCAAGTCCATACTGGCAGCTAATGTCACGGGGTTTCTTTTTTCTTCTGCTTTGTGAATTTTATAGAAGTGTGTCTTTTATATGGAAAAAACAATCTGGTGTAATAACTCAACACTGGCATTGGAAATACTAAGTACAAAGTCCAATTAATTTATGACTCATTCTCTACCCCCTTCATGAACAGCATGTTCCCAAGAAAATGCCATCTGTAGCATTTATCCTGTCTATACAGGGAAGACCAGTCACACTGGGGCTCCGTCTGCTCTATCACACAAAACCCAAGAGATACTCTTTTTTGTATTAACGAAGGGGCAAAAAAGGCACAGAAGAGCCTCTGAAATCATCATTCTGTTCTTTTGAATACATAAAAATAGGTTATTCATTTAGCAATTTAGGTAAACAGCTCGTTATGAAAAGTCATTGGGGAATAAGCCTTTATGATTTCATTTCTTGATCGTTTCCTGTCTAACTAAATAAACATGAACTCAAGTGACACAGATTCCATTAGTTTTGTGCACAGATTCTTGAATGATTTCTTTCATACTTTTTTGAATAATTTTAATCTTCTCCTTCCTGTCAAAGACAACATATGTTAAAAGACAATGGTTAGGGAGAGCAGAGGCTCTCAAAGACAACAAAATCTGTTGAAAACTTCTATTTAAAGTTGAATCTAGGCAATGATCAATTCCGATGTTCAAAGAAATGCAGGAAAGTTTTGGGGGGGGGGTATTCTGTTTTGGTAAACTGCACTTTTACATCACTTTGAAAAGAGAACTGAAGTGAGAATAACAGCACCTTACAATATGACTAAAATCTGTCATTAAAATTCCTTGATAACATGTTCTGCCATGATTTGAATCCTGACCTCTACAGCATAGCTTTACATGAGCACGAGAGCTGAAGTATATCTGTGACACTAGCAAACTGTCCTAATTACAGCAGAACCACAGTAACTTGACATGCTGCTTGTCCATGACTGCACACAGGAGAGAGCAGACTCTCCCCATTTCTCAGTCCAGGCTCAGTAATCAGCTGTTGCAGTGAGGTCTAACTGAGAGCAATACTCAACTGGCAGCTCAAGAAGCAGAAACGTGGCATTTTCAAAATGGCCTGTAGCCTTACAGCATGGAGACATTCTCAGATATATTTTCCTATATCCTGGTTTAGAGGTCTTGATCCTTTCAAGGATTCTCACTAACCTTCTTAAAAATCCTTAGCAGCCACGCTTCTTTCATCTCACAGATAGGTTGTAATACTACATATGCAACTTGCAGAGCCTTCTGCTCATACACTATATAGCTTGTAAGGTTGTGCTGAATTCTCAGCGCTTTCTGCTAAATCCAGATATAAAAGCAGAAACAATGATCTCTACAGATCATGCTTGTGTGGCCAAGAGACATGCCCTCTGTACCTACCAGAGTGGCATGAGCTTCTCGGTCTGGGGCCAAGAACAGGAGCTGTGAGAAGGAGTCACAGGGACGAAGACTTGGCTTCTAAGCATGAAGAGAAAAATGAACCGACAACAGCTAGAGATAGCTGGGGCCATTACCTTCCCAGAAACCATTCTGAAGCTATTCAAAGGGAGAGAGAAGGCTACCCAAAATGTTAAGCAGCAACCTTCAGTGAAGTCAGCTGCCGTTAAGCAGTATGTATTGTTTTAGACCTTCTTCATTCAATGACTGACTGGTAATATTGCTTCTTGCTCTGAGAGACGGAAATGGCATCTTTTGTTTGCTTGACCCTGAAAGGCACAGGAAGTTGGAGACTATTTATTCAACCCCAAGACATGGGAACTTACAGAACATTGTCACTTTCCAAAGAGCTTTTGTTTTCATTTTCCTTCTCAGCCTGTGTGGGTTCTATTTGGCTTATGGATTTTTCACAAACAGTTTGCTACCAGCCCTGGACATCTGTGAGTGGCTTGCACATGGCTGTCAGTTGAAAGAAGGTTCTTTGTAGCTGCATGCAAATAATTATGCTGCTCGATGGCAGAAATTGCTCCCGTTTTGATCAAAAAGCCTCACCACTAGATTTGTTATTGACCTTTTTAATTAGAATGTGTATTATTTCAGAGCACTTTTGAAGTCTGTTACATCAGTATGATGATGGATGCTAGGAAGGAAGGCTGAGGGAAGTGGTCGCGATCAGAAGCTGGCCAACACAACAGAGCATATGGACTTTGTGAAACTCGCCATCCCGTTCACAGTAAATTTCTGCCTTTAGGAGACTATTTTGCTGTTGTGTTTCATGACAAAAAGCAACTCTTAAGAGAACAGGGCTCCTTAAGAACCCAGGAGCATACAAGTTATAAAGGGTCAGGCAGACAAACAGCTATCTCAAAGGAAGACTGAAGACAAGTGCCATTGTGTGCCATTAGACTAAGGACATATCAAGAATATTTGTAAAAAATTCAAAAATTCCTCTGTCATGGCTGCCAATTCCCAGAAAATGAGCCTCAGATCTCACCAGGGGCTTTCCCATCAGGCCTCTCACTTTTGTTTGGCTGAGTGTGCAGACACCAACCCTCAGTTTGGAAAGAACAAATGATGGAAGGACTTCTACGTAAACGGAACTATTTTGCACAGGGATCCTAAGAATAAAAAAGGCCTTTTTGGTCTTTGTGCTGCTGCTAAGACCACCAGTACTCATGACAACTACACACCTGTACAGATGTTTACAGCTGCTCCTATCAAAAGGAAGTACAAGCTGTGAGAGTACCTAACCTAATCCTAGGGAGAAATGTATTAATGAAAGTGGCTTCTTGGGCTAAATGTTGAATGCTATCTCCCACACTGAATAACTGTACATATGTTCTCACTTTTGTATGCTGCAAGGAGAGGACTACTGGTGGTGTGTGCTGCGCTGCAAAGCTGCAGGCATCCTGTAGAGACAAAAGGTTTGTGCTTGGGGTAGGAAGAGTGGCTTAGCTATGCTGTACTCTATAGATTATTTTGATCCAAAGATAAATGTTATAACCCACTGCATTTTTTACAGCAGTTAAGTAAACAGAAGGCTAATGGCAGATGTTTTCATTTAAACTTCAAGAAAGGCACTGCCTATATGTCAATTTGGAATTGGTGTAATAAGCCAACAAGACTCTGAATTACAATAAAAGCAAATTTAGGAATGAAATCTACTGGAGACTTAACTGGTCTCAAGTGCATAGTTACATTTCTAAAATAATAGCTGCAATCCAGCATAACAAACATGACTTGCTTAAAAACAAAAGTTGGAGTTTAACTGTAAATTGCAGTTGGCTTTCATTCCCATGAGAAACTGCAAGATACTTCTTCTTGGAACAACTTCTCAGTAAAGGCACAGTAACGGTGCCCCCAAAACCATGTACAGTGGGACTAGGACTACCCAGTTCTGCCTTTCTCCCTCCCAGCCTTACCAACCCTAAGGTCCTTAGGTACCATCAGGGAGATTTTCTGTGAGTACTACTTGTGCCCACAAATGCTGGCGCTTTGTTCTTGGGCAGAAGCAGGTCAAAACGTAGGCATGGCTGGCTGCAGAGGCCAAGGGGAGAGCTGTACTGAGGGACGGCAGCCAGCAGGGAAATGGGAGAAGGGTAAAGGGCTGCAAGAGCATCTGGGGAGGCAGAAATGGAGGAGATGACAGCAAGCTGTGGGGGTGGCCCAGTAAGCTTGGAAAGGGGTTTGGAACAGGGTGGGGAAGAAGGAAAAGAGGGTAAGAGGGGGAGGATTAACATGTACCAACATGTAGCAAGTTACTATTTTCTTAAAAAATGTAATACTTAAAACATATTTAACATATGTTAACATATTAAATATATTAAAATATTTAAACATATTTCTGTGCACCTGCACAGAAGCCCTCAGTGGGGATTTTGCTGGTTTATCCTCATGCTTGCAGAGGGGCATGGGTAATTCAGGCTGACCAGAAGCAGCAGCACATAGGAGAAAGTTACAAGGCAGTGGCCATTTTTAGTCTTTTCCAACATGCAACAACTGAATAATTTTTATCAAGTTTTTATCTTGCAAATGAATAACATACTGTTATTGCTCTGTACAATATTGTTCTCTGAAACATCCATCTTACATGCACACATACACGCACAAGTCTACTACAAAATTTTCTGTTGACATTCGCCATTAGCTGCAAAGCACCAGGACTGCCACTGGCAGGACTTACCCCAACTCTTCACTCCAAGAAAAACTCTTCAAACTGTAAACTTGATTCTGCTTTGTACACTGGTGAAAACTGCCAGACCTATCTCACAGAACCATGTCATTAACCTCTGTGCAGAGTCGTGTAGGACAGTGACTGACAACTCATTTTACTTCCTAATCTTCGTCCATACCTGTTCTCTGTCCCTGCAGCCAGTGATGGGAATGGCTCAAGCCCGCTAAAGGCACAAGTCTCTAGCAGAGTTCAGAAGGCACTCAAGCAATCAAAGTGCAATCAGAAAAGGATGACAGTCCTGCTGGGAAAAGACTGTCCAAGCAGTTCAAAGGGTTCTTGACTGAACTGTATGCTGTTTCATGTTTGGAAACAGTGTCATGGGTAAACTTTAGTATACAGACAAATAAAGATCCTGCAGAAGAAAGCAAGTAATGAAGTTCTGAAAAGTTTCAAAGTCAAAGCCACTTCACTTGCATTCCCTTAATCTCCTCTGCCAGGGTTGTGGCAGCAAAAAGGGCGGCCAAGTTAAGTGGCAGTGAAAAAGGTTTCCCTTCTTCCACAGAGAGATCTGGCTGAGGCATGAGAAAAGGCAGGAGGGGACAAGTTCTTTCACTGCAAGTTTTGCCAATTCCTCCCAGGGACACCCGCCCTCTTCTAGCAGCCAACTCTCTGCAGGTGGACAAAGAATTAAGGTGGGCTTAAAAGAACAGCAGACAGCTGGGAGGAAAGCTTTGTTGTCAGCTAACTTCCAGATGCTTGTTCAGGACATACTCAGTCCCTGCGGAGGCAGAACAGGGTGGAGGAGCAATGTTCTCAAAGGAAAGAAATCAGTTCTTTCCCAGGCAGCACTTTTTAGGGAATTGTCTCCTCCAGGTAATCTACTAATAATCAAATTAAAACTCAAGGCAAGTTACCTACTGGCTCTTGTGTATCTTGTGATTTTTTTCCTAATACCTGGCTGAGTGGCATAGAGGAAGCAGTGTTTGATGCTGTTGTTTACTTAGTGCTATCCTTGTGTCTCATCTGTTTCAACATCTCTGCCCAAATCCCTGGACATTTTTTTATTTCCTGGATTATGCTGATGCTCTGAAGAAAAAGCCCAAAGAACTCAAGTAATTTCACAATGTTTCACTATTAATGAAGGACAAGATTTGTCACTGGATTCTGATGTGTATTTTCCAAATTATATTTACTCCAAAAACTGAAAAGTTATTTCAAGTAAAACAAGACTCAGTAACATGTTAAGAAGAAATACTTTGTAATTTAGAAATAGTGTTTGTTCTTGAAATGATAAAGTGCCCATTTGCACACGTGATAATTCAGGTCAGCCAGAAAAGGATTTTGATAATGACCATGAAAAGGGAGTTTCAGGCAGATAATTGCCAAAAAATATTCTGATACATCTAGTAAAAATTCCCGTAAGATAGCTGGTTATAGATTATCACACTCTACTTACTGTGCTGCATGGGCAAATGTAATTATCAAAATGTTGAAAGCCTGAGCTGATTTTTTTTTTTCTTGGTTTATGGAAATCTGCATCATCAGATAATGTTGTCGGCATGCTCGAGTTTAACAAAAACATTTGGGTTTATGATTCACTTGTACTTTAAAACATAAGTTTTAAAAAAGGATTACATGCACAGATACTCAAAAAGTAAAGTTTACTCTGTTACAGGGTTCACGATGCATTTGACGACTGTAACAGTGACCCTGTGCCCAATCATGTCCTAACTTGGCAGTTACTCACCATATGAATTAATGATATATTTACACAGTTCATGTCCTGTCTCTCATGTGGGACTAAAATGCAGATCAAGAACATTTCTGTTCACTAATAAGCCTGTGCCCCTAGTGCAAAGCTGTTTTCTCTCCTGTCCTGCAGCACTGTAACATGATTATTATTAATCCTGACCATGCGGTGCTGAGAAGTCCCACTCACACTGAGTGTTGTATAACAGAGTGGTAAACAGCTGAGGAAGCCAATGGAAGGCAGTCAGCATCCTAACAAACCAGTAAGGCCAAGGAATTTGCCCTGCTAAGCAGGCATAGGAGGAACCCAAACAAGAGGATGAGGACAGTCTCCACACTCGATAGGATCTTTGTAGCTACCAAGCTAGAGAAGCTAGATCGCATTTAAGTAACCCTTAATCAGCTGTGTATAAATCACCAGGACTGGATGGCACCACCCCTGTCCTGGAAGGAGCTAGAATGAGATAATGCACAACTGCCGGCCAGGTCAAGCAGCCTCTTGTTACAGTCTTGGTGACCAGGCACTGGTGATTAACCAGCACCCCAGCTCCAGCAGGGACCTGGCAACTAAGGCCCAGTAATGACCAGCCTGGCTTCTTTTCAAAGCTATAGCGACAGACATTTGGTCTAAGTTTGGTTTCCACGTACAAGTCAGGCACATCTCTGAAATTATTCTCCTATCGTTTTCTTTCATGCTTTGGACTTACCATTGATGTTTACAGCTGGTAACACTATAGACATCTTTGGTCTTCTGGTCTTGTTATGTGTGGTGGCTGGCAATAACAGGTGGTCCTGGAAAATAGGGGAAAAGATGTGTTAAATCTACCCTGGAAGTACAGAGCTGGGAAAATTCCTTTCCATTCTGTCTTACAGGCATTCCACATAAAACTATTTATGACAGCTTAGCAAATTGAAATTGTTGAGGGAGTCTTCCAAAAGTCACAGCAATTGTTCATGCTGTGTAACCAAGAAGAAATCCCTATCGCACGCAGGAGAATATGAAAAAGCCTTGATCATGTGGAAAGAGATGGAAACTACTATTAGGCCCTCATTCAACAGAATACTTATGTATATGATTAAAGTAATTTAACTTGACTTCAATGATATTTAAACATGTGGTTAAGGGCTTTGTTGAATTGGAGCCTTTACTTGCAGTGCTGTCTGCTTTATATATAAATCTCAACTTGCTATATCTATGTCAAGCTCTACACCACATGCCTCATGCAATAGGACTGTATCAGTCAGGGTTGTGACAGCGTATGAAATATGAGCTAGGCTGACAAAACCTACCAGGGAAGTTTGAGGGCAAAGCTGTGCTTTAGTAGCTTATCTCAACTGTGAAGTGGCTGGGTGCTGCTGCAAGACAGGAGTGTTCAAACTAATGACCCTGGGTTTTAGCAGTGGAAGCTGCATCTGCAGGAGATGCTCTGGATATGGACCTGACCTGCAAGAAAAAATGTAGCCTTTCTTCAGGTTTTTTTTGCTGTTGCTGATCTCAAATTGCTCAGCTTGCAGCCTGGGAACATATGATTCTTCCCTTATCAACAGAAGTAACAGAACATAAAGCGCCAGTCCAGGCATCTCCCATATTATTGTGCTATGCTGGTCTAGAAAGACCACAGAAGGACTGCTAAGGGCAAGGGAGGCTTCCCATGCCTTTCAAAGCTTAGCTTCCCTGACAGAAGATCGCTTCACTGCACCATCTTAGTACACAGTGAGCATTGTGGGGGAAGTATATTTGCTCTCTCTTAGTAATTAGGAACAAAAGACTGTTTATACAATTGACAAATTGAGTTTAGATTTCTAACTCAGGCCCTAAGTGAAACAAAAACCTGCCAATCACTAAGTATCTTTTCCAGGTCCCAAAGAATTAATGGAAAGCTTTATTTTCCCAGCCCCTGTGTTTGTCCTTCTCCCAATCCCAGCAATGCCAAATTCGCTCCCAGAGTCTCTGAGAAGAATGAAAGCCGGCAGGTGCCACCATGTCACACACGTGAAGACCAATTCATCAATAAGTTTTTGAAACTGCAGTAAAACCAGATCCAAACATCTGCCTTTCACTTTTCAAGAGCCAGCATCTATCTCACATGGTTAAAAGGCAGACGCAAGTTTGATGCTCTCATCTCATTTCATACCTTCCCTTTTGTAAAACTCCCACGATATTTTACAAACCCGTCACTCAGAAACTTTACATGCAGCTTTTCGGCTCCCTGATTAAGGGTAAGAACAAGCACACAAACATCTCATGCTTTTGGCCAAGGTTATCTTTCGGCAGACTGAATTAGTCTTCCTTCAGGACACAGTTGTTAGCTCCTTGATGTCAGGGTAACAGTATTTTCCCCATTTTAATATCTAAACACTACACTGTTAGGTCTAAGATTCAGGGAACTGAGTTACATGCAAAGTTAGGTGTAAATATATCAAGATATTCTGTAGATACATTGCAGAAATATCACTCTCTTTTTTTCCCACCAAAAATCCCCCCAAAACCCAAATGACTGACCACGAGAAGAAAACATTACTTCAATAAATGACTGTAATTAAAAACATCTTGGTACCAAAATTATAAAACCACTCTGGTATAATTCTCAGACTACATATGTAATTCCCATTTCATTTCTGAACCACTGAGATTAAGACAACACTCAGTAAGACAATGAACTTTACAGAAAAACTGTTCTTGAAATTCAATGTTCCCAAGGGAACAGGCCAAAGATAAGATGTCCATTAAAACTACATTTTCCAACAATGTCCTTGTCATGATTTGATGACTATTTTTAACATCACTTAAAAAAATGCTTATCCTCGGTTTTTTTTTCTTTTTCAATACTTCTCAGAGTCCACAACATCATTACCTAGCAAAACACAAGTACTGCATAGATGATCACCTGTGAATCATTACAAGTTAATTACTATTTTTTGCTAACATATCTGAAGATTGGTACATTAATTGACCCTGGCCTAGTTTTGCTTAGAATGGCATGTTTATTTACTGTATGTATAAAATGCATTAAGAACTATCACAAAGACTTTAGAATTGGAGTACCTCTAGAAATAAAGAGCAGTGTGATGACAGAAATGCCAAATTTCTGGATAGCAACAAAATAAGGAAAATTCCTCAGGTCCCTCCTGTACCATTACCTTTCTTGGCTGCACCACGGGAGGTTCAGGTTGGACATTCATAAAGTTTTTCACCCAGAGTGTGGTGCAATCCTGGAACAAGTCAGCAGAGAGCTAGGGCATCCTGGAGGTTTTCAAGACCCAGCTATACAAAGCCATGGCTGCCCTTACCTATTTTCGGCAACAGTTCCACTTCAAGGAGAAAGTTGGGCTAGGCACCAGCAGAGGTTTTCTCTCCCATTTTGGTGATTCTATGACTCTCTTTTTGCAGTCCACAGGTCAGACACTGGCAGTACCAACTTCTCCTAAGAGTCCTATGGTAACTACGGAGGCAGTGCAAACACCTCAGACTTGGCCTTTACAACTCTGCAACTCCTCCATCATGGTTAAATTCAAAGACTTGGCTCAGACTGACTCTGCAGTTAACAAATTGTGTTTCCATGACTACCACACAGCCAAACTATGCACTAATAGTGCTGGACAGATTCAGATTTCACCAAACTGATGTGCTGGAAAACAATACTTTATTCTAAACCTTGCATTGAAAATGAGGTATAAAATGCACCTTTCTTAGTGCTGCCTCACCTAGAAGCCACTTTTTTTTCCAAATATCAGGAGTTAAATTCAATCTCAACTAATTTCAGACTTCTGTGAATGATGTTTCAAGAGCTGTGAAGAAGAAACAAGCAGTTCACCACTATCTGCTCTCCTTCCTCATAATTCTGGCTTAAAACAAAAACACCAAATTATTTTCCTCTACATCAGTCAGTTGAAGTGGGCAACTCCAGCAGGTATTTCATTCTACACTAAGACAGCACTGGAGATGACTGAAGCTCCAGAGAAGTCTGCTGCTCTCCAGTGACTCTCATGAGAATGAGTTCTAGTTCAGACTGGTCAACCAATGTCCAAACACCCGAAGCTGCATTAAATGATTCCTACACCATCTTCTTTCCCTGCCTCAGAGAAATAAAAAGGAGCATTGTTTTCTAGACCACAATTACAGACATTCAAAACCAAAGGAATATAAGAAGGAGGACAGATACATAAAATGCAAATATTATAATTCAGTCTAACCTAGTGAAGTGAACTTATTTTACACAAATCATGGCAGGGCCAACACATCCTGCTCAGCCACACAAAATCCTGTTAGAGACAGAAACTGGTGAGATAAAAAAGTTGATACCTATTATCTGTACACTGTTACTTGCAATTCCTCCACACACAACCCGACAAGATCAACTCACTGGATCTGAAACAAGGTACATAGGGAACCATTTTCAATAAAGCTGCTCTGCTACCCAAGACATTAACTTCCCATTAGTTTCCAGACTCTGAAATGTCTCCTAAAACTACACAGCAAAGTGGTATGCATGTTCATGTATCAATTCACCTGCTACTCCTCTGGTTTAAAGGAGCAGTTTGAACAGTGTGGGTGGGAAGACCCAGAGCCTTCCGCTCCCACAGCAGATAGTGAGACAATGAAGTCATTTCCACTCGCATTTCTGTATCCAAATGTGCTGTGGTGTTGCTGCACAACTCCTGAGTGTTTCAACACCAACTTTGGAGAAGACAGACATATAAAAAGCCAGTCAGCTGTAAGTCCAAACTGCTACTAGGAGCTAATGTGCAAGATGCACAGATTGTCTGGAAGTTGGATGCCACCCATCTCTACTACAAAGAGACATTTTTTAAAATCTGGAATTAGGAAAATTTATCCATCTCCCAAATATTCTTTATCTTGTATATGTAGGAGTGTCCCTCTGACAATCAGTCCTAATTTGCAAAGTTTCATAACTACCCTCATTCTACATTGAAGGCAAAGGTAGCAGTGGGTATGCTGCAGAGTATTATAAATATTTTGCCTACAGTTTAGCTACCCACAACATTCTCAAGTCAAAAAGTCTTCAAATAGTCCACAAATTTTATTTGAAAGCAATACCTAATTTTTTATATGAAACATAAATGAGTGTATGGATTAGTGATTAGGAAGAAATTAGACATTTAGAAACATTGTTTCAATGTATTTCTAACATGTAAAATATCTTCTCCTGTCCTATCCTGTTCTGAAGTATGCTGAATTGCATCCCAGAGGGATGTGTGATGCTATTACTCATCCCTAATTTTAAACACTAGACAAAAATATCTAAAATTAAAATGTTGTTTGTGATATTAACACATGGTATAAAACTGAAAATGAATAAAAGCAAATCTTACAAGTCAGCATCTGGCCCATGAGCATGAATGTCAACGAGAGGCAGAATAAATCACAACTATTACCTAACAACAGATGGCCTTGGCTTGGGCCAAGATTTGCACTTAGATGAGATGAAAATTTAAATAGACGATGCAGACCTGAGACTGCTGGCAGAATGACTGGAAAAATATCAGCCTGGAAAGACAGTATTTCAAATGAGACCTTAGCTTCACCATTCTCATTTTGCTTTTGATCATCTCTACAGCTCAGTGATATTGAAGCCAGATGAGATGGACAGATAGATAAATATAGATACTAAAAATCCAGCCACAAATGCATTACCTTAATTTAATAAGTGGGGATACAGAAACATATTTTTTCCTGGGGATGAAATCTGAAGCTGTTACTTGTTAAAACTTCTGATTAATAATCACATTTATTAAGTCCTTGCCACCACAAAATATTCAGGGCACTATATAATTAGAATATAATTAACCGGAGTTATAAACATTTAGAAATTAGGTGCCTCTATAGAATGAAATTCCTCACTGAATCTTTTTACTCTGCTGGCTATTTCAGTGCCTGCTGATCTGCTTCTGGACTCAACAACACATGGAACTGCAATAAAGACTTTAAGGCTTCTTACATAAGATCAGTGCTGTCAGGGCTCTAACAGGGATTAAGCTTTGGAGCCTCATGTATCTCTAACTCTCAGTCAACTGGCAATGGAAATGCTATTCCACTGTGCTAGAATATTCCAAAACTGGCTGCTCCTGCAGCTTCAGCCTGAGTCTCATGACATGTGGTTTGCTTCTGAAAGTCCTTACTACCTAGATGCATAAAAACTTGCAGGCATCTTAACTTTCATTTTAAAAAAAAATAAAATAATTGTTTGTAACTCTCATAGTTAAAGGACATAAAGAAAACATCATCGCTGCATACCATGAAGTTCCATCAAACAGAAAAAACATGCTACTCAAGTCTTTTTTATCTTTTTTTTTTAAACTATCATAATTTCATAAGCCTGACTCTTGGCTTTTAAATTATTAGAATTGGCAATATTGCTTGTTTTGGCTTTTGCAATGCATGCCCCATCAGCAACGCTGCACCCAGCAACAGACGCTTCCTCAGGGAGCAGTATGCCACTTTGCTATAGGCAATCTGCGGACCTCCTCCTCCATTTCTGCGTGTTTGAAAGAAACATGAAGGAATTAATCCTTGGAGCATGCCTGTAATGGAGGAAACTATTACCAGTGCTATGGGGAATGTTTAGAGGAGATGGGCATGCATTTGAGGGAAACCTGACTAACACGACACAAAGGAACGCTCTTCCAAACTCATCAAGGCTCTGCACTCTCAGCATGAGCTGTCTTTCCTCTTATCCCTGAGGTAACTTATCTGTCAAATCGATTCCTCAAAATTTTTCTTACCTTCTGCTGTGCTTAGGTATGGGCAAGTATTTTTCAAAAGCCTTTTCTAGTGTCTTGAGCAAAAGCATTACCTACTATAAAATAATTAATGTAATTTGACGTAAATGTGTTTTGTTACAGTGTATTTAGCGCATCTGCCTATGTAAACACTGTTTGTCATGCTATTGAAGGGCCAGCCATGCCTCTGACCCTTCCCACTGGTTTGGAGCATGTACCCTGCAAAATACAGATGTGATCCTTATGGGAGCCATGATTCCACTCCTGCAAGACAGGCCCTACCTCACTTCTCACAAAGACTTTGTCAAGATGTCTGAATGAGTCCCACTCTTCATTAAGAGATCCATCTCTGACGAACTAAGGATAATCTTTTCAAAAACAAGTGACATTTGTTACTTTACGGGAATAAAAGCTCCAAGGAGACTGGATTAAAATACCAAAAGAAAACCTTAATGTGCTGTTCTTGTAATTTGCCTTGATGAGGAGACTTGATCTTTACCATCACCTTGGAGACCAGCTATGTGCTAGAATATTGCAACTAACAAAGACAGTTGCCAGAGCAGAGTGGGCAAATAGAGCCAGGCGCCTCAGCACGCCAAAGGGTACTCTGTCCTGGCAGCTTCAGAAGACTTCTTACAGTAAACAAACACTGTAGCTGGGCATTTTTAAATCTCTGTTTATGACTAAGAGGTCTCCCAGGGACTCATGCCTCAATCTCTTCCAGCCTGAATCTTCACGCTGTGATTCTAGGACCGCATTGCAACCACTGCCAATACAGGCTGAAGAGCTTCCCACATCCCACTGAAGTGCTGGCAGCTTCCCAAAGCTGCCGGGGGTACCATTTTTCTTTAACAGCACTACTTTTGGTAGTGTTCAACATGTCCTGACAGTTTAAAAGCTTATCTATTAACCATCCAACCACGCCTAGTGATGTCAAGATGAAGCAGATAGAAAACAAGTGGGGTTTTGACCATAAAAAATTGTGCATCGAATCCATGTATTATCTTTCAGACCTATTTTTTCTGAACATCTTCAGGGATTTCAGGTCAATGAGATGACACTGGACCTTCTTTAGAGGTATGCTTTTGGCCATACAAAGAGTGTAAAACAAAAATGTGCTTTCACAGGCCCAAAAAGCTGCATGCAACTTCAGAGACTGCCCTGTAGAGGTCCTCTGAGGAGCTGGACTTTTTAAAACCCAGAGCTGACAAAGCCAATGAGCCAGCTTTTCTTCAATAAACCACAGATTTCACACTTTTTGAAAATTTCAAAATATTTGTTTCAGGCCGTCTGGCTGTTACCAGAGATGTGATGTTTTTGTCCTGATCTCCTACACAGGCCACCAAACCTGCACTTAGCAGTACTGCAGCCTTTGGCATGCGACTCCTAACTGGGACACGGTACCTGTGAAACTGGAACTTCATTCTCAGGACACCCAGGGCAGAACTTCAGCAGCTCTCTGGACACAAAAGGAGGCTGCTTTCCGGGGAAGAGAACTTCCTGCAGTGCACTCATAGCCTAGGGGCTGATTCTCATTTACCCCAGCAGTTCCCAACACTGCAAAGCACATAGCACAGATCATGGTGTAAAAGAGAATCAGGTCTTGGCATATCTGTTTCTGGCTTCCTCTGCCAGTTCAAAAAGGCCGTGTATGAAAGTTTACAAATTTGTAGAGGAAATGGCTGTATAATTTCACTATTGAGTCAGTTGGGTGATGGCAACCATATGGTGTCTTGAGGATACACCACACTGGATACACCACTGGTCCATTTGAAAATGCCAGAAGTTCCTGCAACACTGCTTTTGCTGTCATTGAACATTAAACAGGGCAGTGACTGTAGAGGGGAGGGTGCCTCTGAAACTTCGACTACCCTACCATTTCAGTCTGATCCTAATATCTGAAAAGCATGGGGATGGTTTTAAGAGCGGAAAAAAAGAGAGGAAACCAGTTAAAACCTCTACACAAACTGTGACTCATAGCCACAATACTTGCTTGTTATACCATGAACTGTAAAGCTGCCTTGTTTTTAAAGCTGATGTGTCTTTTTTTTTCTTTTTTTCTTTTTTTTTAAAGGTAGACCCTATAAATCCAAGCGGATTTACTCACTCTGTCATTGATCCTTACAGGGAATCCATGACATGCAAAGATGAGTACGGGAGTGAGTGAAAGATGGGATAATGATTGCAAGGAATCCACAGAAAACCCACAATAAAAATTCACAAGGTCTCAAACTCTCTGCACTGGCTCTTGACAGCCCACTCTGGGAGGCCTCAGTAGCTTTACTACTTTGGGTTTAACAATAATCATTCAACTTAATTTGAAAGAGTACCAGTTCTGCATATATTAAACTTGAGGTTAGCTAGCATATATTAACACAGCTTGATTTTGCAGCATACTTAAAGAAGAGAGTTTGTAATTGAGAATTCAACTGCCAACCCCTAATCATAAAATTTAATTACTTTTCTAAGTTTTAAGCCTATTTTGAGGGGGGAGGGGAGACTCTCCCATAACAGGAAAGTACCCAGGAGTGGTGGGAACAGAAATTCTTTTTCTGCTTTTTTTGCCAAAAGTGCTCCTATGCACACTGATGCTGTTGCAAACCCAGTGTTTCTGTGCACAGGTGGTTTTTACTGCCTATACTTTGCACACTACAATGAAGTGATAAGATATGCTTTTTATTTAAGCATTTTACCAGAAATAGCTCAATCCCACAGTCAATAAAATGTCCTGTAGTGTAAGATTACACCTTTCTGACATTCTCAGACAAATTTTTACAAATAACACCTAACTGCATTCTGGAACACTTTCTGGTCACTGTCCCTGCAGAAGAGGGAGTTGCTATCCAGTTTAGTTCCCACATGAGAAACCTTTTAATGAAGTCTTTAGTCCCTTTTATTGTCCACTGTGCTACTGCCAGATGTGATATGGCCTGGGCTCCAAAACTAAACTAACTGGAAAGCACCTCACTGTGACTCAGAGAGCCTTGTGAAAATCCCAGAGACCTCAGAGCAATGGAAAATTCACGCTGTCATAAGCCTCTTTTGGAGGATTTCCTCCCTTCCCTTCAATGGCAGCACTGCTGCTTGTCTATGAGCAGGACTCAGCTTTGGAGGCCAGCACTGTGTTTTCTCAGTGTAAAGGAGAATCAGTAGCAAAGGACGTCTTCTGGATTAAGAACTAAAAATGTTATGGAGACTACTAAGGATATGGTGACCTGCTGTGAACTGTGTCCTTCTCTGCAGTTCACAGAGACAGCAAACATCAGTAAAGCAAGAACTACTTTTATCCCTTCTCCTTTTGGATTGAATTTATGTTATATTGCCTTAAAGACCAAAAGGAGCCTAAAAAACAGAGGCCAAATGAAAGTGACTTAGTTTAGATTTTTAAATGGCCTGCAAGTGTCTCAGGCTTAGCCATTTATTCAGATCATCTCTCCAGTAGCTCTTGACTCCCAAAAGATCCAAGATACAACTGCAGTCACCATATGATTCTATTTTCAAATAAAAAAATATCTCCAGGTGTAAAAGCAGAGGACCCAGTTTCATGACGACTTGAGACAAGTTAAACTTTCCTGCTGCTGAAGCTGTTTCTGATTTCCTCTTCCTGTCTGTTCTGGGCTGGGCATTCCTGCTGCTGTCCCGAGAGCTGATGCTGTCCTCCTCTGACTCCAAGGAAAGCCAACTCATTTTGCTAAGATGGAAACAAGCAGTGTGTACAGATAAGACACCTCCCCCTACCTGTCTGCCAGCCACCAACCATTTTCAATTAACTGTTTTAGAGATTTTTCCAACAAAGATGTGACTTCTATATATTTAGTAGCTATTAATAGAGTTCTCTTCCATGAACTTTCCCAGTCCTCCCCTGAACACGTGCAAACTTATAGCATCTATAAGGCATTTTGGCAAGAAGTACCACAAGTCTACTTCTATTGTACAAATTGCTTCTTTCCCTTGGTTTGAACCCACATCCTCCTAGCTTAATTTGCTGCCCTTTGTTTCATTTGGTATCCTACTCAGCTCCCTCTAAGTAGAAGATCAAGGCTACAACTGAGAAAGCAGGAGAAAAATGCAAGAGAATCTCACTACTCCATCAAGGTTGGAGAAGACCAACACAACAATGTTCTAATACACAACAGACTATAACGCAAAGTATTACTTCAATGCACCAAAGGCAGCTGTAAAGTACACGTCATATAAAGGTGGAAAAATTTGATATACTATTCAGTTTTTCTATTTTCATGGTTTACAATCCCTTTATTCAACTTCCAAGACCAAACAGGAGGAATTATGTCTTAAGCGAACACTGAAATATACTGGTAATTAGGTATCTATTAGGCAAACAGTAGAATCTACCCACTGGCCTCTGAGAAAGAATCCTGTCTCTCTTCAGGAATCAGAATATAAGCACACTTCCAGAAGACAGGCCTGCCAACCTTCTGTCCTACTGAAACATCTATCTTCATCCTGTTAACAAAGTGACACCAGCTGCAAAATGACCGGCTATTCTCAAGCTCCCTGTTCCCCTGGAAATCCATCAATCTGGAATTACCCAAGATGAACCTGGCTCATTTCCATCCAAGCTTTCTGAATCTCACTTTTGACTTGTAACACATCCTAAATAAGAGGCACTAAATACGATCAGCCTTCCCCTGTGAATAGGGAATACTCCAGGAAATCACAGTCAGCAGAAGCTTGCATGTACATATGTTAATTAGGCACACCATGAGGCACAGCAAAGCCAATCCCATTGCAATGGTGAGTGAGGTAAAGGCACACCATTTGGACTTTATTTCTCTCATAAACATACTCTTCCTTGTAGTTTTGTCTTTTTCCCTTTGTATAGGAAAGAAAAAGAAAGGCCATGTGAACAAGGAGGGCACAGGACAGAGACTGGACAGAAATCCAGCCAATTAAACTTGTCTGCAGAACTGCTTTGCAAGGCCCGACAGTAAAGAACAATGCATGCATTTGCTATGATGTAATTTTGGTTTGGCAGCAGATTAAAAAAAAATTCCTAAACGCAAAGTAAGAGGATGTGAAGAACAGAATTCTATGTTTAAATAAACAGTTTTGGTTAAAATCATATAGAAAGGTTTTTAAGGACTTGAAAATGCTTTGATAATTTGTGCGCGTGTTATTTCGGAAATTAGCTGAGTTTCAAGACAAACTGGAAAAGTTATGTCTATATGAATAGTAGACTCGGTTCTGGGCTTCTGTGAAGACAAAAAAAAAATCCCAGCTTGTACTGGTGGAAAAGTTCCTCCTACTATGTTTGACAAGAATCAGATTTTCTTCTAAAGGCTCTCTCAATCAAACTAGCGTAATAAAATTTTAAAAAGTTTGCTCCGAATTATTTGAAAACTACTTTTCTCTGCCATTTTCTACCCTTCCCATGGGCTATATAAGCACAGAAATGCAGTTTATCTGTAACTCCCAGCTGAGCCTGTCAATTATCTTTGTAGATTTTACAAAGTTGTAAGACCAGAAAGGAATTAATTGTTTTATTACTACTACCCATAAAAAGAAATTCCCCTTCTCTAATTCACTGCAGCAGAGCTCTGCTTTTGCATAGCATCTGCAGGCTATTAGTTTTGCAACTGCAATCTGTAATTGCAAAAACATGTAATTTAGGTAGGGCATGTGAATAAGGTCCAGTAAAACCAAAAAGGGTATAATCCAGATTCTTTGCTTCTCTGACAAAATGTTAACCCAAAGCTTCTATATTTGCTCGCAAGACCTCAGGTCTTCTACATAAGAGAAATTCTAGATTCCCAGAATTACTGCCCAGCTGGAGACTCTGCCCCAAAAGAGCACACACAACACAAACTGGAGCGGGGAATATTATTACCAACAAACACCTTTTCTTCCAGCATTCTGCCTTTGCAGCACTGCCCCATAAGCAGAGAGCTTAATGCACAATGCACCAAAATGACGCGGTTTCATGGGCACACTCCTTGGATCCAGTATCATGAGATACACTGGACTAAATCCTGATTTCTCTCTAGATCAGATTCCCCATGAAACAGAAGCTGGATGGGTAAAAGGAAATTTATGTCAGGCTTTCTCCAAATGCTGGATCAACGTAACACTGCGGTTCAAAATCCATTTGCTAATACAGCTGTCCTCTGCTTTCTCTTCCGACTGAGTTCAAAGGCCAGTGAATTACTAGAACACTTTCATCTCATTTTGTGGTGAGATCTCCATCCTTAGAGGTCTTCAGACCCCACTTGACAATGCCACGGCCAACCTCACGCAGTGTTGGCAAAAGCCTTCCTTCACATAGGAGGTTGGACCGGAGGGCTCTTCTAACCTGTGTTTCTAAAATCCATGAGGACCTTGCCTCAAATGTGGAAGAGTCTGTCAAGATTATACTTCTACCTTGCCCTTCCCCTGTCTTACTAACCTGCAGGCCAGTCATGAAAAGACAGTATGAGAAAGACGTTGACAGCAAAGAGGGCTACGTGCACACGCAAAATGTTTAGAAATAGCTACAGAAGTCCACCAAAGGCCACGCAGTCTGTGACTGAATACTCTTCTGACAAAACAATTTCCTTTCTTACAGAGCAAAAATGTCCACACATGCAGGTAGTAGGAATGCAAAAGAACTTTAAAATCCTAACCAGAAATAACTGTCAAGTAGAGTCCAGACTTCAACCTTTTTTAAATATGGGCAATTAATTTGATCACAATGTGTTCAATCCTACGACACATATGGTACAAGATCCAGCCCTGGTTTGAAATTAGTCTTCTTGCCTTCTGCAGCAAGAGAAATAATTTATTTAAATCTCCCCAATGAATCTCCACACTATGTAAGATAGCTGCAAGGTAAGAGGTAGATCACCTGCAGTTGTCAGTGCAGCAAACTCATAATCTTGGACAGCTCAGCCAAAAAGCCAAACAGCCAGAATTTGAACACAGACGCAGAATTCAGTCTGAAGGACAACTTTTATAAAATTAATCCAAAAGTCATTCCCATGAAAAAAAGAATTATATTTATTACTAGTGCACAGGTAAATATACATTTAAAGTTTTGGATAAAAATACTGCCAGACTGCAAACCTCTGTTTTACACAAGCTGCTAATTATTCTAAAAAGTACACACCTGGTCTGTCATACTGTACAAAAGGACCAAACTGTTCATTAGCCCATATACTGAATGTGAGCATATGCATTCTTGAGCTGAACACCTAGCATGGGATTTATCTTAAAACGTATTTCAGTGTCTGCAAAAAGAACATACATGTCCTTTGCAGCCAGGATATCATGTACTGGATTCCAATCCCATTTGAGAGAGTAAAATGACATTTGACCAACAGCAACTTATATCTTACAATCACTTGTGACCTTCTCCCTTTCCTGATCTATCCGCTGATCTGTGATTGTTGCTAACTTGCTGGCAATATATTCGCTGGGGAAGATAGTGCATATGGAGGAAGAAACAAAAAAAATTGAAAGCAATGAGTGGCAAACCCCAGGAATAGCTTTCAAGGCTAATGACAGGAGAGAATAAAGTAACAGTCTGAATTAAATTCTAGGCCAAAATCAGTGAAAGCCAAAGCTCAGTAGCAGAGGGCGCTCCTCTCTATTCTCCTGCCGGGACAGCCGCAGCTTGCCACTGTTTGCCTTTGACTGCCCAAGAGCAGACAGTGGGAGCCTGATTCTGATCTGCAGCCAGAGAGATGCTGCTTCTGAGAGCGCAGTAGATGTACAGGAAATTAGCAACAAATATTTCCTAATTGTGGAAGCTGAATCAGTTACACACACATACATCAGGAGGACTGGAAAGTCTCTGTTAGAAATATTCATTATCCCTCAACTTTCTGAAAAAAGCAACTAACCTTGAGTTAAGCCTTGGGGGATCTCCTGCCCCCCATTCTTTAGCCTTATATGCTCAAGGTACCTGCATATACTTCTTAACCTCTCCAAGGGTAATTTCCCTTCACTGACATGGAGGTATCGCCTCCCAGCAGTAGCAAGAAATTATCCTAACCTCTCCAAGGGTAATTTCACTGACACGGAGTTATCACCTCCCAGCAGTGGCAAGAAATGATGTTCTAAGTCACAGGCAGAAAGGTGCTTTATAAATACAGGCAGTAGTTTCAGTAACTGCCTTTAACCTGATTTTAAAAATTTAGGTCTCGTTTGCATTGTCAGTACCTGCTGGGTAAAGCAGCTTTAGAAGCATCTCGCTAAGGAACCTAAAGAAATGGGTGCTCTTCCTTCTCTACTGATCCATCATTTTCCCTCCTCTGATTTCACTACAGAAAATGTTTTACCCTCCTTCCACGTTCTGCCAAAGTTGAATAAAAGCATGCCTTTATATAAATTAATTTCCCACAATGCAAATGCCACTGTCAAAGCCACAAGAATAAAGCAACATGAGAGATATAGAAATACAACCAGATAACAAGGAAAGAAAGACTCTTCTCAGTCAGCAGCAAGACTGCATTTTTGCCTGAATCCCCTAGATTTACCCAGAGCTCTGCAATGACTTCAGCTCAGACTTGGGTGGGTCTCTGTACGTCTTGGCAGCAGGGACAGGCAAAGTTCCTAGGCCACCGATGGCTGGATGGTGGTCTGGCACACTCAGGCCAGGGCTGGTGCTCCAAATCCAAGCCGCCTTTTGTTTTTCCCAAAATGTCAGTTGAGAGACAACAAGGTTTTAATATCAAGATGCAGTGGGCTGAATCCAAATTTGACGGCAGCTTTTTAATCTCTGCAACATGTATTGCATTACAGATGCTTGTTGGAAAGATGTTTCTCATTCTGCAGATCCCAGGACATCTGTACAGCTAAAGATTCATCAACTATTCATAGCATCTTCTAATTAAAGAGATATTCAATATAATAATATTAAAGAAATTGTCACTTCTGTTACTAATAATCTCAGTTAAAACAAGAGAGTATGAAGATGAAGTTTCCTTTCGGTTTTTTTGCCTGTTGGTTTGCATAACTCATATTTACCCCAGCCTGACGAGCTTCCTTCTCTTCATATTTGTAGCTAAGTTTCACTTCTAAATCTCAATTCTGAGCCCAGTTTTGCTGCCAAGCGCCTGCTCTGTTTGAATTTCTAGTGTTGCTGAGGAAGACATAAATCAGTTCTAGAAACAGACTTCATTTTATAAGGGGAAAAAGGTCTATAAACATTTAATGTTTTTTCCCCCGAAAAAGAAAACCTCAAACCTAAACAAGAAAACAACTTGATGGAAAATAGTCTTAAAAGGCATAAGTAAGTTATATGATTAACTCACACTGGTGGCAAAAAGGATCTTGAATGCCTGATGCTGAGGATTCTTCCTTTATCACCCCCAACCTACCTTATAAAAGTGCACTTCAGAATTGCTGGGCATATCCTACAAGTGGCTGAGCAATCTGACCCCCATGGCCACCAGAAACAGGAGAGTTCCTTCTCCCTCCCTCAGCCCTCGCACCTTCCCAGCTAATCTCTTGCAATTGTCAGACTCTTCTGCAAGTCCCCTGAACTCTTCAGGCTGTTCTTTTGCCAACACAATAAAATGGCTCAAGGACAGATCTGCCAAGAGCATGCACAACCAAGGAAACATTGACAACAGGAACTCTCCTTCCTGGTGGTGGTAAACTGTTTAATTGGCTCGTTGGTCTTTACACTAAAAAAATCCTGGAAGCTGCTCATGTAGCTAGGGAAGAGAAGAAATCATCCAATTTTGAACAGTGTGAGAGCACAGCATTTTTATTTTTTTTACTACAGTGATGTGGGAACTCATACAAACCATCAAAACTTACAGCACTGTGATGGAGGCAAAAGCACTATGCACTTTTCATGACCAAAACAGCAGCTTCCTTAGAAAAAAACTTTCTCTTTTGGCAAAAATAGTTTACTTGGATCCTGGTCTGAAGCCTGACTGATAAAGGATAAATGGGTGTAAACTGGTACAGGAACATCACGCTCCTTGTCCATCTTCTGACTGCGCGTGTGAGTAACTGCCTGTCTGCCACAGGAATTGAATTAGCAAGATCACAGGCACCAGATTAAAGAGAGTGAAAGGTCGGCTTCGGGAAGATAAAAATGTAGAGATGCTTGCTTGCATGCTACCCAAAAGACACATCAGACTATAGCTTTCAGGCTGGGCCTGTCTCTCTTCCTGGAGAGCAATATGTTTTCTTCTATCAGTACTTGCCAACTCTCAACCACATTTAAAACATAATGGCTTGAGCAAATAGAAGCCTTTCATCTCCCCACTTAGGGTGAGATTAATTTTTTCCAGCTTTAGCTGTCTGACAGAGTTGTCTAGGCTCCCTTTAAAATCTACGGAAGGAGAGAGGCACCTCCAGAAGGAAATTCAGTCCATGCAGTGGTAGGTGTTTGGGATAGGTAGGAAAAAATTGAGAGGAGCTTTTCTGCCTCCATTAAGTGGAGAAGGACACTTGCGCAGTGCTTGAGAATTTGTGGTGCTTGGTAGTCCATAAAGCTGCAACAGCAGTCTGTGAAATGATTTAAGAAAAAAAACAGATGCAAACCAGCTAGGGAAGAAAACCAGAAGTACTAGAGGAACACTGCAAATGAAGCAAACCTAAGCCAAATTTAGGGAGTGTGCCCAGGGCACTGAGGGAAGTTTTGTCACCTTCTGTTCAGCATTGGTGAGACCGTAACTGGAATACCATTTAAAGTTTTGGGTCCCCTTCTCTCCTCTCAGGCAAAGATGGATGTGGGGAAACTAGAGAGGGGCCAGCAGAGGCTATCAAGATGGTCAGGGCCTGGGACACATGGTCTGTGAAGAGAGATGAAGGGAGCTGGGCTGGTTCAGTCTGCTGAAGAGGAGACAAGGCGGCCAATCTAGGAGCAACCTACAACTACCCAAAGGGAGTTACACAGACAACAGAGTAAACTGTAGTGCTGGATGACATGACAAGGTGCCACAGCCACGTGCAGTGGTTTGGGACATTCAGATTCTTCCCCTGCCAGGCAGTGCAGCCCTGCAATGGGTCACCACAAAGGTGGGAGATCTCCCTATCCTTGGAAGGTCCCAAGACTCAACTAATCCAAGCTACAGCTGATCTGATCTAGAGCTGACAACAGTCCCACGTCAGACTGGAGACCTGCAGAGGTTCCACCAGCAAACACTGCTATGATTTTGTGAACATTCATAGTTTGAGTGCAGTTGTTAGCATGTGAAAAAAAAAATGACAATACTGCACAAGACTGTTAGTGGATTTTTACAAAATCCTTTCCCTTAAGGTTTATTTAGAAACTCTGGTGTACAGGGAGATGGTGCCAGTGATACCAAACAGAAATGAATGGGTGCAGTTCTCTGCCTTTATCTCTCTTGACATGCACCACTAACTTAAACATCTAGGACTACAATAAATGCTTTTGCCTTCAAGTATTCTAATTATGTGCATTTTGCATGTAAAACAAGAAGTCTCAAGCTAATTTCAACATTTTCTGCCAATATCCTGCAAAGTATGATGCAACCATATCAGAGAACCGCAGAAGCCATGTTTTCATAAATGTGGGTTTTAAAAATGAAATGCTCCGTTGACAACATTTCACCAAGCCACTAGAGTTTCCAGCTCTTCTAACTATTTCAAAATACAGGGGACTTTCAGGTCAAAGAAAGGCTCTACTGGAATTCTAATCTTAGAATAAAGATGTGAAGAATAACTCATGAAGGTTTTTAGACAAGTAGGTACATCAGTGTACCCTTATACACTGAGGCTACAAATCCTATGGCAAAATAACTGATTTCACTATCAATTGCATAGGCAAACTTTTCTAATCATCTAAACTATGATCCCATATGAAACCTCTCCTCTTTTTCTTACTACTGTGGTAGTGGTTTTAATTCTACAGAAAAAGACTGAACATCTTGGACTCACCACAATTTCTGCAAAGTATCAGAGAGGTACTGAGCTCCCTGAAGGCACTAACTCCTAATCCTCTCCTCCAACACAGCTGAAGGGCCACTCAGCTTGTCATTAACCAATTTAATATGTGTAGTCTCTATTCTCTCTATTACCCCAACTCATCAATGAAAATACCTATCAGGCTCTCAACACCAGGGTATAGAGAAGAGCAAGAGCCTAAGGCTACTTCATCCTGGTGGATGTGCTCCCTTTCATTTCCATTCCCTCTTGCCCTCTGAACCTCTCCTGGCTCCGCAGAGCTACCCCAGACATGCACAAAGGCAACATGAACTCCAGACAGTCCCCAAGCTGCAGATCATTTCCCTCTCTCCCTCTGATCACACAAAAATCTGTTTATAAGCATACCAAAAGCACACACAGCCCTATAACAACTGCACATGCCATTACTGGGAGGGAAATGCAGACAAGAAGCACAGCAATGTATTGTTTGATGGGTCAGATTCAACACTGTAATTTCATACAAGCCAAAGCAGCTGCATCAAGGCTTTGTCAGGATGTTTTCAAACATAAAAAGCACTGCAAGCAGATAAAGGTGATTTGTAACAGAATAGGACAAAAGGTGCCATAGCCGATGTACAGGGTTCTGGGTTTATTTTCCTTCTTTTAATCCAGACCAGTCTTGTTCTTAGGCGTCTACTTTCCATGAGAATTAAAGTTACTGGAAGTGACTTTTATAAGCAAACAGGTAAATTCTTAAATCAACTATCGAGATTTGGAGAGATTATATAAGTCATAAGGGCTGTCAGTTTTGGTCCATGTGAAGAGGTCCTAATCTGCAGGGGGATAATGGACAGTGATGGTTATAACTCCCAGGAGAGCAGAGGACGGATAGGAGCATTGCAGGGAATTAAATGGCAATTATTTGAGAACATGCAAGACATCAGGCTGTTCTCTCCAACAAGGTCTGCAGCCATATTCTCCTGCTTACAGACACAGCTGTGCAACATAATGAGATTGAGGTACATACGCACTTTTTTTACATGCGCTTGTTACATCCTTTTGACAAGTCACATGCTGTGGGTAAAATCCTTATCCTGGACTGCCATACCAAACCGACACTTACCAATTCTACACTGAAATGGAAATATCTTGTCATGACATTCCAAGTTTACCCAGCTGCTTAACACACTTTTATTAGTATTTGTCGTATCGTCTCCTGTGTTCAGCCTGAAACTAAAAAGTTCCCTTCTGTTTGTGTAAATGTAGTTCTTTATACTTTCTCTTATTCTCCTAGAGCTACAGTTAACTGCTTTTTTCAAAACTTTACACCAAGAAAACTTCTGCATCTGCCCTTTTTCTCTAAATGACAGCATGCTTATGTCCCATTTCATTTTTGTACACATTTCTCTATGTTGGCACTTTAGAAACTGAGCTTGAGAAGATAGGAAGCTTCTTGCCTAGACTGTATGCAGCACCTTGGTTGCCTGCTGGAGAGTTACAGCTTACAGCTGGTAAGCAAATACCAAACAGATGGTTTAGCAAAAGCAAAGAGAAATCCACAGTGTATTTCTCTGATGTCAAGGAGATACCTTTCCGGAGATATTGGCCCCAGACTACCTGAAACAGCAAAATAATTCATTTTCAGTCTCATTTTCCTGTAGTCACCTGCCCAGTGATTAACTACTGAGTTCCTGATCCTGATGAAAAACTCCAGGCCCAAGCGCTCAGGACTGTTCTTAGAAAGAAGTAGAGCTCTGTGCCAGTTTCCTGGAAAGGAGATTAAAGAAGGGCCTCCCAGATGCTAACAAGTGACTCAACCAAGGAACCTCCAGACTGGGCAAGGCTTCAGGGAAGGAACCATCAATGAGGAACAGCTTGGGAATGTCCACTTCTAGAGTCCCAGAGGAGAGTACTGTTTAAAATACAGGAGCCTGGCTGGACTTAGTTGAAGGGAAGAAGGCCTGTGTACCTTCCTCACACAGAGCGAACTCTCAGTCTGAGCGCAGCTTAGACTGTTTTCCTCATATTGGATATCACCAAGAAGGCTGACTCTTCAAACATTATTTTGGATAGTCACGAAACCAAGGAACAATAATAATCACTTATGCAATGCAATGCTTAGTGAACTTTGCTAACCAAACTCCAAGGGCAGTGGCCCACAGGATTTAACAGATAGGCTACTTCTGCCTAGGACTCCTGTGGTGCACATGCTGTTCGAGTTTTCACGTGCTCCTCCTGCATAGCTTTGTCTTGTCTTGATGAGAAGTATTTTCTAGTGCCAGAATTATTCACAGGCACATTTTAGCATTTGCGATCAAAACACAAAGAGGATTTCCTGAGCAGTGGTTTCCAGCATGAAAGATCTCTCAGCTTAGCCCAAGATATTCCAAATTCTTAATCAGTGACCCAAAGCCAGACAGTTTCCGTCAACTGTGCTGGCAAAACTGGAGTTTATCCAACTACACGGTGAGGAGCAAGCCATACCAGTCATGAAGCAAAATTATCTCATTCTCAGACCCATCCCTCCACTTTAACTATCAGAAACAAAAGTTGACCCTACCAGGAGCTGGTATGTAAGTATATTTTAAAAGAATTAAGTGGTGAGATGCTGCTACGGACACAGGTAGAACACCCCTATATAGGAATCCCTAAAAGAGCGTTTAGCCATAAAGCACACACTTCTGCAGAGACCCGTCCCGATACTGTGATAAAACACAGTGAAGAAAAAAAGAGTGCATTCTGGGGAAAAGGTCCTACTGCTTTCTAGGATTCCTAGTGAGGAGATGTAGGTGCCAAAGAGTCTCCTAACATTTCTTAGCCCTTTATGAGAAGCAAGTGAATTTCTGCAGCTACTACGCTACCTTTCCATTAGCAATCCTGGTAGATAGGCCACAAGCAACCATGAGTCCCAGAAGTAGAAAATAAGTTTTATGTTCCACTCTCAAACAGTTTTAAAGCCAGTTTAAAGATAAAAAATGTACAGTTAATTTTATCACACTTCTTGTCCTAGGAGTGTAAGTGATTTAAAAATAAAACCTGGAAGCCAGAAATGTTCTGTTTGGTCCAGTGGGAGGTGATGATAATCTGCACACACTCATAATAGCACCTGGGCTCTTACTTCATAAAATAAGCTTTGTGTGCTGTCCAGCTAAAAATCTGGCAAAAGGATTAATTCAAACTGGAAGCAAATAACTTAATCTGACGAGAATTAACTCTAAAAGCGTGCCTAAGGTTTTAAATAATGCTCTCGAATGTAATATTATAATGATTAACACTAGCTAAAAGGTAGGATTTCTACTGTGGACACAAGCAGTACCTAATGAAACCAAGAACATCTCAATTCTGCACATTTTACTTTTGTCTAGGGTCGTCAGATATAAAAACTGAAAGTTAACAGAAAAAAGTCAGTAGTCTGAAGCTGTGAAAGTGTGAAGTCCAGCTAAGAAAATAAGCATGGTTATTTTGAAGTGTACTATCATCCATATTCTCTGCGTATACTATCATTCAAGGCAAATGAAATACCACAAGGTCATTTTTTCATGCAGAAGCTCAATCCCACCAAACGCAAGTCAATGCCTTACTGGCTACTGCAGCTCCAGAATTGAAGGCATTATTTATGTCTTTATACAGTCAGGGCTCGGTCAGCATCGATTCCATAATTAAATACTGCTACAGATCGTAAGCAAGAGCCCATCATTCCCTTCTGGGAACTCTTCAGAATAATCTGAGCCAAATTTTCTTCTACGAATACCATGCTATCACTAAAGAAAAAAGCATTATTATCTGGCATCATTAAAGTATTATTAATGCATTACTAAACTTGGGTTATTTCCTGAAGGAAAGGAACTGCTTCAGAGCTGCATTTCCACTGTCTGCTCTACTTGAATGCACATTACTTGTTTGTGGATAAACTTGTGGTCCTGCTCATTTGTTGTCAGCAATTATCTGTTCTCTAGTCTTAATGAGTGAGATACTGCTGTCACTTCCTTTACTCAGACAATTCCCACTTTATACTCATATCTTCCTCCCACACTTCCCAATTATACTTCTCTAGCCTATGTCCACACCAATTTCATAAGCAGTGGGTCTTTTAAGAGGCCTTCCAAAACCAACAATCTTCCTCTATTTCTTGCCCACAAGTCTTTGTCTGTCAAACATGCAGCACATTTTAAATACATGTATACTATTACTGGTCACGTCTGTCTGCAACCAGTTTGGGTTTTGGAGACATTTTTTGCAGTATGTTTTATTTTCGCTATAATTATCTACAGTGTATGTTGTCCTTCCAACTACTAGTTTAAAAATAACAAAGTATTAGTTAGGCCTGGGACATATAAGACTGAAAGAAGTTCAGTGACGGCATTAATACGATTCATGAAGTTCCAGCAACCATACAGAAGACAAACAAATCAAGACTACGCACACAAAATTCAAGAGTATCTTGTGCTCCATGCCAGACATATTCAAGTGACTTTTCTGTCTCTGCTTATACATCTGTCCTCAACACTACATTCATTCTCAATTTCATTTGGAGGACAGTGAGGTTTGAAGGGATCCAAGGAGATAATAATCAGAGTGACTAAGAGTTTGCTTCCAAAATGTCTCAGAGAGCTAGGAACAGAACAGACATTTCCAAAGGAAACAAAACCCCACTTGATGTGACAGGCATTACCTCCCTTCTCAAAAACGCGTTTTGCATTCTTGTTCTGGTCCCTCCTAACCGCTGTTTGCATCTGGCTGAGCCAAGCAGCTGCTGCCCGGAAGAGGCCACACTGCAGCTGGTACTTGCTGGCTGCTCCTCTTTGGCTTCTACCCGCTATGCATCCAAGGTGTCTCATTGCCTGTCTCCTTCTCTTCCTTCTTTGCCCAGCCTGCTTGTCTGGATGCTGCCCCTCTGAAGCACACACATAGGCCTCTGCTTCATTAGTCTTGAAAGTATGTTCTCACACAGGAACAAAACTTCTAGGCGTTGCAGAATAACAGTGAGAAATAATGAAGCAATCGGAGGCTTTGCTGGAAAATACTATAAGGTGTTGATAGAAATGCTTTTTAAAGAATTGCTGGCCTTCAGCTGCAAACCTAAAAAACCCTTTGAGTTTCCAAGTAATAACTTGGAGCTGTGTTGTTCTTGTATGCATGTATTTTGATAATCCCAGATTTAAGAATATTAAATTTCTCTCCGGAGGTTTTTAGACTAAGCAAAAACAGCTGTAAGATGCTACCAAAAGCAACACCTTCCCCAGCTTAGTATCCAGAAGACCACAGAGAACCCTTCTCCCCATCACCTCCTGGTCCCTTTGATAGTCAGCTTGCCCCTGCTCCCCACCTACCAGAAATATTCCACACCAGGAAGGACGACAGTTCTGAGAAAGACCAAAAAGAAAGCTTGCTTCATTGTTTTTATAGGGACACCGGGCCTTTGGGAGGAGAAAATTCTCTCTGACATGGAGAAAATCCACAGTTTAGCCAGGGAAGAAGGAATTTGTGACAAAGAATGCAGCAGGCCAGACTTCGTTTTCACTAGCAACACTTAGATGGAAACAGGAGGTTTTCATAATGGATTTTCAAATTTGAAAGTCAAATGCAGCCGTAATTTGACAGAGGCTGGCTCACTGAGCTTCAGGGCATACTGAAGCACAATCACAAACACTGTTTGCTTTCTCAAGTTTTCCCAGGGAGGCAAAGGTTAGCCTCACAGAGAAGACAGGCTAAAGGGTGACCTCTGCTTTGAGAAGGACAAGCAATTTTATCATGGATACTATGTCCTTACCCTCAATTATTCTCAGCATCTGTATACAATATAGGACAAGATCTTAAAATCCTAGGATCTTGGGATAAAGCAATTTTTTCCTCTCAATAGCTAAGGTCAGGTTTCGCAAAGAGAAAGGGGAGTTTATAAAATCTTACGAAAATCTGCATGTTATGTTGCAGCAGTTGCAAACCCACAGGACTCAAACATAAAGTGTAGCTACCATGTCTTTAGGAGCAGCAAGATTATGTGAGTCTAATCATTGCATTTTATCTGAATAGAAGACCAAATTATACATCCCAGCCCACGGAAACCCACAAACAAAGTCAACAGCAGAAAACTTCATGTTCAGTAAAAACCACCCATTGTCAAGTGTAACAAAATAGGAGAAAAGTATACGTTAGGACTGAATATCTGGCTATGAAACATCATCTGAAGCCGACTTCTTATAATGCAGTTTTGCCTGCAGGATACAGATGACATCAAGAGTGTAGTGAATTAGAACTGCCTCACTCATGTCTCTGAATGAATTCAAACTATTGCTAGAACTGTGTGTGCAGCACAGCAAACTACTGCTATACAAGAATGTCAAAGCCAGGCACTATAATCTTTTGCCGCCTGAAAGTAATATATCATCCCAAATACAATTAACACGGCACAGGCTTATTACCAACAAAAGCAAAACATAACTTAGATATTTTTATTCCTAGCACACTGAGCGTTCACACAAAGAAAGAACATAAGTTCTGATTTAAATTTGGCTCAATCATTTCAGTGAAAATTTGTTTGCAGAACTTGAGAAATCCTTAAATGCTTGTTGCAGATGTTGTCTTGTAGGACCAGAAATTCACATCTATAATAATATGCTTCCCTGAAGCGCTATGGTTTAAGTGCCATGGCAATGAAGCAGAAATTCACAAAGCAAAATTCTGGTCCTACTGAAGTTGGTCAAGGCTTTGCCATTGATCTCCATAGGGCCAGCATCACTCTTGCTCTAACAAATAAGAACCAGAATCACCTTTTATTATTTATTTTTTTACTGCAATATACTGTAAAATATTGTATGTGCGCTGCATTAAATGTAATTGGCAAACTTTGATATCAGGAGACATCTGTGCTTTGAAACAAATAGAGACAGTAGTGTGAGGAAATGCTAGTGGCCTTCTAAATTTCCCAAGCGAATCAAACTTTAAAGCATGCTTCCAGTATTTATATTCTTACCCTGAAAAATGTCACTGTCTTTAATAAGCCTGCAGAGATGTCATCAAAGGGTCACTGACAGAGTCTTCCAGGATAGGGCAATCTACTGCTTAATCACTGCAAGTTGTGGGGACTCTGATCCTAACCACACAGGTATGGAATGATCTGGAGCGGCATTCACAGGCTAAAGTAAATTGGAACAGATTTGTTTTCTCCAATGATTTACTTAATTACCTTTCAAATTAAGCTAGTTATTCAAGTAACTCTAGAAACAATCTCAAGGTCTGAAGACTCCATAGCAAAACAGATGTGAGCTCTGAGAGAGAACTGTTTGGGTGCCAGGCTTACAGGAGAACTGCAGCAGCAGCCAGGTGTCTATCGCCCTGCTGACAGAGCATGTTATATCAACTAACTTGAATTTTGCAGCCACGCTCCACTGGGGTTTTAGAACAGATCAAACAGACTTGGTGTCGCAGACATTAAAGGGCAGAAATCAAAGGTGTTGGCAGAGATTTTCAATTCTGCCTCTCAGACCTGGGAAAAATGGAAGGAAGGTTCAACAACTGGAGACTCCAGCGTGCTTCAGCAGAGCTCAAACTGCCGTACCCTTTTCACAGAAGCATGGCAACTTGTTCTCAGTACCCGCTGCACAGACCTCTCAGCTCTGAATGTGCTCCCCAAACCAACCCAAAACAGTGCAACTTGGAGGCAGGCTGCAAAGATGTAGCTTCTGAGTGCTGGAGCATTTGGGGACAGCAGAGGGGCCAGGTGTGAATACAGACTACTAGGAATGTGTATCTTGTTACACTGCCAGGTGTCAATTTCTGAAATGCTAAATGATCACTGAAAACAATGGCTTCCTAAGAGTTAAGCAGCAAGAAAAAATAAAATTAACAAGTAACATCTCAAGAAATAAATGGTGATAAGCTCTGCCTATGAGGGATGTTGGCTGCTGAGGCCTGGCAGAGCTGGGAGACAATGCTGCCTCAGTTCAAGAATTCTTTACTCATTGTCAGTTACATATTTCTTCTTGTTTAAAAATGACATTACAGATTCTCCTGGCAATAGCAGAAAACTAATTTCTCTACATTCCCAGAGTGAAAGCCCAACTTCTTGTATGGACTCAGCTGATCCAAATACTACTTTATTTATCTCTCTCCTCCTTAAATAAAAAATAAAAAAACCATCAAACTCCAGCTGCAAATATGCAGACATGCAACCCTTCCAAGGCAAGATAAGAAAATAAAATTGATGAGATCATGAGAAATTCAGTCTTACAGGTACCGAGCATCACCAGAGGATGACACAGTGCATATGAGCTTTGCTCCCCTAACTTCCAGCTTCAGAAGCTCTGGCTGAGTCCAACTATATGACAGGCATGGGCAGCCCTAGCAAATGCCATTTTCTAGAAAACGCAAGGAACTCAGGGCACAGATCCTGTATTGTAAGTGAGAACATGCAGAAAACACATACAAAAAGCGTTATGTTTCAGCACATGCACCCAGGAGAGATACTGCATTATGTGACACTGCACACAGAGCAGAAAGCATGTGGAAAGAGGATCCCAGAGACATCAGGTGGAAGGAATCCCTGGAGACCCATAGTCCTACCTCTCACCTAGAGCAGGACCACCATGAATACCAGAACCATCCACTCCCTGGAACTCTTAACTGCTCTGTATATGGCTGTATCTTCCTGTTATTTTGTACATGGCTGTTAACAGTTTATTCAGTGCTCGGGAGTGTCTGCATGGCAAACAGCCGGAGAGGAGAACCAACCTATCATCTCCAGGCCTTTGTGTTCTAACTTGGACAAGCAAGCAAGCAACACGAGTGAACTGTCCCATAACACTGGGGAGGAAATCAGTCCCCTCTCAGCTCCTAATCATCATGAAGAGGGAACTCTGGTCCAAAGAAAATGAAGTCAGCAGTCCTCAGGGGAAGGTGAAAGGGCACCTCCCTGACTGGGGCCCTGCTGACGGCACCCCTCAGGCTGTGCAGGAGTCCTTTCTTCTGCACTCACAAAAGAATCCAAGCAAGTCATTTAAAAGCGCCTCAGGGCAGAGCTTGTCACTAGATCAGGTCTGCCCTGGTAAAATAATAAATGAGGTAATGCACAAAACTGCCTTCAATATGAGGACGTTTCATTCATAAAACAGAAATACCAACAGCTTTGCTACCAAATAAACTTCAGAGATGGTTTAAAAAAATCCCCACACCTCTCCTTGCAATAGAGCAGAGCCAAGCAGTAGGGATTCCGTGGCACAAGACATACTCTTTCCAAGGACAGCTCTGCAAGTTGAAACGAGAGCTGACAACTTCCAGGTCATTAATCCAACAGCATAAACAGAACCTATCACCAGTACATGCATTCAGGTGGACTACAGCAATGGCTGCAACTGAAGAACTAGACAAACACTACTCTGCTTTTTGTTTGAAGTTTCCAGAAAAACTTTTATAATCAGTCCTCCACTCCCTTCTACTCATCCTCAGGATATGTGGAGCCTGGTGTCAGCTATATTTGTGTTGCTAGCTGAAAGAACAGCAGAACATGCCAAGTGTTTAATAACAAAATTCCAGGCTTGTGACACAACCCAGTAATCCCAAGACTGAAAACTAACCTTATATTTCTACTCAGCATAAAACTCTAATCCTAACAAGAGCACCACCATTTTTATTTTGCCTGAACCTTTTCTAAAGACATGTATCTCACCAATTAAGAAAGTTACCATAGAACAGGTCAAACAGGGATGTGTTACCTATGTACATATGGCGTCTACAGATTGGTAGAATTATGACAACATAGAAACTGCTAAAACTAGTTACACTCTTCTGTGTGCTCTTACACAGACTTGGTTGTAGCTGGATGAGCTGTTGTAGTTGCAACTACTGGTCTCCCATCACCCTGGAACACCTCTCAGGACACTCCTATGGTGAGGAAACAAGTGCAGAGTTGCAGGATTCTAGGAAAACTGTGGCTGGGAGTGAACATGCACAGAACAGTCTGATATCATGACTGCAAAATAGCAAGGCAGGAGGCTTAGCAAGTGAAGATCCCACATTCAGGCCAGGGCCAAATATGCCTTTTAGATAAGTCTAAAGGGCTCACCAAGACGGCTGCAAAAGAGAGGAAATAAACTCTTCCACCCCCCAGTTGCTGTTTCAACCACTGTTTCCCTTGACCATTTCCACCACCAGATCCCAAGCAGCTTCTCACTACTGCAGCTGTCCTGGCTTCAACACCACTCAGGCTTGCAATACAGAAAGTGCCATCCAACACCTGGAATTCCATTTTAAAACAGCTTTTACTGTCACTAATTGTGCTGCAGATGTGAGGATGTGCCTGACAAAGCTGTAGCACAAGTCTATGTTTTATCCCAGCACAGACAGCAGAATTTGTCATCTGTCTTGACTTACAAGTCACAAAACAACAGAAAAACTGTGCCACGGCACACAGCCCTGTACAGCTGCAATATATGACACATAAAACTGCAAATGCAAATGTTTTAGGGGAAGATAGGAATAATATTATATTAAGCTTGCAGAAATAATTTGTACACAGGGTACATTTTATTCCTATACCCAGAAGCACAAAAAGTTTATACACCTATTAAATAAATATCCAGTTAACTATTCCAATTATTTGACTTTGACCATGCATTAAGTGTTTAACCACAGGGTTCATGCAATTTTGTGCTGTCTTGCCATGGCTCCACAATGTTTTCTGCAAAACTCTCTTTCCATTCCTAACTGTGATGGGCATATTTTGCAAAGACCATGATCTTGCCATATTACTGTACAGGATATACAGAAGCATCACTTATGAAGAAACAAATTTAGCTTCAACCTTGACTAGGTCATCTTTTGTATTACAAGGAAAGACGTTCAGTGTTACAAACAGCCTTATGCATACACATAAAAGGCCGGTATTGAACAAGTACTACACTTACTCTGCGAAATGACACCACGTAGAATGTATCTTCCCTTCTGCGAATAGCTTCAAAAAAATCTTGATAGCTCCTTGGAGAGGCATAATACACTTGCAGCTCATTCCCTGAGTTCCTGCTGAAATAAAGAAGGCAGGAATGTAATTATTTTAGACAAGAAAGTTAACTTCAGTGAGACAATGACTTTAAAGATCATCTTTTCCAAAGAACAGCAGCTCTTCATCCATTGAGAGAAGCATGAGGAGCGTTAAACGTAAGTGAAGACAGTGAAACTACTGGTTATTTTTTGAAAGTTCAAGGTGCTTTAAAGGTCTTGCCGCAGGAAACTTTTCCTGGCTTGATTTTATTCATGCTTTTGAGGCTGGCAAAAATCTGTTGCTAGCTCAACAGAAAAGTTTCAAGTCAACCTGAAGTGTCTGAAAAATTGTGATGACTTCTGGAAATAGATTTTAGCGAATTTTAGAATGAAATGTCATTCTGAAATAAAAAAAATCAAAACTTTTAATAATTTTAAACTTTTTTTTTACTGCTAAGGATCCAAACCACTCGAATTGAAAGAAGTGCAAAGTTAAGCATAAACAGAGCTTTCAATTTACTGTCAAGTGACAACCCCACCTTCTCTCTCACTTTTTTTTGCATCTCTTTGGTCAAATCAGATTTGCTCTTGATTTTCAATTTAGACAGTGAAGCAAAAATAAGAAATTCACACAATTCTGGCTTATCTTTTTCACAATTCTCATCTTACATATATCAGACATGAGGAAAAGACACTCTGTCTAAACTATTCCAAGCAAAAACACTGGCAAGTTGTACAATCACGGTACTTATCCACTGTTTATCTTGGAAAGGTGAGAAATTCCCAGTACATATTGCTATCACGTATGCTTCCCCTAATCCCATTCAAAAATAACATATTTAATCAAATTGGAAACCTGTACTTACACAAACCATTAGCTGGACCTTTAACCAGTGATTTTAATTCTTTCTCACTTTAATAGCATAGTGTCTGTTTGCAGTATTTGTGGCAAAAACACTGATCAGGCTATCCCTCCCAAACTGTCTTCTGCTGACCCAGATTTTAAACTACAGTGGCTGACTTTGATTATTTTGGTATGTTTCTAAAATATACATAACTATGCACACAAAACAAGGCATAAATCTATCATCAAGTGATTTTCTTGAGCAGCAGTAATAGTAGACCATCATTATCTCCTCTCTTACTGCTACTATGGTCCTGTTGTAACCGAAGGACTGTAGCTGCCAAGCCAGTTGCCCTTTAACAGGATTGGGGGTGTAAGTCCTGGGGGATCAAGAGCAGGCAGCTCTACCCTATATATCCTCTTCAGCAGAACTATGCAAGTGAGGAATCAGATCACATCCTTCACACACAGGAAACAAAGATCGGAGCTAATGTGAGCTTGATTACTTATTCATAAAAACACGTAGGCCCACCAAACCACCCCTGAGATTCAGCATTGAAGTTTCACTGTGATAAAAGGCATCACGCCCACACATTGCTCAGTAAAACACATCCTGAAAACTGAAACAGGTCCCACAGATCCGTTTGCTCGCCCACACTCAAGAAGATACAGCTAGACCTAAAAAGCAGCCTTTTATAATTCTAAATCCAGCCATGGAAAAAAGTTGTTCCAAAGCACTTGGAAACCACTGGGCCTTTACAAAGCTCTCCTGGGTCCATGGAACAAGTCTATTACGAGTCCCAAATTCCAGGTGATACCAGTAATCCACTGGTATTACACCATACTTACCTTTGGGCATTGAAGAGTATCCACTATGGACTCCTCCATGAAAGGAAAGGAGGAACTTAAGATCTGAGAACAGGTGCAAAGCTACCACTTGTTTTAGTAATACATCACCATATTACAAGAAAGCATCATATGAAATCGTGTGTATTAAAAGTTCAAAGGGCACCCTTATGCATCACAGAGCACTAGGATGTTGCACATATGATTGTTTTAAGAAGGAATAAGGTTGTGGATTCTGTGCTTTATGCACCAAGAACCACAATTTTAATAGGGCAAAATTTAGAAATGAAAATAATTGAAAAGTCCCAGTTTGATATCTGGAGCCCTAAATACACACTTGCAGAAACCCTCATTAAAATTACTTCTGAAGAAAGCTAAAAAGACTGAGGAGAGCTGGGGCACGGGTTAGTGGGGGTTTAATGGTTTTCTTTGAAATCATCTTGATTTTTACCTTTTTCCTCTGCTTTGACTTCACTGCAATACTTTTCAATCAATCAACTTTCTTTTGGAATTCAGGACCAACATGACAACCTTGGTATCATCAGTGATACAGAGATAAGTTTAGATCCTTCTAGTGTCCTCCTGTTCATGGACTCCAGTCACTAACAAGGGTGTTCTAGAAGGTAACAGTCACTCAATTTCCAGTCATAGCACTAGTATTAAAAATTAAAGGCCTTGACTCCACAAAAAGGTACTTGAATCATTAGTAAAAGCAACCATCTACAAACACTTACAATACGTACCAGGAAACCTAAAAGTGGTTTAGTTTTTGGTTTTACACATTTGCAGAGACAATGCTAGCTCATTAACAGTTCTCCACAGGCAATGCCTCAGGAGTAGAATCAATGACAAAACTGAATAAACAGCATCTGTCCTTTCTTCCCAATCTATGAGGCATAAGCACAGCAGAAAGGACCTGGGGTGCTGGCAGGTAAGCTGAAGGCAAGCCAGTAGGGCATCTTGGAGCAGTTGCGTACTGGGTTGCATTACAGTCAGGGCCCGGAGTACAGGATGTACAAGGAGAGACAGGAGACAGACGGAACTGGGCTTGTCCAGCCTGGAGAAGAGGAGGCTGAGGGGGCTCCCATTGCAGTCCTCAGCTTCCTAATGGAGGTTAACAAAAGGAGATGGAGACAGTCTTTTCTGACAGAGAGTAAACATGAAGCCTACTTTAAGTAGGAGGTTGAACTAGAGAGCTCCAGAGCTCCTTTACAACCTAAACTACCCTGTGATTCTATGATTTCATGGAGCATCTAATAGCTCATGACTCTGGGAGGAACTGGAAGTCTGTTATATGTTCTTAGCAGTTCCAGAACAGTCAAAGCATGCAGCTGCCATGTCCTGTTCATCCCACCCCACCCCCCCCAAAATCTTACTTCCTTCTGAGTACAGCAGATTATTCCACACAGAGCTGCATGATGTTGCAGACTGTTTCTAATAATCCAGATATTTTTTTTTAAGAGTAATGCAGGCACTTATATTAAACTGCCTTATGCCATGAGGCTTGTTGGTCCAGCCTTCAGTTAAAACAGACACCCTCCATCTGCCTGTAGAACTAAAAAGCCTTTTACTTTTTTTCTTACTCCTCAAGACAAGCCAAAATTTGGCAGTCTACCCTCCGTAACATTTGCCTGCAGCTCAGTATTTTCTCCTAGGCTGATCCTGCTTTAAAAGCAGCAATGCAAACGGAAGGGCCACAGCTGTCTTACTTTCAGTGGCAACATTTCAGGTGTTCTTCTCAACAAAAAGTCCACTTTATATTCCATTCTGCTTACTCCTCTTTCTCACTTCAAAGCAGAGAACCTTTTAAACACTGTCTCAGCAAATTCAGGAGAGAGAGCTTTTGTTTCTGTGAACTTCTCTTTCCAGTTCTTCCTGTCCCCAAGGAAGAGGGACAGGATAGGTATGTGGCATGGGATGAAGCAGGGGGAATCAGGAAACTCTGGGTTATTATGTTCTAATCATCAGGAAAAAAATCAGGAGATGAAGACAAACCATGCAAGTAAGATGTAATGATACTCTGTCAAAATAATTTGGTAATAGCTATAACGGCTCAACTCTTGAAGATAGTGAGAGAAACCTTTCTCCTACCAGACTCTTTGAAACCTTCTTATGAACTACTGATGTTCCTTCAGATATTCCCAAGACAATGCCCCCTTTTTTTATTCCTAAAGATCCAAATCTCTTTAGGAAGGGACTCTGCAGAGTCAAGTAAAGGTTTTCTTAGGACTCATTGGTAGAAAGACCCCAGAAGAGTGGAGCTGTGAAACAGGGGTTTCTTTAAATGTAGTTTGAATCATCAGAAGCAGTTATTTGCTAAGGGACAGAAATTAAGCCAATATGTAGCTAGCACCTGACTTAAGAATCCTGACAACAAGGTGAAAACTGACATTTTCTATCAGTTGTTGGTAAAAACTAGATTGTTAAGTAAAAAGCAGTAACAAAGCAGTTGTTTTGCCTTACCTGAGGCTGGTGTCTGTGTAAGGCATGGCCATTAGCTGGGAATCTGCCTTCTCACTGAGGGAGCTCTGCAAAAGGGGGAAAACAAAGAGAAGACACAAAGTGAAAACAGCAAGCATTTCCTTGGTTTGGCACTACATAAAACATGATGCACATCTGTATCAGGGAGTAAATATACAAAGGGGTACAGAGGTTAATCAGTGCCCTGAACAATAAATGTATGCTTTCCCACTGGTGAAGCATGAATAACTGAAATGGCCAGCAATCAAGCTGGAAACACAAAAGCAGCAAGTGTTTTAATACAGCTAAATTTGAAGTCACACATTCAGAGTCAAAGAAGGGAGGCTGACACCATACAGAGTAGCTGCACGTATTGTGTCATCCAAGTGCAAAATTTGCTAGCAGTGATGTCAGATTTGCAGAATTCTTATGAGGTCACCTCCACTTTGTACCACTGCCAAAATAGACTACCCACAACACACTTCTGGCGTTTGAAACACTAGAAGTACTGACCTTGCCCTGCTTAAATGTTCTACCACTCTCCTTTGGACACCAGTGAGAAGAATCTGAAGTTTAGTATTCAATAATTTTTCCCTAGAAAAATAGGGTATTGCCCACATTGTTAAGTGCTATTCCTTTTAAGGGTGTTACTAGCTCTTAATCAAATGAAACACTGAAAATTCATGGTTGTAATTTCATCTTCATTATCGGTATGCCATGTAGATGACAGGGATTTTAAAAAATGGGAAATATGAGCACAAATCTCATAATTATGTAGTCTTACCAAAAACGTATCCCTCTAGCAAAAATCTGAAAAAATGAAATAGAAATATTTCAACAAAACCAATCAGCTGTGCCCCTTAACCATGAGCCAGATGAATGTGCTGTAGGTTGTATTTCTCTCCATTAATCAACGGTTTATCATTATCCTTACACAGCCTTACAGAGAAGTCATAAAAGTAACTTTAGAAAACACTGAACGTATTTTGATGACTGCTAAAAAATTAAAACATTTAGCCTGAATCCAAGAGCAGGAATGGAAGAACTTTGACAACATAATAATCAACTAAACCCAGCAATTTAAAATGGGAAGTGTTGGGTACCCTAATTACAGGCACCATTGCTACTTTTGTCTATAATGACAAGCGCAGACAAGTAAGACAGAATATTTTGTTGCGTTGTCTGAAATTATCTTGTCATTCTGTTGACACACCAGTATAAACCTGCCTACCTGCATAACCCGTGCTTTCTGCTGTTGGTTATTTGACAACCTTCTAGATCTTGTTCGTTCCACTTCATGTCTATGGACCCATCCTCGAAGTTCATGATTCAGCCTAGAAAAACCCACAGCATTAACAGATGTTTCAAAGAATAGTGGCAGATTTCTAATTTTAGAAAACAGTTTAACCAGCCACTAGTTAAGGACACTGCAGATTACTACTCTTTTGCCTTATGATAACTTATTTTTAATGCCAGAGTAAGAATATATAACTGCAAGATTAAATTTACGAGGGAATTCATAAGGAAATAGCTATAAATTATTGGGATCATGGATGTTTCAATATAAAGCAGATACAGTACTTTCTTTTGCCCAGTGAACAGTAATTCTGAAATTATTGGAAGGACTACTGAAATTTAAAATCAGAAGTTGATCAGTTCAAGACAAAATACTGGTTAAGAAGGCTAAAATACAGCAGATGAATTTGAGAGAAAGAATGGACAAAGCAGAATGGAGATAAGGTTAGTGAGGCACTTCTGTCTTTGGAAAAAGTGGAGCTAGGTGTTTTCTAACAGTAAATAAAGCACATCTGCAATGTCAGGTTAAATCTGCTTGTATCAGAAGCTGAAGGGTAGGAGACCACCTTTTACATACTTCACATGGAACAAGCTTTTGGCTGGACTTGATTTCCATATTATGAACATCTCTACATAGAAAGTGATTTCTTTTTCAAGTCATGAAAAACCTCCAGGCAATCAAAAAATTGTTATTTGGTTATTGCTAAATGACCAGTGTGAAAACTGAGTGAAAATCATTACTAAAAACATCAAAAGATGACAAAGTTCCAGATCAATCTCCTGTCTCCATGGTAGCAGATGCTGGACAGTGCAGACACAGAGGCACTGGTCACACACTGAATGAACACTATGAATGGACAGTAACATCATCCAGAGCTGACTGTCCAGTAGCGCTCACTCCACATACAATTTATATCTAAACTCCTAATAAAAGCTTAAATGCTCAGAAAAGGTTGTTTGCTCACCTCAGCGACTCTGTCCGGTTGATCAGGGGCTGACAGGGTGGTGGTGGTGGTGAAATATATAATAGTGGTTCTTCTGAGACTACCATTAGTGCTTTGTTATCAGATACAGAATGACCATACCTGGGAAAAAAAGAAAAAGACATGAAGAAATCCCTTAAAATAGTTTTTCATGAACCTCTGACCAAATCCAGAGAATAAGCACTATCATCGGCAAACCCGCAAAGGTTACAGCTGCTCCTATGGGACCTTTGAAACAGGTGAATAAGTTTCTATCAAACACCCAATGGTCTCAGTCAATTCCCCAAAGGGATCTGATAGCACTCAACAGACAGTTGAGCATTAGCAGATGTTGGATCTCTTCCCAAAAAGGCCAGATACTGAAAGAAAATGTAGCCTGTAAAACACTCCTCATAACATGTAAACTATGAGATCTCTGCAGAGGCAACTTTCTCTTTTATTCCAGAGCCATGCAAGATTTGCTACAGAAATACTAAATTTATTAGTCACTAAAACCATGCAGATGTAAAGACTGAGAGCTATATGGCAATGGAGCAGCCACAAACTACATTACCACTGAGTGGAGGGGATTTACATCTCTAACAGTCTCCGGAAGCTAGCTTGGCTTTGATAAAAAAAGTGAGAAAGAGCATGTATTTCAATACAAAAATCCACAGCGTTCTCAGCAACAAAGCTAAGACCAATCTTCCTTTCTCCTGGTTATCCATACCTCCTGAGGGGTTAACTACTATTACCAAATACCTATTATAAGTTCCTTTTTTGATAGGGTATCAATATAACAGCCTTAGTCCTCTTGGTTTTGATAGAGACTTGTAGCTCCTAAATCTCTACATCTTTCTGAAAAATCAGGTATAAAAGCTTATGAAAGCCTTATTCACATTCCCCCTCCCCTTCCCAGCTTTCTCTCCATCTTCATGTCTGCTTCTCCTGTTTACTGCATCTAGAACTCATAAAGGAGAATATGCAGCAAAGAGCCCACAGCTTGCCAAAAAACAGGGTGAAAGAGTGAAAGAAAAGAAGGAGGTATAGGCACTAGCATAACCTCCTACAAGAACCACTCTACTACTGTGTCGCATAAGTCATGGTCTGAAACATGCCACATAGGACACAAAGCCCTCACCATGACTACAGCCTTAAAATGCTCTTGATTTATTGCCTTTTTTCTGCATGGTAAAATACATGAGGGCTTTCTGCACATCTGTGCCTAGCTTTGTTCAACCAGCCAAAACACTCTACTGGAAAGGGACAATCTGATAGGATAAATCTTGTAAGGGCAAAACATGAGCTGGATTAGCCAGACTTCAGTCTGGAGACAATTATATCTTCATTTATGCACCGAATGCTAGAGAGCTAGGAAGCTTGAAAGCAACTGTATAATTAAATAATGGGTAAGCATAAGGATGGACTCAGAGATTTCTAAAGAAGTACAGTGCTAAGTTCAAGAGTATGTTCTTAATCATGAACTTCCCAGTCTTCTCTTGAGCAACTGAGAAAATAAGTACTCCAGCTTGAAAAGTAACAAGAGATAGATAATATGACAAATACCATAAATATGCAAGCTAAAATAAATATCAGGGAAAAAAGCAGACAGATGAAGAACTGAAAGAGGTCATGAAAATCTCCATGACATACACTTGTTTGCATGCTCTCTTCCACCACACTGTCCCTAACACTATACAGCATAGCCATGTGTACACTTCTGAAGCTCTACGTATTGGGTAATCTCAGAGATAAAACATAATATTCATTTGAAAAGCCACCTGGTAAACTCTGTTAAATAATAAAAAAATAAAAGAGATCAGCTTTCAAAACACTGTGTTTGCAAACTCAGTTGCTCTATAAGAGCAGCAATGACACTGCTCTTATAATGGTCTAAAAGCACTATTGCCCTCTCCCACTTAAAACAAGTCAAAGGTTTTCATCTCACCTATTATTCTTCTCAGGAATGATGTCCCCAGGTATTTTCTGAGCTGTGTTGGACTCCTGGCTAGCTGAGAACTCCAGCAGATTTCTGGTCCGGTGGCTGGAACTCGCAGTGGAATCAACTCCATTGGGATCCTTTTCAAATACACTGGAAAACATAATAACCATAGCAAAACATTATCACATATATGAAGGGTCTGCAAGACACTTTACTATAAGGTGTTAAATACTCAGGTGGATACATTTCTGGCTGCTGCTATGTTACATGGATAAGATTCATGTCACATCTGACATAAAAACATGATGTCTTGTGTTACTATATTACTGCCATTCACAGCATTAGTAGACAGAAACGCAATTCTTTTCTCTTCTTCAGTTTTAATTGTCCAAAAGATTTTGATGCTCTGGTTTCATGTTACCCCATAAGCTTCACCTGATGAAACTGAGATCAACCTGTTTGTAACTTAGTTCTGCAGGCATAAGAAAATTACCTATATTCAAATCAAAGTACCCCTGAACTTTAACTTTCATCAGCCTCAAAGCACAATTGATATAGTTTATATTGATACAATATGTAAGGAAAATATAGCTACCAAATTCTGTGCAGCTGCACAGCCTGGAATATTATGCCAGACATCAAACAAAACTATACGCAAATTTATATGTGTTCAATTCTACTTGGATTTAGAAACACTGGCAAGGCTGGCAACCCTATCTATAAAGGGCCATGGTCCCAGATACCCTGTTGTCCTGGTCTGTGCTTGCACTGATTTAAGGATCTTCCCCTGGGGGCTGCTCAGCCAGCCAGCCAGCCAGCCATGCAGCACAGGAACATCTGTGCCACTTTCCATGCAAAGCAACATAGCAGCATTTCACATGTGAGCTGGAAATATGACCAGAAAACTGCTATAAGAGATCGACTGCATCCTAGCTCAGAAATGTGATTTAAGAGTGAGAATTCTTGAAAGCACAAAAGCGATACTTTAAGATATCTTCTCCAGAGGCTAGCTTTACTCCTTTGTAAACAAGGTTGCGTCCTGAAATACATATATTTACAAAATCAAGTCCTAACCTTCTTAGCTGACAACAGCAGAGCATCACACCAGCAGCAACACAGCGAAAATACAAAAATCCAACAAGACCCCAGGGTGCCAATGAGACCTTTGCCATGTATGTTGATCACTGCCTACAGAGTACATTTTAATTCACGCTCCACCTCTCCTGCGTAGCAGAGCATAAACTATGCAGAGGAATCTCATTTTCCTATTTGTTACATGGCATTACTTTGCAACAGGCAATGAATAAAAATGGTAGTAACAGAGAAAGGCAAGAACTAGCAAGGAGGGCAGATTAAATACTCCACAGCTAAGAGAAGGCACACATAGTTGCCTAGCAATCCTCTCTCTTTTGCCAACACATTTGCACTCCTGTTAACAGTAACCCAGGTCTCCCTGTGAGTAACTGTGTCACGTTCTGCAGAACTGCTGGAGCCAGGGCAATCCCAGATCCAGGCTGACGTCGCTTGGACTGCCTCCTCTCCTTCAGGTTTCCAGGCAGCAGCACAGAACCAGGGCAGCAGAAATGCTACTGGCTCTGTTTTCAGTAGTGACAGTGAGCAGAAAAATACTTACAGTTCCCTTATTGCATATATACACTAGCATCCAAGTGTCTCATTGCTTCTACTGCATAGCATGGAAAGCTAGATGGTTTATTCACAGCCTCATAGATCAGGCAACACCAGGACATCCAATTTTACAGAAACAATCTCCACTATCTATTTAGTTTATGGGATCATGTTTCTTCTCTTCCAGTGAAAGCACTGGCACAGCTGGCAGCACCTCATGCCCAGAACCAGAGCTCAAAACAGGCTGATTCTTAAAGCCTGTTCCTGCTAGAAGTCACTCATCTGTACAATGTCCCTACTCTACCTAATTTGGAGCCATGACAAATAAAAGTATATGGAAGTTTATTCATGAAACCAAGAATATCCATCAGAAGATCTGAAAGTTGCAATTCTCTCACAAACTGTTTCTCCACACCTTGAAGTATGTCAGCCATCCAGTGTGTTGACAGACCTACTGGGTCTAGCATTTTATCCTATCCTACCTCTCTCCAGAGTAACTTTCCATGTAATTATCTAGCTAAAGCTGACAAAACCCTTATCAGTAGAACTGTAACAAATCTGCATTTTTTCCATTATGCTTCTTCCTTCCTATTTGCCTCATTCTGCAAAGGCGATTCTTGTTACTTTTGGTTCCAGCTTGGCAAGGTAACTAGTCTGAAGTGAACTGCCACATGCAACACATTGCTACTCCAGTTCCCCCTGAACTCTGAACAAAAGTAGAGAAATCCAAACCAAGTCCATCAAGGATAAAGATAAGCACTGCTCTGCAGTCACAGCTAATGTTCAGGTTTTGTTTTATCTGTACAGCCACTCAAAACCACACACACCTCATTTTATTATATCAGCTTTAGTAGAGAGGAAATGTTTATTTTTACTCTTCTCATGCTTAAAACACCTTAATCTTTTCATAAAAATTAAAATTTCACTTTTGACAGCAGCTAAGTATGGGATGTTTTAGCCTGAAAGAATCAGCATCAGTATCTTCAGCAGCAAAGGACAAAGAAGGAGGCAAACAGAGTACATTTTGCCATCCTTACAGGCATAAACCATGGCTCCCACTTCTGAGTACATGGGCACCAACTTGAAGACAAAATATGGTATTATTTATGATATTTATTCCAATGTCCTTTCCTTTATCAGGATTGTTATTTTCCAGAAAATGCTTCTTTTGAAGCAGGGCTAGCAGCAATTTCTGCCTTAAGCTACATGGGCTACATTTGCCTCCCCTTCTGCAATCATTTTTTAGGACCTTGAAGATGATCAGAAGCTGCCTTCTCAAAGTTTCAAATATGTCTGAAGAAAAAATAAATATTGCCCTTCTTTGGTTTGTGGCCATGACCCAAAACTAAAAGAACTTTCATAACTAAAAGAACTTTCATTTTGGATAAGGAAAAGCCCTGCAACTTGAAATGCTGCCCTGCTTCCATCCTCTAGTTACTTGGAGAGTTTTGTTATTTTTTTTCCCCATCTGAGTAGATGTTGTTGTTCTGTTGTATCATTTCTTCCCCTTCCTTTCTCCCACGAGAGGTCACTTGCAGAGTTTGCCTGCAAAGAGGGCTCCATCTTCAGGTAATAGATAGGAGAGGACGTGCAGGTAATGGTCTATATCCTGTGACTTCTCATTCTCAAAGACCTTTCCTGGCCAAGTGGGAACATGAGGGTATGACACAGGATATCAGAAATATTCCTCCTTTGACAACTTAAATTAGAAGCTGGAACCTTTTCTGTTTGGCCACATTTACACACCTAGGGTGCCTACCAAGGCTTTGCAGCCTGCATTTGGACATCCCAGATACCCTGAGCATTAAAGGGTTTTCACACAGCCACAAAAACCCTGTCCAAGCTGGCTGAGCTATCAGCTTGTTCAAGATGCAAAACCAGATGCTAGGGAAAAAAGAAAGAACCACTAAATACATCATGCAGATGTTTGTTCAGAAGTGTAGATAAATTTGATTATAGGAGAGAAAGAAAACCAACACTCCTGTCATGGTTTCTCCAGGCATTCAATAACACCTGATATTTTAGCTGTATTTTTACTTCTTTGGTTTGAACGTTAGTTTGATAAATGTGAAAGCAAGTATTGCCAGGAGCCCAATCGAAATTTCATTTGTACTGCTGGCTGAACAAACCCTGTGCACTTCAAGTTTTGAATACTGACATTTAAGTTGTTGTACAGTAATTTGTAGACGAAAGCCAATAATGATATCATAACAAAGAGTGTTCTGGGGACAGAACTATCTCTGAATACGAGCTGGGATGTTTCCAATGGGCTAAAGTTGCCATTGCAAGGAGACACCAACTGAGGACCTTGTCCTTTTCCTAACTCATTCCAGACAAGGCTGCCACAGTGCCAAATGCTCTCTGGAAAGTACTTCTCATTTCTTATTCCTGATGAGGGCACCATCTGCCGACAGCAAGGCACTACCTTCTCCTGCCAGGCTGCTCCAGAGCTACCCTCTGCGAGTGCTGGGCTGGTACGAGGAATCCAGCCTCTTTCCTCTGCTGGGGAAGATGAGGATGCAACCCAAACTGGAGGGATGATCTCTGCGTTTTTCCTGTGTCTTGCTTTTTTTAAAAAGCAATTTATTTTTAATAAAGCTGTTAGAAAAGAAAGGAAGAAAGCAAGTATTGACATCCAGAGCATTTCTCTTTGCTTAGAAAACTATGTCAGTTAATTGGAAGAGGGCTGGCCTTTACTGCCAAAGCTTGGGCAGGCCTGATGCAAGGAGTCTTAACAACAATGTTCATTCAGGGCAAAAACTTTCTGTATTTCACTCAGAGCCCAGCAGATGAACTCATGGAGAAAAGGTTAAGTTATCAGTGAGTGCATCTGGCATTCTGCGCAGGCTCTGCAACTGCAGCAGCAGGACAAGGCAAGCGAGCATGGCCCGGCCAAGGCACAACTCTGCCAGGATGAACATGTGGCTGTGATCAGTAAAGGAAAGAGGGAGGAATCACTTCCTGCTCCTGCAGTTGTAGTTTGTAAGAAAATTGAGGGTATTCAATTTTATTCAAGCACCAACCCATCAAGAGAGGTTCTGAAAGGTCTGAAAACTGAACCCAAGTCCAAATTACTCAACCTGTCCTTTTCCTCCTGATTTCTCTCTCTCTCTTCAAGGAGAAACTACAACATGACCAAAGGTGTGCTATAGAAGCAGTTTTCTAGCTTTGGGCCATCTCCAACACAAATGTACACTCAACTCAGCATTAAAATGTATTCTTTCAGTGTCACAAACATTAAAGTAAGTTTCCCATATCAGAAGTGTTAAGAGCTACAAATGTCTTCCGGAGCTTCTGCTGGTTTTGCTAAAACACTTAGAGGGCTCTCTATTTCCTTGGCAGCCAGTAGGAGCTGGCTAACATGGCACTGTTGCATGGCTCTTGCACTCATCTAGTAGTTTTATTTTCACATTGCACCAGTTCCTCTCTACTAGTGTGTAAAAATTAATAGCCCTCTGACTGTCATCATTTGTATGTATCTTTGTTAGCACACTTCAAGTATACATCACATTTAAGTCTATTAACCTCCTGAAAAATCTATGGAAGGTTATTGAGGCTTACAAAAAGCAGAGAAACAATCCTTTTCTATCCTCCACCGAGTGCAAAAAAGCTCAGGATTGGATGAACTGAGAGTAAGAACTCACACTGTTACACAGCCCACAATTCCTGGTTCTCTGTTCTCAGAACATCTTTTAGAGATGCTTCAAGCAGTCAGCACAAGTTTAGACAACACTATACAACCTGCAGCTGAGGAAATCATGGGCCACAGGTACAACATTTAATGCTCACAGTCCAACACCACTCCCAGATCAGGCTCAGCTGGAAGGTAGCAATGGCCGAGCAAGGAACCTGGCTGGGGAGTTCCTCCTCCATTATACTGCAAGCCATCGGTGGTTTCAACTAACCTTCACACTGTAACGGAGGAAGGAGCACACACACACAATCAGGAAGAATCGTTAAGTCAACAGGAAAAAACCCTACTGTGCTTCAGTTGCTCATCATTGCTCTTCGTTTTAGGCAAGTGCCAGACATATGGCTTTAGTCTGCTTACCACATATTATTCAAGAGGGCATTCGGGGTGTTTTCAAACATGTCACGACACTCCTTGATCTTCTGACTGAGCTCACCTGCTAGGGCAGCACAGTGGTAAGACCCAGGCCAACTGAGACCTTGGCCCAGGACTGGCTGCTGTGGGTTGGATCTGCACTGACAAACCTGTCCACACAACATACAGCTCAAACACCTTTGCAGCAACACAACACTTGCTGCATGTGACATTACGGTAATGAGATTAGCTCCTTTGACCACACAGCTAATGCTCCTCTCAAGGGAACTACAAAATTATTTCTCTAACTTTCTGACATCCCACCACCAAGGTATCCCTAGGTTCCTGCTTGCCTTAAGATGAGTCTGTTTCTTTAATCAGTGAGTCCAGCATTAAGGCTCAAACAATAGCAAACTTGCACAAAAACACTGCTGAATGCACCAAACCTCAGAATAATCCTGCTCTCCCACACACAAACTCCAGATTGCTCAGCTTGAGTAAGGGCTCTAAACCATACTGACACAAATACAGTTGTGCTCAATGGATGGTGCTTTCAGCAGCCCAAAACACACATGGTCCAAAAGCTCAGCAGGCTACATTAGTACTGACTAGAAGCCTGCAGACTATGTGGGCGGCTAATCTGGGTGCTGGTGAAAGACTTGTGTTTTGCTTACTTCATCCTTACAAGCAGCAGATCATGGTAGCATGCAGCTGAACAACCCTTGGGTGATTTCCTCATTTTTAGTAAAAAATAATTAATCTTACCACTTCTGGGTTTTTCTTCTTCCTAATGTTTGTGCTACCAATTTAAGAAATGAGGCATACCCCCAAGTCTTTCAGGAGACAAAAATCACTGCTTCATTTGTTGCAGTCTACAACAATAGCAGACAAATCACACTTCTCAGCTACTCAGGCTGGTGTCTTTATTGCTCAGTGGATCTAAATTTTTAATAGATTATTCAGTTTCCAGGATAGTCCTGGAAAGTAGAGGAAAACCCATCAGGACACTCTAGAGAGGAGCTGCAATGAAGTCTCTACAAAAGGCAAGCAATTCTAGCACAGCTGCTGTAGGTCAACAGGACACAAGAGATTTTGAAGCAGCAGCTTTACTTAGCTCCACCAATCACCACCTCAGTCATCCTCCACCACAAATACAACTTAAAAATTTTTGGTTACATCATCAAGTCTGTTTTCCAGTTTGAAAGGGGTTCCAGCCATATACAGCTGGCCAACTTGTAAGAAAAAACAAAATCAATAAAAAAATGACACCACCTTCTCAAACCCCCCATTCCAATCTCTTTGCAGATCTGCCTTTCCTCTCTCCAACTTTGTATTTTTCTTTGTTTTCTGTCCACTAAATATCTGAAATGGTAGTTAGTAAATATCTGAAATGGTAGTTAGGACACATTTTGGCTGGCTGACATCTTTATAAATGGTCTAAGAGTGTTCTTGGATAATGAGCCCCACATAAGCTTGAGCAGACTGATTAGGGGGGAAAAAATAACTAGCTGAACATTTGTCATAGCCAAGAAAATAATGCTAGGGCTACTAGCAAGTACCTGGCTTACATGCTTTGCTGCTACAGCCCCAAGCAGCAGAGATGCAGAAAATATGCCTTTTGCACCTTCTGTGATCATTCTCCCTTCCCTACTTTTTATACATCAGTTGGGTTAGTTTCGGGCAAGTATTTCACTATCACATGTAGGAATTGCATGAAAAAAAAACCACAAACACACAAGACAATTTATAGTTGAATGGGAACAGGGAGGAGAAACAAAAGAAAAATATTCCCATAATAAATACATGGATTATTTAGACTAGAACACATGCTTCATTTCCACTTGTTTCAGCACTGTTTGTGCTTATTTAACACATTTTCAGATCTTGTTACTATCCAGGCACAGTCTAACACAAATGTGGAAATTAAATGAGAAAAAAAAAACCTGACATCTAGGAATTTTAACAGTTTTAAAATTTTCAGATTTCATGTTGTAAGCAATAAAAAAAATGCTCAGCTAACTAGGTGTTTCTTAATGTCAGAAGTCAGCAGTCTTTCAGGGGTGCCATGCCAGCTGAGAATGCAGACGTGCTGACTGACACTGACTCTCACAGAAGGCAAGTGCAAAGGCAGGAGACGCTGCCTCCCACAGATACCTGCCTTTAGATGTTGTGGTTCTAGCTCCCAACCCTGCTGCATGCCAAGGTCTGTGGGCTCACTGCCTTTTGCACAAATACTGTGAGTTGCCAATTCCTGTCTTGCACCTTGTGGTATGCAAGACTGGGGCAAGGGGGTGACCTCTGCAAGGAATTGAATCAAAATGTACCCTTTTCCCTTCATACACCTCACCAATCATTCTTAAATAATAATAAAAGGAAGTTTTTAAGATATTAAATCCAAATCCAAATAATTCACAAAGATTAGAGAATAGTTCATTGACACACAGATGGGAAATTCCTGGGCACCTTTCTCTAGTATAAAACAAATAGATAAGATAGAAACTTACACTAATAGAACCCCTGCTAAACTACTTCTGCTTTTAATAATTGAAAGTTTGGGGTTTCTATAAAAAATATCAAAAAAACCCAAAAGAGTTTAGTAATACAGTACAATACAATGCAGAGTTACTATTCACTCTATACAAGCCACTTTCATGACCAGAAAGTATTTAATTCACATTTATATTCAATTTATATTTAATCCAACCTACATTCTTTTCTCAGAGATAGCATGGTGCCATCTCCAAGACCGAAGGGTGTTCTGAAAAGCTTGTTGGCAATTAAGCAGAGTGGACTAGACTCTCCCTCCAATATGTTCAAACAGGTTTCTTGGGTTGATACACCAGCTTCCCTACCAGACGTTCAGCCCCACTCCCATACTCTCAAATTCAGTGTTACAGATTACCCATATACACAATGTATTTGTGAGCATGAAAAAATGTGTCAGCAGAGTAATTTTATCTGCTAAACAAGGGAAATTATTTCCTACTCAGAAGAAATGGCAACACTGTCACAAAGTTTCAATTGTATTTATCTCCAGTTGACTACTGCACAGAAATTGGGTATTCCACAGTTAGTTAACTCGGGGGTTGGGGGGGAAGTACTTTTGCCAAACTATAAACCAGCATAGAATTTCTTATTTTTGTAAGAAGCTGCAGGGACCGAAAAACATCACATGTATCGGAAGCTTCTGTTATTAAGGACTAAGCAGAACAGCAATCATGAGTATCACGTTCATGGAGCTACCACTCAGTGATACCTCTAAAAATGTAAGAAAATGCATATGGGAGAGGTGAAATCTTAAGTAATGGTTTGTATATCCCACATTCTGGACCTTCTAAAAGGTATTGCACGATAAACATTCACACTACTTTGATACAGTCTAGTATTTTAATTGCAGTGCAAACATTTATCCTGCTAGGGAAAAACAAAACAAAACAAAAACAAAAAACAAAGAGAAAGCTAAGAGTAATTCCTTGCAAATTTGAGATTACATTTCTCTTCACTGCCTAAATCCAGTACTGGTGCAGACCGCCTCATTCAGGCACAGCAATTACACTGACATGCTCAGCTACCACACCGGCCAGGAATGGCCAGTCACCCAAGAATTTCTTTTTGCTTTATCTACTTTACATTATTGTTATTAAACATCAAACAGGTCAAGAAATTAACCCTATCACATTTCTGTAAGTACTGATTGTTGCAAAGATATGAACACAAACTGACTTTTCAGTCTACTTTGACAACAGTTTCTTGCCATCAAGCTCAACACCTTACTTGTTCCTGGGGGTAAAGAAGCTGACACAAGAACTTAAGAGCACTGTGATGTCTTCCCACCCATCTTCTCTATGTTTCCAAGCTTCTCAAATCTAGCAAGAGCTTCATGCATTCCAACTCCTCACTGTAATGTGGAGGCAACTAAAATTTCTCCCAGCTTCAGGATTACTGGTTCTACTAGTTCTCACCGAATGTGTCTCAAGTGAGGGGTAATGTTCATAAATGCAGATGGGATGTACGAATTGCTTAGTATCCAGAAGCTGATTTTTCTGCCTGATAGTCAAAAATCCCAATACAAACCCTAAATACACTAAGAAATGGCCTACCTTAAAATAATCCATACCAAAGTAAAATTATCAGCTGTATTTCACTGGCCAAGATAAACAGTATTTGCAGTAAGTGCAAATACTTCAAAAGTAATTTCAGCTTTAGCACATTTTCTAATATTACTAAAAATACAAACACAAGCATTGCAAAAGTTTGTCATGGTCAGAAACAGAGTCTTCCTCCAGATTTATCCCATTTGTTTAGTTTGACTGGGGTTTTGAGCACAAATGGAAACACTGCTGACTGGCAATCTACCGAAATATCCTCCCCCTTTTGAAAAAGTGAACAGCTTCATATAAAAGGTCTTTATGTTCCAAAGCCAGGTTAAATAGACACATACGTGCAAGAAGTATCCCTTTTTAGTCTCCTCTCTTCCACAGATTTCTTTATAAATTGTCTGGGAAGTAATGCAGCATTTCCTTCCTGCTCTCTGGTTCCTATGCCTCACTGATACAGTTCAAAGAAGAGAGGGTTTTGATCATCACTTCAACTAATTAAGGAGAGGGAACAACCTCTTCACCAGATCTAGAAAACAAGTAATACAGGGCTTACGCTATAACGAGGAAGATCGTGGCTAGACATATCTAATAGTCAGGATTGCAAAGCCCTGGAACAAACCGGGATTTCCTGCACCAGGTACTAGAAGAAGCTTAAACTCCTGTTGAGATTAGCGCAGGTATAAACCAGTAGATGAGCTCTCAAAGTCTGTGACTTTTTTTCTAAAAGAACCCTAAACACACCTCTAATCTCTTCAGGTATAAATGCAGCAGACAAACCTGGTTTTGGCTGGAATAAAGTTAATTTTCTTCTTAGTAGCTGGTATAGTGCTGTGTTTTGGATGTAGGATGAGAATAATCCTGATAACACACCAACGTTTTAGTTAGTATAAACACTGTTTAGCAACAAGTCAAAGATTTCTCAGCTTTTCATACTGCCCTGCCAGCAGAGGCTCGGAGTACACAAGAAGCTGGGAGGGGACACAGCAAGGATGACTGACCCAAACAAGCCAAAAGGTATTCCATACCATATGACAACATGCCCAGCATATAAACTAGGGTGAGTTGGCTGAGGGGCACCGCAGCTCAGGGACTGGCAGGGCATCAGTCAGCAGATGGTGAGCAATTGTATTGTGCATCACTTGTTTTTTATATTCTCTTACATTAGTAGCATTATTTTCCCTTCCCTTTCTGTCCTATTAAACTGTCTTTATCTCAACACACAAGTTTTACTTCCCCCTCCCCCACCCCACCGATTCTCTCCTCCATCCCCCTGAGGGGTGGTCACGGGGAGTGAGTGAGAGGCTGCATTTTGCTTTGTTGCAGGCTGGGGTTCAACCACGACACAAGCCAAGAGAAATTAAAAGTACAAGATCTAGCTCTTGTTGCCAGAAGGATTCCGAAAGAGGAACCGTTATACAGATGAGTCTTCCCCTATGCAGGAGGAGAGTAAAGTACAAAAGTTATTTTTCAGGCTCAAGGCTTTAAAACACAACACTGCCTGTATTAAAGATTCCAACAAAAATCACAGGACAGCAAAGTCCTATGCAAAGAGGAATTCCTAGGCAGCTTACCTCAGTGGACCATAATTCAACATTATGAAAGCCAGTATCACCATAACACACAGGGTCCTTCTCTTTGGAGATGATACTTTGAGCTTCTGATTCTAGACAAAAAAGTGGAGAAGACATGCAATAAAAAAGGGGCACAGACATGCCATGTCGAAAGCTAAATATACTATATTAGCTTGCTTTTTAGATTTATATTTGCCTAATTATGTAAGAATACACGTCAGGACTACTTAAAAGTCTTTTGTTTGTACATTATATTCAGCTTCTATCCAGTCTATCTTCTCACTGAAATCTTCAGAAGCACCATGAAATAAAGAATTAAAAGTCAACTAGATAATGCAACAGCTGTCCTGATCTAGATTTGGTGAAAGTCCTGCTCAGAGTGGGAGGCTGGGCTAGAAACCCCAAAGGTCTTCCATTTAACATTTCCATGACTCTGTTCAAGTGCCTTCCACCTGAGCAACTGTCTTTATATAAAGTCAGATCTTCATCACAATCTCTTACCTCTAATACTACTTCATCCAGCTGCCTCTTCAGTGTGCTGTTTTCTTTCTTGAGTTTCTCATTCTCCAATAAGGCTGCCTCCAGCTTCGCCTCCAGTCCCAGCATGTATTCTTTCTTTTTCTTCCGAGACTGAAAGGCTGACTCCCGGTTTTTGATCATGCGCTGCTGCCTTCTCAAGACATTGACCTGGACAGACAATACAGAGGCCTGTTAATGATCCACAAGTTAAAAGTGCCTCTATTTCATGCATAATTTCTGCTTCTCTCCTTTGTCGAAAGTCTGCATAGCTTCCCGCACTTTGCTTCAAATGAGCTGAAACATTCAGCACAGAGGCAACTAGGAAACACCTCCAAGAGTTACAGCTCATGTATAATGAAAAAACAGGCCCTGCGCTGTCTTTGTTTTCTTCTGCATTGTCAATCTTCTGTGTGTAGGTGACACAAAACGTATACTTGAGCAGCAGTTTGATTTGATCAATCAAATCAAAGACAGAAAATACATATCTACAGGTCTGCAAGGTAGCAAGAATGTTTTCACCTTCACTTTACCATACACCATTTCATAGGCTACAATCAGTCATCTGTTTTCTTAACTGGAAAGTCCTATGTTTTTTTATTCTGTCCTGTATGGGAGCCATTTCCATATTGATTACACCTGTTTCTGTACCTCTTCCAGTTCTGCTATACAGTTTTTGCGATTTTTAATACTATTGCTGACCTCAGATTGCCCATTCTATGTGTATCAAGCACTTACATGGCAGTTTAAACGCAGTCTCTGGATGCATCTGTGCTAATTCAGATCGCAAGCGTGGCTTTGATGCACATTTCCCGATTGTCCTACTTAATATGCTTTGCTTCACATCACAGAACAGTCTCCGATACAGCACACAAACTGGGTTCCTTCTGGATGAAGCTAAACCAGCAAATATACCCCAGGACGGCACATAATTCACTCCAACCACTAGCAGGCATTCAGTCTGCAAGACCAGACCAGGACAATTCAAAGTAACCCCTCCCCATCCTCAAGCAGTCTGTCATCTCTTACCACTTACTCATTTTGTGGTTTGCACTGAGTGGGACGACCTAGACTGAAAGCATCTCGCTGCTGACAAGGATAACAATGATCAGTATTGCAGAGCTATACAAAACTACTTGAAAACCTAAATTTAAAGACTCCTCTGTTGATTTCCTTTCCCTCACAGATTAGCAACAGCATCTCTGTTTTTATTAAAAACAGAAGACTTCCATCCCATTATTAAGCTACAGCAGGATGTGCCTTAATGATGTTTACATTGAAAGAGAACCAAATGCTGTATCTCACAAAGACCTGAATACCCTCTAGTAGCTACCAAAGCATGCACTGGAGTAACCTGTATCTATTAGAGTATGAAAGCTAAAGAAAAAAAGATGAGAACTATTCCAGAAGTATCAGTTTACGAAAAAAACAAGTCACAGAATAGTAACATCAATGAACTCAGATAGTGCGCTCTGGTTAAAGTCTGGCTGCTTAAAGAACCTTAACCATAGCCTTCTGGCACTCACCCTGTATATACCCGCACACAGACAATATATTGCTCTAGGGCTTTGGTGTCTGCAAGAAAATTTGGCTACAGGCTGTTTGAAGAAGTCATTCTTCTTCATGATACTGCAGCCTGGTGACAAAGACTAAGAAAACACGTTACAGTGCATTAACATTTTGGGCTCTCTCCATGTTGATCTAATTGCTTTCTGTAAAGAACATTTATTATACGTCCAGTCTGCTGCCACCAACAAAAGTCTGTGAAATGAAGCTGTTTGTACTTACTCCAGTTTTTCTCTTTAGCAGAGAGTGGAGAAGGAAAAGATTTTAACATATTTTCATTAAAGTTAAGCTTTGTCTTGAATTTTTTAAGTACTACAATACTTCACAGAAGAAAACATCTGCAGACATAAAAACTTTGGGAAAAAAAACAGATTTGAGGCTAGCCAAGGACTGCAGTGTATAGAACACACCAATTTGGGGCCAGGATCACTTCAACTGTCCAGAGATTAAATAATAAGGAATGAGTTCATGCAGCAGCTTTGGCTTGAGTTGTGTGATATTCCACACAAGTAGTTACATTCCTCTTTTTAAAGAGGTTTCGCATCATGAAGTCAGAGAAGACCAAATTGTTTACACCAATTCTTGTTTGCAGACCTGCTCAGGATTATTCACTACTGGATAGCTTTTGACTAAGTATCTGGAACCTCTGGCAAATCTACCTGCTTCCCTGGAGAAAACATAGAGTTCAAGCACCAGTAGAGTGTTTGTACACTAAAAGTACATCCTAAGGTATTTCTATATCACTGTTTCAGACACTGCCAGCTACATTTCAGATGGTACTTCTCTAGACTGCCCTCCTTTACTCAGTGTTCTCTAAACGCTGTCAGGAACAGGAGCTCTCCCCAGTCTGATTCAAGGTACTCTGTACAGTAACAGCATTTCAGTCTATGCCACAACACTTTCACTTCCACTCATTTCTTAAGCTTGCTTCAATGAAATCAAACTATTTGTTTTCTTGAGTTATTTTAATGACAATCCTTAGAACACTTTAAGGTTCTTCGTCAACCCTTTAGCACTTGCCTGGCTTTTCTTGGGAAATAAGCCACAACTGCACACCTGATCCTACCTACATCTGACTCAGGAAACAGAAAGAGTTGTGTATATGAAACAGTGCAACAATGCTTGAACCTAGAAGCAGTATGGCACCAAGCATTACACAGCTGACTTGGCATCAAGATAAACATGCCCCTTGCTCAAGCATTTTGATAATCAGGAGAGAAGAACTAATTTATAATGTCAGACTGCTTAAGCAACAAGTGCTGAACAAAGATTAAACATAGCAAACACCTCTGCTAACTTCTTTTGCAGGTTGTAGGTTGTACTGTATTAATTTACCACTCAAGATAGTAACTTCTGGTTCTCAGGAAACACAGATCATAAAGGGAAAACATAGGCATTAAAATCAAACATTAATCGGTGATGCAACTTTTGCTTCCTAGCTTTAAAAACCACACTACCACTAACACACATGCAAAAAAAAGATGGTGTAAATATGGAAAAGTGAAAGGTACATTGCAAAACCTTGCTTCAAACAGTACTAACTAGATTCAGATTGTCCTCTATCTTCAGAGTCTTTACAAATAACCACTGCTATTTCAACTTGGTCTTTCAAAGAAAACTCAGTTCTGAGCAAAAACTTAGCCTCCATCCCAATGCAAGCTGTATATCTAGCATAACGCAGTAAGAATGTTTCTCACATTCTACAGTTTTTGGTACATGCGATGGGAAAGTTAACAAAGAGCTGAAAGTACAAACCATTTCAACTTTACATTGGCTGGCTTCTTACTTCAGCCTATGAAAGCTGCTGTCTTTGAAGATGCATCTTAAATGCAGGAATACAAAACCTATGCAAGTGTTTTCTCTGTTCTTATGAAAGATCTGGGTTTTCTTGTCACTAAACTCAACAGAACACAACTTGGCTAATGAGTTTATTTCATATGAAAATTACCAAATGTACAGCACAGAAAACAGGATTCTTTAATAGAAATCCACACTTATGTTGAAGTAATCTTGTATAATCTAATTTTTTCTAAATTTTCAATTTTTTTTTATGAACAGAACTGGGAGGCAGAATTAAATCCTTTCTCACTACAGAGTGGAAACATAAGAGAAAGGCCCTATAAGGACACAACTAAACTGAATTCCCTCACACACCTACCATTTATGTCATCATATCTTTTAATTGCAACAGGAAAGGCAATTTGCTTTTTTAGTTAAGAGCCTCTTTGCTTCAACCAGAAGAGTGGCTTGCTTAGGCAGCATTTCTTTTGTCCAATTTCCTAGTGGAAAGTTCTTCACCAGTTTCCTAGTGAAGAGTGACCACCTTGGAAGCCCAGCACTTCCCTGCAGCTGGCAAGCTGCATAAACACATGCCATCAGGACAAGCACAACCTAGGGTTTCATGCCTACAGCTTGCTATCAGCCGATCTCAGTCTAATCCATTGGAAGGGCTGAGTGTTAAGCTGTTTATCCTTCCTAAGTGCAAAAGAAGTCCTGCAGTGTTTCTTTTTATCCTGCAACATCTGCTTAGATTAGCAAACAAAAACACATGTTACAGAGCTCAAATGACAGCTACATCTGTGCAGCTCTGAGCACCACATATGGCGACTACGGCAGTCGCAAGATGTTTTAACCCTGCTGGCGCCAGCTGTATCCTGCAACATTTGTTCTTTTTCAAAGTGCTATTTCATAGTATGTGCCAAAGAGCAGTTGCAACTGTTTTTTCATGTTTCAATAAAGACAGGTTAAGATGTGCAGCATTTAGACTGATAGCAAGTCTTAAAACTGCTTCCCTAAAACAGTTTCAGGTGGAAATATCCACACAACCATCATTTAAAATAAGCAGCTATTCATTAACCCAGCAACACACTTGACTGCTATCACAGACCTGTATCTGAAGTATGATGACAATAAGGGCATTTTGTCAATTAAACCTTATATTCAGACAATAGCAAGGTGCCATGCTACTCCTGATCACAGGGAGTCACAAATCTAATGACTGCTGACAGGTCTTTTCAGTTTGGCTTTGCATGGCAGGCAATTATCATTTAAAAATGCAGCGCTCTTAACTGGTCTGTCTACTGACAGACCTTTGTTAGCTTCTTGCAAATTCAAGATTAGGTTTCCATTGCAGTCTGGCTGCTGAATTATTTGTAGCAAATAATTTTTTATTTAAAAATGCAGCCCACACACAAACATGAATAGTGAGGAAAATTTAACATCAAGCATGAGTGGCGATTCTCAGACACTAGGAAACTGTACAACAACATCCTTTCATGCCAGAAGGCACTTGTGTTTGAGAAGGTGTCCTGGCTACTAATAAGCAGGTGACAATATTGCAAAGTTTCATGTGAATGGACACCAGTGTTTTCTCCCTCACATGGAGAGATGTGATAGGACCCTCAGCTCACGACAATTGCGGCTGGAATACCACACTGGAGAACACCAGCCTTTAGAGTTGAAAAGCCACAAACAAGAAGGTTTGGTACTTTCCACAACCATGCCTTCCTTCGGACAACAAAATGCAACCAAAGCAGCTCCAAATTACTAGGAACTAAACCAAGTTAACGTTCAGCTTGCTAGCTAGTTAAGATGTCAAAGGTGAAGGGGGAAAAAAAACCCCACACATCTCAAAAGCTATTTCTGTTTACACCTACCACTTAACGTGAACTACTGTGGAAAGACTTATTTGTGCAGTGACTGTTGAGAGCTTACCCTGTGGGAGCCTGGAAAGATTAGGATCATGAAACTCAATACCTGAAGTTTCTAAAAATCATGAGTAAAATCTGGGGAGATAAAGGGGATGGAAAAAGAATCAGACCTACTGCTGACATTTCCAGTTAATCTACTGGTTCTTGCCATTCTTTACCAAGCTGCTGAATTCCCTGTTCACTGTTAGAAGTCCTATTAGACAAGCCCAACTACAGCTCAGTCTTCCTGAGACTCTAAAGTGACCTGGTTCTCCCATTATATCCCACATGCAGGTAATTGAAAACTGTTTCCCAGCTTTGGTTATTAGCTAGCATCACACAGTCAGAACTTACATCTAGCCCCATTGCTGGTGTGGTGTTTTGAAGCAAGGGCTTAGTCACTGGTATTTTGCTGCTTGAGCCACTTCCAGCAGCTGGAGACAATGCATTCACCGTATGATTGTGAAGTGATGTGGTCCCTCCAGTGACAGCAATGACTGGCTGGGAGGCAGGAAGCACTCCAGAAGCCTGGAGCTGTACCACAGTGGGCTGGGGCAGCACCACTGATTGACCTAGAACACAAGAACAAACAGGAGTGCTCAGCATATGATATGAAATGCATTTGTACATAACCAGTTTGTAGGGGAATACTGATATAGGAGGTAGAAGGCTTTGCTTCCTTTCCTACCCCACACAACTTATCTCAAGTACAATTCTACAGCATTAGTATATTCCACAGGATAGGAATGAAAAGAAGAAAAAAAAAAAAAGCTCCAAAGTTTGCAGGGCTCTTAATCCATCCTGCAAACCAAAACTACACATATTAAAGGGATCCAATAAATCCATCTCTCTTCCAAAAGCTCTTCAAAGTTCATAAAAATCAACTTGTTAGAAACATTACTCATTTCAGAATTGCTAACACTTGATGCACTTTGAGAAACTTTTTCAAGGAACTTAGCAGCTCACCTCAATCCTCCTCCTCCTCCCTTTGGTCCATCCCTACTTTACTGCTGTATTCAGTGAAAAACTTACTACACAGAAGTGACTCAGACTATACAAACCAATTCAGAAATAGCATAAAGATGAACAAGAAAGAACAATGCAAGTTACACTTTCAAAACATAAGTTAAAGCCTCAATTCACACCAAGACAAGAGCTTTTTTTTTTTCCATGTCTTATTTCTTATAAGGAATTTTATGCACAAGCTGAACAGAGCTTAAAGAAAAGCAAGCAGAAAAAATGAGGTAATTTTGACAGAGTTTAAAATGGAATTAAAAACAGTCACTTCCAAGAAATTTCAGTCCAACAACTACATTTAACTCAAGCAGGTGCTTGAGTAATATTTTGTTGTCTGAAAACACATGAATGTCTCTCTGATCCTTTGTAACAGGATGACCTCGCCAGCTTTCAGAAACAGCACGCTCCAGCTGAGCATTCCAAGCAAAATGCACAACGATGTATTACAGCATTTACCCAACCTCCTGGAAAGTGAAAAATGAAGTAATTTACCTAGCACTAAGATCTTTTATGTATGAGGTGTAGGATTAGATCTCCTTTTTTGCAGAGATAATCTTGAAGACATCGGAATTTAGTACTAACCTATTTAAGAACTCAAATGGTGAATTAGATGATTTCAACAAATTTTTATGCATAAGCTATGTGATGCTCTAATATCATGCTTTCTTCTTTAAGCTTTTATGAAAGGGACTGTAAAAATATCATTCCTCCTGCTCCTTTGAAAATAACAGCATATTTTAAAGTGGTAGCTCCAACTTGTCATGTGCAAGGGATTTTGATTAATGAAAAAGATCTTTATGTTTTTTATTATGGAAGTGGCACAATAGAATTTTTAAACACACTGTCAGTTAAAGTAAATACATGGCATGGAAATACTTTCCTCAAAGTATTTCCTCTATACCGCCTCACAGAAACTACTCTCCTGACTTTTTTTCAGGGAAAAGGAGAAGCTGATCTTCACAATACTATACTTATATTCAAAAAAATCCATATCCCCAACATTCCTTATTCCAGATGGTATTTTATCAGCTGGAACATCAGAAGGAATAAGAATTAGGTCACACTGACTGTGCTGACCTCTGTTTGAAGCAGTCTAACAATCTTAGGCATGTTGTAACAAATGTCAGCGTCTCCAGCTTTGGCTTAACTCCTGATGGAAGAGCACTTAGTAATGGAGACAAATTTTTCACTATTGCAATGATTTCTAGACACATGCCCTTAAGCATGTCTCCTTTTCCTTCCACGCCTCAGTGCCTGTGCAGTCAACCGCAAGAGACTGCAGCCATCAGCTGGTGAAAACGAGCAACTGCATCTGACAATTTCAGCAATGCAAGTTATGTCCTTAACTGGAGTAAAATAATGCTTTGGATTCAGAAACAAAGACTCGAGCTACTTCAAAAATCTGTTACAGGGCAACAGGAGGAATGAATAATTATCAGGGAACAGAAAATCACTTGCCTGTTGTTAACATCACCTTGCAGCTGTACGCAACTTTTCTAAACTCTGACAGTTTCCTTAATTTCACAACATCCTGTTTAATGCTGTTTAGTGAGATAAAAAGCCATAAATTCACGTTCCCACCATCCTGTGGCCAGGTTTCATGTGGGTGAAGAAAAGGTGTTATCACTCCTCCAAAGCTTTCAAGCTTCATTTGAGCCATCCTAACTGATTCTGCTGGATCTTCCTTTGGTTACAACAGAATAGCACTGTTATTACCTTATGCACCAATTGCCATCACAAATGGAGCAGAGCAAAGGGTCCCTACAGATTCTCCCAAATCAGCAGTTTTACCTCTACAACTGCAGTGCTCAGCATAGTCTCTTTTGCTAAACTGTCTGCATTCCACATAATGCCCTAGTGAGTGCTGTTTCTCATAGGACTATGAGAGAGGAATATGGCCATCTTCTCAGCCTAAAGCTTTTTCAGCAAAGAATGTAAGACCCCCTCTTTTTTCTCCTACTCTTCCCATTTCAATTGCCAAAGCTAACATCCTCCTAGTGACCATCCCAAACAGACATAGCGTTTACCCCCAAGACCTGGCTCAGTCAAGACAATTCACCTACCTTTAGGAGGTGCTGGCTGGATGTTAACAACTGGCTGATGCTTTGGCAGTGGCACAAGCGTGGGAAGAGTCTGAATAATGATGGTTTTAGCTGGGATGCCAATGTTAGCCTGAGCTTCAGGTACAGCAGGCAAAAGAGGTTTGGGTTGTATCAAAGGCCTGGACACTGTCTGACCACACTTCTTCAGGGTCCTCACAGAATTATTTGCTAGGAAAGGAAAAACAGTCAGAGTTGGACCTGAAGACACAAAACAAAGAATTCAAGCAGTAATAACACAGGGTTTGGTATGGGGCTTTTTACCCATCAACAATATTTGTTAAAAACAGACATATCTGATCACAAATTCAAGTCAGAAATGAGAGGATATACTAGTGTCTGTTAGTTAAACATTCATATGCAAGACGCATAGTATCTGTGGAATCAAAGTAACTCGATCTCTCATACCAGACTGAGAAGCAATGCTGACAGCAGGCTTCTTCCCTCCATCTCCTTCGGGGGAGGCAGGGCTTCTGCAACTCTTGCTGTAGAGAGAGATGGGAGACATCTGGGAGCTACAGCTGAAGTCCACATCATCCTGCAGACAGAAAGTACATGAGATTAATGCTTCAGAAACACATTAAAGTGTCTAGTAGCAGTTCAGAGTACAACTGCCTTTCATCACATCTGTGTTGCTGCTGCAGCAAACAGGAAAAAGGGTTTGTTCCACAGTTTTATTCTGGTCAATGCTAAGTACCAATGAAAACCAAGTAAGTACTTCTCCCTATCAGCAGAGCGACAGGACGCAGAGGCCAGCAACTGCTAGACTCAGAAGCCTTGAAAAGGTGTTTTGTTTGGCAACCAGGCTAACAAACGCAACTGAGGAAACAGAACGGAACATGCCCTTTTTAGAATGGGTCACAGCAGGGGAGGAAAGAAAACATCACGGAAGGGAAGTTGTTTTTGCAAGGGTTCGAAAAATAAGCTGTTTCCTCTTATGCCACGAAGTTGGTCAGAGAAGTAAATCACTGGGCATTTTGTTTGTCACAGCTGGTTCTGAATGACTGCTGCTATCTGTGTTACATGGAGGTTTCTGCATACAGGCACATTCTGCACTGGAGAGTCCACAGACAATGGAGAAGGGATCGAACAATTTGAAGTGGCTGGTGATAAGGGTTCTGTCTTCACACTTGCATCTACAAAAGGCAGATAAAAAAATTTTACAAGTTTTTAGCAATAGGAGATCAGTAAAGAACAGACCGCCCTATATCAGCTATTTAATTCCTGAAGCAAGGACAGCAGAAAACATAGAAAGATTAAAGATACTACACAGCTTAGCTTGTAGGGCAGTCCTTGCCAGCTGTACCCATCCTACAGAAACACAGCATGACCTCTCATCGCAGACTTAAATGCTGCAGGGCATCAAATAGTTTCATGTAAGTTACCACTATGCTTAAGTTGTAACAGCTCACCCTTGGGGAGGGCCGGGGGAAGAACAGTCACACCTGCAAGATACTGAAGGTCAATTACCTGCATAAGCATGGCCTGTAATATTCCAAAGGTCAGAGTCCCAAGACATCAAATCCAAATCAAAATGAAAGTTATAGAGATCGCTTTCCTGAAATGACAGTTCAGAAAAAGAAAAAATACAAAAGACAATATACATTGAAAACAGCCATTATGTTCACATTCTTATGGGACTGGAAAACAAAACAAAACAAAACACCACAACTATCACTTCAGTTGCTTTAAGGCACACAAAAACAAAAGCCCTCAAGGGGACAATTCTCAACTGGGATACAAAAGACAAGGCTTCTTCTAAAGCTTAGACCTGTAGGAAAGGAGTATGTCAGTTTAAGACCATCACTAATTATTGTACCGTTATCAGTAATTTGTAAAGCAAGAGTTCTAAGTCCAGTCATCGAACCATCTCATATAAAGCACAAGTTCTAGCAACTTGTTGCCACTCCCCACCCATCCCCCCAGCTTCATCTGCATTGAAATCTTTACTTAATGCCTTTCCATCACCACATCTCAAAGCCCTTTATAAACAGAAGCAGCATCAGCAGCAGTTTACCCGCAGGAAAAGAAACACAATCACTGATTTGCTGAGTATGTACTAGGTCTCCCTATACTTGAATAAAGTGACACCATCATCTTCTAAAGCCAGAGACACCAGTTTCCTTCTCCAACAGAAAAAAAAAATAAATACTAAAGTCACTTCATACATACCATTTATTATAAGACCTTTAGAACAATTATCAGTTTCTTTGCTCCATTTTTTCTTATGATGCATCTGTAAGTCTCAGTTCCCTACTCAAATACGGCATTTTTATAAGCACTTGCACAAAAAATATAAATATCATATACCCAACTTAGAAAAAATACACAGCAAAATTTTCTTGCTAAAAACTATCCTGCAAATCTACTTTTCTTTACATTCTCAACCTGCCTCATAAAGGGTGGCTCAGAAAGTCTGCAGACTGCACAGATAGTAATATTTGCAGGCTAGGATGAAGAGAAAACTCATCAGTGCACATTTATAGGAAAATGACAAAAAAACACAGCCTGAGCCATGCAGTTAAGAGCCACCACACAGGTAACTAACACTGATGTGCTGATGGGCAATACCTTTCCCTTGTACAATCAAGCAGTTCCCACATTTACGCTCTTAATACCTCAGGTTTACTTTGGATAACCGAGGGGTTGTGCTGGAGGTGGGTTAGAACACAGTGATCAGTGAGAAGACAGGGGGAAGGACACAGAGTGGAGAATCCGTAAGGCAACGCCCCGGGACAGAAAAAAACAGTATGTATGATCGGACAGTGAAAAACATGGGGATTAATGCATAAGGTTACAAGCAAAGGGTTTAGGAGAAAATCCTACAATAGACAAGAAAACAAGAAGCCATCTTATAGGCAAGGTGATAAAGCACAGCAGATGTAACACACCCACGCCTCTTCACACTTTCTCTTCCACGCAACCCGGACATGTGCTCCCCGTCAGCACTGCCACGCAGGGGAAGTTTTCCTTCCTTAGACCAGTGACAACATAGCTTTTCCTGGACGGAGCACCTCAAACCTTCACCTTAAACTCTCTCCTTTTAAACCTCTAGCTGCGATACCCACCATTTATTAAGAGCTCGACAACTCTGCATCTCAATAGCTACCGCAGGGACGAGCAGGTGAAGGCCTGTAAGCCACCGCCGCTCCAGCCGGGGAGCTCTAGTGTCTCCTGCCACACGGCCGCCATGAAACCTACAGCGCTGCTCCTCGGGGAATCCCCCGCCACCGCCTCCAGCCCCTGAGCCGGACCGTGGGGGCACACCAGCCTCCCGCCATTCCCAGTCCCCGCCCGGTACTCACGTCGGGCTCGTCCCTCGGGGCCCGCCGCGGCTCCGCGGCGCCCAGCAGCTCGCTCAGCTCCTCGCCCAGCACGGCCTCTGCGGGAGAGAGAGCGGCCTCAGCGCCAGCCCGGCCCCGGCGGGGAGCTCCCCACCGCCCGGTCCCGACCCCTCACCCTCCCGCTACCGCGCTCACCCCAGTCGAGGCCGCCCCCCGGGGCCGGCAGCAGCCCCGCCGGCTCCCACTCGGCCTCCGCCGTCGCCATCGCTTCCGCCTTCCTCCCGAAACCCACGTCTCCTTCCGGGCAGCGGCCCGCCCCATCTACGGCGGCCGCCGGGGGACAGACAACGGGGCTGCGGCTGCCCGTCCCGGGGCTTCGCTTCCAGCCCCCCGGGATGGAAGACGGGGGCCGTCCCCACCCGCACCCAGGCACACCGAGGCGGCTCGTTAGACACAGGCGTTTATTAAGCCCCCGCTGACACAAGCCCGTCGCCAGAAGCGCGAAGGGGGGGAGCCGCAGGGGCACGTCCGAGGGCAGGGAGGCAGCTCCGTGAGGGGAAGGGCCCGGCTGCCGGCCCGGCCCCAGAGGGCGGTGAAGGCAGCCCAGGGCCCCAGGCGGGTCTTCAGAGGCCTTCACGCGGGGGTGGTGGAGGAAGGCAGCTCCGCTCCCCGCGGAGGTTGTGGAGGGTTGTACACGCAGCGTGAGGGCGGTTTCCACCCGGGGCCAGCGGTCTGGACTGCGCCCGAGGCGTGAAGTCCCTCTGGGCCCTGGCAGTAGCTCCTGCTGAGTCTGCAGCACTGGGGGACACGGTGGGTTTTGGTCACGGCCAGGCTGGAAGCACAGGAGAGCCGGAGCTGGCGTTATTCCCATTCCGTCCAGCACAGAAAGCAGTATGTGTGTCGTAGTCGTCCCCCCCCCCCAAGGGGTGTCCCCACCACCTGGGAGCACCCCAGCCAGGAATAGCTGCCAGGTGAATTTTCCACACGTGACTCCCAGCAGAAGTGTGGGGGGGAATGTCTCCAGCACGCTCTGGGAGCGCAAGGTGCTGCGAGCATGTCACCGGTGCTCACCTTACAGGTTGGCGTCGTACGCTGCATTGGTGAAGATGCCCGGCGATCCTAGGTCACTGGAAAACAGACACAAGGGTGTCACCTTGGGGGAGAGGGCAGGAGCATGAAGGGCACGGGTTAAGCACAGCCCTGTCAGCCCCGAAGATGCTCCCACTGTGTATAAAGGCAGGGTGACGGGGTGACCGCAGGGTTGTGACAGGCACAGGGCAGAGCCACCCTCCTGCAGAGCATGGCTCTCACCTGGTGGGGTTCAGGAGCTTCTTCTTCTCTTCTGGTAACAGTGTTAAAATGTCCACATGGGTAGTGCAGATAGAAAAGAAATTAACAGATCTGTTTAGTGAAGGACTTGAGAAGCTGCAGCAGCAGCATCTGGAATTGAACCAAGTTTGACAAGCATGGGATGGAGCAGGGCGGGGGAGCTGAAACAACTGCTTTCTTCCCCTTCGTAATTAAGGTGTTTTTCTGGCTCTGCCCTCCAAACCTGGCTGCTGACATGTCCAGCCAAACTGCCAAGGAGGTGCTGCCAGACCAAAGCAACTTACAGCAAATAAAACACATGGATTGAGGCAGTCAAACTGTTAAACTCTTCTCACCATCACTGTCCTCCCCTAGGACCCTGAGAGCCCCAGGCAAAGGAATGGTGGGCTGCTGGAGGTGTTTCCGTACCTCTGTTGCTGAGCCGCTTGGCAAGGAGGGCAATGAGCGACCCTGAGAGCACGATACCAGCTATTGCCAGAGCTGTGCCGCTGCTGTAAGCCAGGACTTGCTTTAAGAAGGGAGCACTGTCCTCTGAAACAGATCCGCAGACCCTCAGGTTAGAAAGTTGTCAGAATGACTTCAGAGCACCCAAGCTACTGGGGTGCCCCCCACCACATTCAAGATGTGCTGCAGGAAGCTGGACCCTCACCAGTGCTAGAGGAGCAGGGGGTCCCACCATACCTGCACAGACAGGGGGATGCCTGGTCCAGTTCCCCGTGGCCGCACACCAGAGCACCTCTGCTCCCATCCGAACAAACCCCTCTTCGCAGGAAAAGGTGCATGTGGAGTTGTAGGTGAAGTTCCCATGCACATGAGAGCAGCTCATCTGGCCTCTGCTGGGGGGCTCCAGCACCGGGCAGCTGATGGCTGGAGATAAAGCACAGCAGTAGCACCAGTAGGACAGGACTGATAGTGCTGGGATTGGGGACGTGTGGGCTGGGGAGCCAGAGGATGAGCTGCCATGGATTGGAGATGCTTAGAGGAAGGGGATGCTGGGGAATGCAGTCTGCTACAACAGAGCACTTCAACACGTGTGACAACAAATATACCTTCGCATTGTGGGGCATCCCCCGTCCAGGTCCCTGTGGCTGTGCACTCGCGGGTCTCTGGCCCTGTCAGTGCAAACCCTGTCTGGCAGGAGAAGGCACACGTGGAGCCAAAGACGAAGTCTCCGTAGAGGTGCGAGCAGGCAGCCTGGCCCATCTTGGGCATGGCTGGTGGGGAGCACTTGATGACTGCAAGGGTAAAGAGGCACGCTACAAAAAGGAGCCTGGAAGACTACACCATTGGCACCAAGAGGCTGGGGAACATCCTAGTGTCACTCCAAGGCCAGTGACACCCTGAGCTCTAGCAGTAGCTCTACCTTCACACCGTGGGGCATCCCCCGTCCAGGTGCCTGTGTCTGTGCACTTCAAACTCTCTGACCCCATCAGTGCAAACCCCGTCTGGCAGGAGAAGGCACACGTGGAGCCAAAGGCAAAGTCCCCATGGAGATGTGAGCAGTTCAGCTCTCCTCGGTCTGGAGCACTGAGCACTGGGCAGGTGACGGCTGCAGGGATAGAGATATGTTTCAAGTAGGAGCCTGGGGACTGCAAGGCTACACTGTTGGGATGAGAGAGGACCAAGAGAGGCCCAAGACACCTGAGAACATCCTAGGGTAAACTCAAGGCCAGTGACACCCTGAGTTCTAGCAGCAGCTTTACCTTTACATTGTGGGGCATCCCCAGTCCAGGTCCCCATGGCTGTGCACTCACGACTCTCCGACCCCATCAGTGCAAACCCCATCTGGCAGGAGAAGGCACACGTGGAGCCAAAGGCAAAGTCTCCATGGAGATGGGAGCAGTTCAGCTCTCCCTGGTCTGGAGCGCTGAGCACTGGGCAGGTGATGGCTGCAGAGATAAAGACACACTCCAAGCAGGAGTCTGGGGACTACAAGGCTAAACTGTTGGGACAAGATGACCAAGACACCGAGAACATCCTAGGGTCAACCCAAGGCCTGTGACACATTGAGGAGCAACTCTACCTTCACAGCGTGGGGCATCTCCCGTCCAGGTCCCCATGGCTGTGCACTCGCGGCTCTCTGGCCCTATAAGCACAAACCCCATCTGGCAGGAGAAGGCACACACGGAGCCGAAGGCAAAGTCCCCATGGAGATGTGAGCAGTTCTGCTCTCCTCGGTCTGGAGCGCTGAGCACTGGGCAGGTGATGGCTGCAGGGATAGAGACACACTCCAAGCAGGAGCCTGGGGACTGAGAGGCTAAACGGCTGGGACCAAGAGGCTGGGGTAACACTAGGATGTTCCCCAAGGCCAGTGACACCCTGAGCTCTAGAAGCAGCTCTACCTTCACAGTGGGGGGAGTCCCCTGTCCAGGTCCCCGTGGTTGTGCACTCGCGGCTCTCCGACCCCATCAGTGCAAACCCCGTTTGGCAGGAGAAGGTGCACGTGGAGCCGAAGGCAAAGTCCCCATGGAGATGGGAGCAGTTCAGCTCTCCCCGATCTGGAGCGCTGAGCACTGGGCAGGCGATGGCTGCAGAGATAAAGACACAATCCAAGCAGGAGCCTGGGGACCACAAGGCTAAACTGTTGGGACAAGATGACCAAGACACCGAGAACATCCTAGGGTCAACCCAAGGCCTGTGACACATTGAGGAGCAACTCTACCTTCACAGCGTGGGGAGTCCCCAGTCCAGGTCCCCATGGCTGTGCACTCCCGAGTCTCCGGCCCTGTCAGTGCAAACCCCATCTGGCAGGAGAAGGCACATTTGGAGCTGAAGACAAAGTCCCCATGGAGGTGGGAGCAATTCAGCTCTCCCCAGTCTGGTGCACTGAGCACTGGGCATGTGATGGCTGCAGGGCAAAGAGGCACACTTCAGGCAGGAGCTTGGGGACTGGGAGGCTAAACTGGGACCAAGAGGCTAGGGAACATCCTAGGGTCACCCCAAGGCCAGTGACACCCTGAGCTCTAGCAGTAGCTCTACCTTCACAGCGTGGGGCATCCCCCGTCCAGGTCCCTGTGGCTGTGCACTCGCGGGTCTCTGGCCCTGTCAGTGCAAACCCTGTCTGGCAGGAGAAGGCACACGTGGAGCCAAAGACGAAGTCTCCGTAGAGGTGGGAACAGTTCAGCTCTCCCCAGTCTGGTGCGCTGAGAACCGGGCAGTTGATGGCTGCAGGGCAATGGGCACACTTCAGGCAGGAGCTTGGGGACTGGGAGACTAAACTGCTGGGACCAAGAGGCTGGGGAACATCCTAGTGTCACCCCAAGGCCAGTGACACCCTGAGCTCTAGCAGTAGCTCTACCTTCACAGCGTGGGGCATCCGCCGTCCAGGTGCCTGTGTCTGTGCACTTCAAACTCTCCGACCCCATCAGCGCAAACCCCGTCTGGCAGGAGAAGACACACGTGGAGCCAAAGGCAAAGTCCCCGTAGGGGTGGGAACAGTTCAGCTTTCCCCGGTCTGGATCACTAAGCACTGGACAGGTGATGGCTGCAGAGATAAAGAGCAGGACTTAGAGACAGGATAGATGATGTTACATCTAGGGATTAGGGCTGAATCCCAATTTTACAGGCAAGCCTGGTTTCCCACAGAATCCCCAGAGGTGTCTACTGAGGCCTCAAAACCCAGCGTTGAGGCATCCCAGGCTCTACCTTTGCAGCACAGCATGGGGGGGGCCCTGTCTGGACCCTGCCAACTGTGCACTGCAGCCTCCACGCTCCCGTCACCTCAAAGCCCTCCTGGCAGGAGAAGGCATACATGCAGTTGAAGGTGAACATGCCCGTGTGCGTGGGAGCAATTGACCCAGCCCCTTTTGGGGGCAGCCAGCTGGAGGCACGAAACGGCTGCAGGCAGACACAGGGCAGGGCATGTGAGGGCAGGAGAGGCAGCCTCATCCCTCACAGTGCCCGCAGCACCGACAGCTTCACCACAGCAGGAGCCTCTGCTAGTGTTTTGGAGTAAACCCAACTGGCAGTGCTTGCTAACACAGCTTCATTATCAGCAAAGGCTACCAACTGACTCATCTGATTCTTTACAAAAAAAAAGAAAACCCAATCATACATACAGCCAGCAGGAAAAAACAATGTGCTGGGAAAGCAAGCCTTTGGGAACTTGGAAAGCCTGGAGCAGGCAGGCCTAGCCCAGCTTGCCTGGGGGGACTTCCACAAAATCGGGAGCCAGCTCCTGACCCTGCCACTGCTGGCCACAGGACAGTCACATCACATCTCGGTGCCTGTTCCCACAGAACGCTTTGCTGGTCTTAGCTGCCTAAAGCAAGCTCTGGGTTGGACCACAGGCCCACACAGCACAGGCATCATCATCAGCACTAACTTCAGGGCAGGCTTTTTTTTTTAAAAACATATATACAGAGACCCTGTCTGCCTCCTGACCCCTCCTGCCGGGTCTCCCAATACAGAGGGTCTGTAGTTCTGTCCCATGTCTGCTTCAATCCTCAACTTGTCCCATCCTTGTGCAAGGCTGCATATGCACCATGCAGCAGCACAGGGAAGGTGGAGCAGGGCTCTCACACCCCCCCAGAAAAGTCCAGCACCTCTCTGGGGTGTCTTGCACCTGGCTGCAAGCCCTCAAGCTGCTGACAGGAAGACTTTCCCTGCCCCTGCAGCATAACATACCACAGCTTTCTCTCCTTTGTGGTTTCCTGCCCCACTCTGTCCCTCCCACCTTATATCTAACCTCATCTCATGGGTCCTTACCCGCACTCAAGGTGGCCCAGCCCTGCCAGGATACACCCTTCCCCTGGCCGCGGGATGGCAGCTCCCCTTTGCTTTTCTCTGAGGACCCCCAAGATGCTGAGCACCTTCCCAAGACAGATTGCGGTGGGCTTGGGGAGATGGAGACTGTGCCACCCGGGGTGATGGAGGTGCTAAGATACCATTCTGCCCCCACGCTTGGTGCATGCAGGGTGCTGGCACCTGCATGGGATTCAGGACAGTGAGCAAGAGCACTGGCACAGCTAGGGAGAGCAGGGAGCTTAACCAGAGCTCACAGCCGCTCTGCCCATTGCAGCCTCATCAGGAAACTGCTCCTCGCATGCAGCACCAGGAGCTGCTTCCCCGAAGGGCAGGGGCATGGCAAGCCCGGCCCATCACTTCCCTGAGCAGCACTGGGCACGCAGGGCCGACCCCCCCAAAGCATCAGTGCTGCATCCCTGAGACTCCCCAGCCCCCAGCAGGCCCTACCTGTGCATGTGGGGGTGTCTGCTGACCACTGCTGGGAAGGCAGGCACTGCAACATGCCTGCCCCTTGACGCTTGAACCCCTTCTGACACTCAAATATGCAGGTGGAGTTGTAGCTGAAGTCTCCGTAGGGATGGCTGCAGTTCATGCTCACTCCCTTGGGCTCGAGCTTCGTGCACTGCACAACTGGGAAAGATGCGGCACCGCCAGCCCGTTAGGAGCACAACGAACTTGCTTGCTTTGCCACTGGGGCTCAGACTCTCTAGCAGGGAAGGAGGGAGGGATGGGGATGGGTGGCTCACCATCCTCGCACTCAGGGCCATGGAAGCCGGGGTAGCACTCGCAGCGGTAGCTCCCGATGGTCTCCACACACTCGCCACGCTGGCTGCATGGGAAGGGCTGGCAGGAGGCTGTGCACACAGAGGACGGTCATCAGGAGCCACTAGCCGCCCTGCCAAGGTCCCCAGCCCACCCGATCCAGGTCTGTGCCGTGGTCCCCCTGCTCACCCTGGTAGCACAGTGCCTTTTTCTTCCGGTTGCAGGGCTCATCGTTCCACTTGCCCGACTCCCGCTGCCGCTTGATGTAGATCTCCACGCAGTCCTGGTTGGAGCGGCGATTGTTGGGCTCCCCGTCTGCCCAGTTCTCCGCCTCCTTCGTCAGGGCCTTCCTGGTGCCCACCCAGGTCCAGGTGCCACCGAGCTTGCGGATGCCGATCCAGTAGTAGCGCCCATGGAATGGCAGGCTCTCGTTGAGGTACTCAATCTCCCGCTTGTTCTGGATCGCCACCAGGTCAGTGAAGAAGGTCTGGCAGTAGTTCCTGGCCTGCTCCCACGTGTAGTCCCCTTGGTCACTGTAGTGGTATGTCCAGGCACCCACCTCCACGCGCGTCACCGCGCCTGTGAGACAGGTTGACGTCTGGGATTGACGCAGAAAGGATGGGAGCCAGGTCGGGAATGGTGTCCCTTGGGACATGAGGGTGGGCTGGGGCTAGCATTGGGGCAGCTGGGTGAGGGGACAAGATGAAGGGCAAAGTGTGGATGAGAATGGGGCTCTAAGGGTACATGGAGACCTGGGTGGATCAGGCATGGCAGAAAGAGCTGAGCTGGGACAGAGGGAGACAGCACAGGGATGAGGAAGGTGGGGGACATAGGGTGAAGGCTGAGACAAAGGGCAGCATGGGATGGGGTGGGCAGAGCACAGGTGGCAGAAGTGCCCCAAGCAGTGATGCCAACCCTTCCTCTAGCACAAGGTGTGAAAGCCCAGCCCCACAGCCCCGCTCCCTTGCCCACAAAGGTTTCCCAAAGGGGAGGACCCAACATTGAGATGGTTCCTTAAACACGGTTCCTTCCTCAAGTGCAGTGTACCCCTTTGGTTTTCTTGCTTTACACTTCTACATGAGAGTCAGCCTGGAACAAGGCAGACCAAAGAGCTTGCCCTCACCCTGAGAAGCATTTGGATCCCAGGCTGCTCATTTGAGGCAGAGATGGTCTGAAGAGTCTTGTAAAACAAGTATTGCAAAACAATATCTTGCAAAAGTTGAGTTCACATCCTGGGCATGCCCACCAGGCAGGACAAAGCCAGAAATTAACTAGAACCCACACCCAGAAGTGAAGGGAACTTTGCTGAAACCCTGCTCTTATTTACAGCACTTCACACCACAACTTGATGCAATCAAAGGGTTTTAGCCACAAAAAAAAAAAGCTTCCTCCCTCCTCCCTAGAAGCAGGTATCTATCTCCACAACTGCAGAAAGTGATATGGGTATCGTATCTCCATCTGCGCAGAAAGGGAGATGGGGGTCAAAGTTTGCTCCAAACAACCAGTCTAGGGTACCCTGTGTCTCAGGAGAGCATATCACACTGTGGTCATGCAGGCAGAGGTCGGGGCATCACAGATTAGATGCAAATCTAGGGCTTCCCAACTCTAATTAGGGCTCTGGTTTGATCAATCATTATGCATTTTTCTAAGAAAAATTCCCATGACTTGTCTGGTTTTCCTTGTGAAAGAGCAAACTATCCACTTCGTTCAACAAAACCAAAGCTGAGGAAAATGCGGGCTTCAACAACAGCCCCTTGGGAGTTTGGGGCTGCAGGACGGAAGCTCAGGGCAACTCCTGGGAGCCTGCCCCATCCTCAGTTCCCACCACCCACCTCCTGCACCTCGCTACCTCCCTGGCATGGCTCAGGGCAGCTGCCCTGCTACCCTTGCACACACCATCCCCAAACTGAGAAGGGCCAAGGGAGCCCATCTTCAACATTCTCATCCTCCATCTGCTCTCCAGCCTTTTTCTCCAGCTCCACCAGCATCACCATCTCCGTAGCACAGCTCATCCCCACTGCTTCCCCTCAGCCTGATGTTACCTCTCCCTGGGAGTTGAACCTCCAGGTGGGTGCTGTTTGCCTGCATTTCAACCCCTCAGCTCCCCGACAGCCCCTGACACCTCCCCCCAGGATGCTGCTCAGCACCCGCTACATTTGGGGAGCCTTTGCATTTTTGCTTTCCCCTCAGAGATAAATCTCAGTCTCCTCCTGACACTTCTGCATTTGTCTCTGTTCCTTAGCTCAATCACAAAAGGTTCTTTGGAAAATAACCCAGCTCATGAAGGATCTCTAAGGACAGAGCAGGCACTGGCAGTTTTTGCTCTATGCAATACCAACATGTGAAGGAAATATCCTACAGGCAGTAAAACCAAATTAGTTTCTACTCTCATTACTTCTCCTTATGTCAATTAGCAGCTTTAACTTTGTGTGGTGCTGCCCCAGCAGTGCTCCCACCCTTGCACCTGTTGGTCCTGTAGCTTCATCTATGCCCAGCTCCGCGGCATGGGCATGGGCGTAGGCAGGTGGTAGAGCTGCTGCTGGCTTTATCTAGTTCATGGTACAAATCACTGGCTGCCATGCTGCTTTTTTAGGATCCAGACACTCTGTAGGGACCCCACGCGTGGCCTGGCCCTCCCCAGGGGAGCATGGTCCTGTGATTGGTCTGGCTGGAGGGACCTGGCCCAGGCAGATGTAGCCCCCTCCCAGCCCAGAAGGATCCGGCCCTGGGGTTGGAAGCCATGGTGGGTGTGACTGATGATCCCCCAAAATAACTTTGCTGCCCTTCTCCAGTTTCCCAGACCTGCAGGCTCCTTGGCAGCAGGATCACGCTAGGCTTACCGAGCGGGTGGCAGGCAGCTTACCCCATGTGATGGCAGCGATGCCCAGATAGCAGATGCCACGAGAGCCCAGAGCCCACGTCCTCCCAGCAGACTGCAGTCCCGCGGCAGAGCCCTGCATGCCAGGGAGGAAGGCGTGAACGTGCACATCCCATGGGGGCTCACGCACCCCGCCATGCACCCACACTACTGCCAGGCAGTCCTGGTAACCACAAGGGCACGTTGCTTGTGCCAGCTTGCACGCAGGCATGTGCAGTGCCACTGGCCAGGTGCTACTGCTGAAAGTGCCCCTCCAGCGAGGCACTTTGGGGGGGCTGTGCCCACAGCATAGCTGGGTAGTGGGAGAGGCCATGCCAGCAGTGCAGTTCCCTCCTGGGGATCCCCTAAGTCCAGGGCATGCCCTGTGCCCTCCACCCCTCCCCACCAACCCCAGGGGTGGCATCTGCCTCTGCAGTGGCAGTGCCCTGTGCACTTGGCACAGCCTCGCTGCCTGGGGCAGGGTCTCTCCAAGGCAGCCTGGGTCCATCCTGCGGGTCCCCAGCAGCGGCACCGGTTCTGGGGAGCACCTGCCCGCAGCCCTGCCCTCCCCTAACCCCCTTTTCCAGGCAGACCCCAACTCGTCCCTAAGGAAAGGAGCAGGACCTACCATGTCGGCGCCGCAGACACACCTTGCCCAGCTGCCAGCAGCACCAGGCGCGTCTGGCCCTTGGCAGGCAGCAGCGCTCACACTTCCTCCGAGTGTGCAGAGCATCGCTCCCTGCCCTTGGCCTCTTCCCCTCCCACCCCAGCCTGCTGCCAGCCCGCATCCTGCCCTGCACCCCCGCCTCCCCCGCTCTCCCACCCCTAGAGACCCCGCTCCCAGCCTGGGTCTGGAGTGGAACAGAGGGGTCAACCCTGGCCGAGGCCCTGGGAGGACTCAGCTCGGCATCTGCCCTATGGCACGGGAGCTGGGTGCATCCCCATGCTGCCACGGGAGCCAACCCGCAATGAGCCAGGCCTGCCCGAGCCCCCCGGGAGGTGCAGAAGGGTCCAACCCCAGCCCATGCTGCCCAGGGGACCAAGACCTCTCCAACCCACCAGGTCCATGTCGCAGTGCCCACACTGGCAGTCGGGGACAGAGGAGGGACAAGGTAAGATGAGCCCCCACATGAGCTGAGCAGGAACGTGGCTCGCAGCCTCCCAGCTCCTGCAGCGGATGCTCTCCTCACTCGCAGGCTTTTTGCTTTGGCTGTGAATCTTCATATACCATTTATAAATGTTACTTAAACAATGTATTTTCCTGTGTTTGCTTTTAAATCTTTATGAGAAAGATCCAAGAACATGCCAGAGGAACTTCCCGAGTTTTAAATGTCCTTTATGAACTTCCACCGATGCTTCAGGAACATGCCTCATTGTTCCACCTCCCCTTGGATCATTCTTGAATCACCACAAATCTTTCCTTACCCTGTTCTGCTTCTAATTAACTAATTGTCTTGGCAGGGTTTTCTGCAGGAATTACCCTGCTCACTTCCAGCTAGACCAAAGCAAGAGCCGTGCAGGTCACATGCAATTTCCAGTTCCAGAGAAACTGGTGCTGCTCCAGCAGGACTCATGCTAGACAAAAGGAGGAACACATCCCACAAAAGCCATAATGCACTACAATGACTTTATATTTGGCCAATGTAAATTAAACTCAGTTCCTGTCTCTGGATATCTTTCTTGCAAAATGTTTTACTGTAATTGTCTATTTCTATGGAATTGCTGAGGATGAGCCTGTATGTCCAGTAATTCAAGAGCGCTCGCTTTCTAGCAGCTCGTGTGCAGAGGAGGCACAAGGGAAGAAGCGGCTGGGCAGGCAGAGAGGCTGAGGGGCAGCTGCAGGGGCGGGAGAGCATCTCCAAACACTGAGGGTCACCTGGGCAGGGTGCGAGTTGCCTCTCCCATGCAGTGGGATACCTGCTGGGAGTCAGAGGGATGCTCGCAGGTGCACACCCCTGAGGGTGAGCAGGCTGTGCCCCTGCCAGTTTCACTTCTTCTGAGACCCGACACGGTAGAGCAGAGCAGTAGAAAAAAAATATTCCCACCTTTATTTTTGTAACTACAAATAGTTTCTGGTATTGTTTAAAAAACAGAAGCAAGGTGGCTGAGACTCAGATGCTGCCACCGCAAAGGGCGGAACATGGCCAAGTTCAAAGCTGTTTGTAGGGACAAATACCCTGTGCCTGTGAGTAGCTAGGCTTGAAGAGGGGGTCCTGCACAGCCAGACTGGTACCGAGGGCTACTTTGCAGGTGGTGGAAAAAGGTACACGTGGTGAGAGGGAAAGAAGACCTGAATCAGCTCTGCCGGGAGCTGGTTAATCACCAGGAGCCCTTTCACACCTTGGGTGGTTTCCAAGGCTGGTTCCCCAGGAAGGATTCAGGATGCTGCTGCCCACTTACCAAGGAAGGGCCCATCCCTGCCTTACGGGCTCAGCAGCACAGGGATTTCCCAGGCAGTGGGATGGTGCATCCTGTCCCCCCGACTGTCCCTCTGAGGACACAGCGCAAGCTTCGAGCCAGGGCTTTGCTCAGTAGGAGCTCAAGGGAACAGGTACAAAGACACTTTCCCATACCACCTCACCACCATCCCTTGGCCCTGCAGGGATCTGGAGTAGAAATGTGCCGCCTTTGCTGTGTCCTAGTCCCGAGCCACAGACGGGGCGGTGCTCTCTCTCGCAAGAGCCCTGCCACAGGCTGTACCTGTGAGGAAGGGGCACGGTTGCCCCACGCATGCCTCGGAATCACTGCTGAGGATGCCATGCACCCAGTGGAGTTGGGCAACCCATGCACGGGCTGCGACCGCAGGACTCGCTGGGAGGAAGCAGCTTGGCCACTGCAGCCATCGCTGCCTGCCCAGGCTGATGCTCTGTTCCCTCTCGGCATGCTTGGCTGTGCCACGGGCAGGTTGTTGCACGCAGGGCAGGTTGCAATGCCTCCACAACTATCTTGATGGTGCTGGGACTGCCCAGGTGTGGATGGGACCCACGGTGTCAGGGGTTGTATGTGCTGCATGGGGAGGTGGGTGCTGGCAGAGCTGGGCAGATGCCCCAGGGCTAAGTCCAAGCTGTGCCCTGCACTGTGTCCCCAAGGAGTGCCTAGGAACTGGTGGACCGAGACCCTGGGGGCAGGGGGTCCAAGAGGTACCCCCATCACCAGCACACCGCAACCCCCGCTCAGAGAGGCACACTTGTATTGTTTTCAGCAGAGGCTCCCACCCCACGATGGCGCAGCATGTTCCCCTCCTTATGCAATGTCCCCCCGCAAACCACAGAGGAACCAAGTCACCCTGACACAGCCCGCTTGGCTCGGCTGCCGCCAGCGATACAGCGGGTGCTTTCCTGGGGAGCCCCCTGTGCCCCTTGCCCCTGCTGCCAGGGAGGGCTCAGCAGTCCACCAAATTGAGGAGGCCCCCAGCAGCACCCCTGCAGGAGTGTGGCATCGTGCTGGTGAGGATCCACACCTCAACAAAGTGCAGCCCCGCTTTCGCCATCCCCCCACTCCACCCTGGGGATGGGGGTGGCTCTCCCCATGTCCTGCAATACCCTGGTGAGCAGAGGCTTTGGAGGCACCTCCTGAGCGTGAGCAGGGGACAGGTCCCCCCACCACAGGTCCCCACTGGGTGTTTGACCCAAAGGGTGTCCCTGAGCTGCTGGCCCTGGCAGACAGACCTTCCTCTGATGGTGGTGGAGGAGAGCAGCGCCTGATAAAATCTTTCTTAGAATTTGAAAGCGTTTGGCCGCAGGAAGACTTGTTAGCCAAGTGCTGCCCTGGCTTGGAGGGGATTAGAGATTTGCAAGGATTAGCTAGGGCCGGAAGGACAGGGATGACTCCAAGGCAGCCCACACACAGTGGTACTCTGCACCCCCCACCCACAGGGACCTTGCAGTGGGATGCAGGCGTAGTTTTGGGCAAATCACTCCTGCCCACCCCACCTGGTCCCTCTCGGAGGCATTCCTTTGATTTCAGCTGTAGGACAGCTTTCTGCCTCATGCCTTTCCCCTGCCACGCCAGTGATGGAGAGCCTTTTCACTGGGCACCACTGCCTGCCAGCTCCCTGGTGCCTGGCAGCAGCAACATGTGCATGGCACAGATAAGGGTTTGCCAAGCAGGATGCCAGGGGCGTTGATAATGCTGAAGTTATCTTGTCACGTGTGTGGTAGGCAGTAAACAAGCAGCTCTGCCCTCCCGGGGAATCCCAAGAAGTGCCTCTGCCCTGCCAGCGAGATGGGGCACAAGGTGCGTATGGGGTGCTGAGATGCAGCTCCAGGGATGTGCTGCATCCAGGGACAGCCCCATAGCCATCCCTTACCCTAAGCAAGAGCAGAACCATCCAGCCTGCAGGGCTGCTCCTGGGAACTGCAATTGCTCTGCCTGCACCCTGGCCCGGCTCCCCACAGCACTGTCCATCCCTGGAAGGCTGGGACAGGCTACCGACCTGCCTGGCCTTCCCTCGATGGCACCCGTCTTCCCAGCACTAGAGTGATGCCTAGAGCTTTCATGCTGGCGTAGCATGGGGGGCAGCCCAGGTGGTGGAGGCATTGGCAGCCCATGGAGCAGGCGACCAGCACCCTGGACATCGCCAGTGCTTCTGTTATGTGTCTGGTTTAATGCAGAGATTTCAGTCTTCTCCTGTCTCACAAAGCAAGCCCAGAGACAGATTCCTCTCTTCGTCACCTGTGTCACCCGCTGTGCACTATTGCCTGCTCCCCTCCCATCTGGCTCTTTGCAGCATGGGCTCTGTCCTCCCCTGCTCCCCAAGCAGAGCTGCCGCAGCCTGCCTGGAGCCAGCACATGAACAAACCCACAGTCAGCCCCGAGAGTGGTGCCTCCAGCCAGGGCCAGCTCCCGTGGAGCAAACAATGTCCTCTCCTCCAGCCAGGAAATCCTGCGGCATCCCCTCCGGCAGGCACTGAGCCCAGCTGCATTTTCCCCTGAGGCAGGGGCATCCCTGAGGACGCTCTTCACCTTTTGGCAGGCCAGGGATGAGCTTTCCTCTTCTCTTTCTCACATCTCTGCTTCAGCGCAGCCAGCAGTTTGATGCTTTCTCCCATGGTGTCTGTTATCTCTCTGCTCCAAAGAGCTACTGTGCACTCTGACTATTTAAATTGCTGATTTATTTTCTGCAGGTAGAGCAGGCTCTGGCACAGCATATGTTTTAAGGTCTTTCTTACATCTCAATGACTTTGCTTTTGTGGATCTACAAACTGCCGCATCCATGCTGCCCATGCTGTTGCAAATCACCAGGCTTTCCCCTGTGCAGCATCCACTGTGTGACTCCACGGACGAGGGAGTCCCATCTGAATTGCCGCTGCCATGGCCATCCAACTCTCTGTGCACGGGGTCAGTGGCACCTGCTGAAGCTGCCTCTCTCTCATAGTCCTGACTTTTGGGGCAAACCTCTGCAAGAAAGAAAAAAAAAAAGCTAAAGTAATGCCAGGAAGGATGTTCCTAACCATTTGTTGTCACCTTTGAAATTAATTCCTCCTCCTCTGACCTCTCGCAGCTCTGCTTCAAGAGCAAGATGGCTACAAACACCAATTTAACTGTGCTTTGGCAATGGGCAGAGGGGTACAGGCTCTTTCATAGCTGAGCAGCAAAAGCAAGAGGTTGTTTCTGCTAGGATTTGGCAAGGCAACATAGGGAGTGCTTTCCTAGCTTCTTTTTATTTTTATTTACCCTTGAAAGGAAAAGGACTGTTTTGCAGAGAGGCATTTCGGGTGGACTCACTGGCCCGAGAGGAGGCAAGGCAGGACCTTCTCCCTCTACCCATCCCTGATGCTCCGCTGGGAACTCAGCTGGCCCAGCCCCATGCCAGGACCCTACCTGGCTCCTCAGGGGAGAGCAGCGGGCAGCTGCCCGGGCTGCCTGGCTCCAACCACAGCTGCCAACCCTCCTCTGCTGCCTCCGTCGCTGTCACACCGTTGTCACGCGAAGGCTTCCCGGTGCCCAGCAAGAGCTAGAAACTCGCTTTCGCTCAATGGGAGCTGACGTCCTTCGGCAGAGGTGTGAGGCTGGGAGCAGCATCCGTCCCGATGGACACCGGCACGGGCAGTGAGCAGAGCTGTGCCGGCTGTGACATCCACCCCCTCTGCCACGGGGGTGTTGTGGGGATGCTGTGGGGGTACTAGGGGCCACCGTGGTGTGCCCGCTGGCCCGTGGGGTGTTGCTCTCCACAATGAGCCGGAGAAGCCCTGCCCCAGGGAAGTCCATGATGACCACCCCCCAGCGCACGGGCTGCCCCCCCCGGCGCCGCAGGTGCTGGTAGCAGCGGGGGTTCACAAAGCGGGCCACCTCCTCGGGGCAAGTGAAGAGCCCATTACCGGAGCAGAAGGTGAGGTGCATGGTGGTGGCGTCCCCGCTGGCCGCCCTCTCCAGATGCCGCCGTGCCCGGACCCACTTGCGCTCCAGCGAGAGCACGTTCCAGGCATCACTGATGCTCAGCTGCTCATAGGGGATGCCCAGCACCTCCTGCGCCAGCGCCTCCAGCACCACGATCTTCCCCCGCACCTGGCCCAGCGTCGGCACCTCCTCGCGGCACCACACATGGCCCCGTCCCTCCTCCAGCAAGCAGCGGTGGAGCCGGGCAGCGAAGCTGGGCCGGGGGAAGATGGGCAGCTCCTCCTTGATGCGCATGAGCACGGCCTCGCCGGGGTGGGCACGGAGGAAGCGCAGGGTACGGCGCAAGACCCCCCGCAGGCTGGCCCGCTGGAAGGTGCAGAGGTGGTAGACGTGGAGCTCGCCCCGCGCTAGCTTGCAGCGCACGTCCAGGAAGCGGATGCCAGCTGCCAGCTGGGCCTCCAGGCCCCAGCTCTGGCATCGCAGGCGCCGGCCGCCGAACAGGCTGAGGGAGTCGTGGGTGCCAGGGATGGAGAGGCGGGAGAGAGGCAGGGAGTCGGGGAGTCTCGCCATCCAGTCGGGGCAGCAGGCTGCAGGCTGAGATGTGCAGTCGAACGCCGCGCTGCGCCGGCACCGCGCCTCCATGCTGCCGGGAGAGCGGGTGCCCCGGTGCCTGGCCGGCCCCACCAAGCCCTGCTGCAGAGGAGAAGCAGCACCATGAGCGGCGGAAGCACTGCATGGCCCCCATGCATCTCGATCCTACCCCTTCCCAAAGGTATCCCCGCCATCCCACGCTCCCCTTCGCACACCGCGTGTCCTGTGCCCCACATACATTGATGCCAATACCCCGTGCTGTTGTACTGTACGGTTCTCCTCCCTCTCTCAAGCACTCCCCCATGCTCCTCGCCCAGCCCGGGGCTGTGCCATCCCACTGCCCCCAAACTCTGGCATATCCCAGTCTCCTCCTCTTGCACCCACCTGGGTTTGCCTGCGGCAGCGGAGTGCAGCCCACCGGACAGGGCGCGCGGCTGTGGGTGCCGGCGGCACACTGGCAGGCGGAGCGGGATGCCTGCCATTAACCCAGTGATGGTCATGACGCGCGTCCTGCCTCGCATGTGGCACGTGCGCTGGGGATTCATCCTCAGCCAAGGAGAACGCTTGGTGGACATGCTGAGCTGGAAAATCACCTGGCTGATCCTGGAAGCAGCCATTCAGGCCTCTACACCACCCTTCCCAGGAATCAGGACAGACGGGATCAGGGTGCCCCAGGGCCCCTTGACGCTGCCTGTGGGAGCGGCTGTGCAGAGTCCCTGGGTGCCCAGGTGCCCGTTCCAGAGCCATGGCCCAGCTTGGCTCCTGGTGGGACCTGGCCCCCGACCAGAGTGATGACTGCCATTGTCCCTATCAGAGGGACAACGGCCGGGCAGGGACCTGGAGCAGGGGGTCTGTTCTTGTCAGCATGCCCCAGGACCTGCCCGGTGAGGGTTCCCCAGGACGTGGGCTCCGTCCCCTTGCTCCTTGGGCACCGGCAGCTGCTTCAAGCCAGAGTCACTGCAAGGCTGCTCCTGGCAGCCTGGGCTACCATCACCAGTGGGGTGCGAGCCCCGCGGCCACGGCCGGGTCCGGAGCTGGGTGCCTGGGGAGGAGGACTCACCTCCAGTCCGGGGGACGTGGCTGCAGGGCACCCCGGTCTGCAGCGCACACCGAGCCCAGGGTTTTTGGGGGAAGAGCTGCTCGGCAGGTCACAGACCCCTCTGAGCATCCCTCCCAGGACACATCCCCTCCACTCGAGCGGGGAGAGCACAGAGAGGTCCCCCGGGGATGCTTTCTGCCGTGGGCTCTCCCACCGCAAGGCCATCAGGAGGGCGGACACCAGCAGACATCTTCCCAAGGCCGAGGGGTGTCCCCGGCGGCAGCCCCCCCCGCTCGGGGCGGGGGGACGGGGACGCCACAGAGCCCCTGCAGCCTCCGCGGCCAACCTCCCCCAGCCCCTGAAAGCGGCCTTATGTTTAACTACGGCTTCTGCCCGTCGCCCCGCCACGGCCGGGGAGAGCCCGGCTCTCAGGCCGGTGAACCCCGGGCGGGCGGAAGACAGGCCGCCGGCCGCGCAGCCGCTCCCGGCCCGGGCCCGCCCCGCCACAGCGCCCGCCTCCGGCCCGGCC
>JANZLQ010000095.1:36300164-36331289 GCA_026212715.1 Elanus axillaris
ATACTGAACTCAAAACATAGCACCATACCAGCTACTAGGAAGACAATTAACTCTATCCCAGCTGAAACCAGGACACTTGGTCCGTTCAGATGCTCTTTGGGGCCGAGGATGAATGCACATGTGGGAGAGGAGCAGGGTGCTTGCATGGCTAACGTGGAGATAGATGTACACTTCCTTGCATGGCAGCTGATTCTCTCAAGTGATCAAAAATGCAGGTGCTGGCTGGCGGGTGAGGAGAAACAACATGCTCTGCTGCCTGGATCCAGCATGCAAATCTGGCTAAAAATGGTGTAATCCAGGCAATTTCTTGAATTCAGGCCTTAAATAAAATTCTAGGAGTGGTCTGTTTGTGCCAACTTTGTGTTGAAATTGTGTTTGCCTCCTGCACATCGCCAACCCAACTGCATCTGTTCACAGATTGTGTCTTTTGGTGACACTTCAAGGAATGCACACGGGCAAGTGGCCATGCTGTAGACAGCCAGAGGACAGCAGAGACGGTGAGCAGCTGCCTGTGCTGAGGCTGCACCCCGCAGAGCGCACGGTGGCACCAGTGCCACTTGGATAGCAGAGCTCCTGGAAGCTCGGCAGCAGTTTCTGCTGTGCCTGGGGCGCTGGCTCTGTCCGCAGTGGGTCTCTGCAAACATGCAGCATGTGCCTCATCCTCATCAATCTGTTCTGGGTGCAGAGGGACTGCTGCAGGGATGCTGGTGCTCAGATCCAGACTGTTGCTTTAGTACCTGTAGTAGCATAAACACTGTGCAAATACTTGCATTGACTTGAAAACACCTGTTACCGCTGGCTCCTCAGGGCTTTCCTTATGGACACAAGTGAATCAGGGCTCAGCCCTGTTCCCAAGGGCGCTCTGCGTGTGCAAGAGGAGAGGCCAGCCTCACGTACGCCTTGGGGTGGGCTTGCCCCTGCCCCACGCTGCCCGGGTGCTGGAAGAGGAGCAGGTCCCTGCTGCAGGCACAGAGCAGGCTTGAGGAGCAGCACTGTGTCCCAGCTGCAGCCCTGGCTGTTCTCAGGCCTTGTGCTTGGGGTCGAGGAACTTGGCGGCTCCGCAGCTGGGATGCAGGACTTACGTGACTCCCAAATTCCCAGCTGGCCAGAGTCCTAGTGCTCTGGGTAGCGCTGCTTTCTAGGGTTTTCTCCTCTTCGACCTCATCCGTGGCTCCTGTGTCAATGACTTGGATGCAACAAGCAGAGAGAGCTGGGATCCCCTGTCTCATTCCTTCTGCACAAGTGTTTTAATATCAGGCTGGACCTCAGAAGCCTGGTGGAGGTAGTGGGATGGTGTAACCCCACACTGTGTGTCGCCCGAGTGACCCCTGAACCACGCACAGGGCTTAGTTCAAAGGTAACAGATGAGGGGCCGTGGAGCTGTAATCACTCATCAGACTGTCCTGGTGAGAGCAAAAGGAGTAACTTTAATGTCAAAAAGGAAATGAGAGGTAGACTGGCCTTAAAAAAGGTGGTGTGCTTACACAGAGGAGTAGAAATGAACACCTGAAGTGGCAAGACCTTCAAAGAAGTGAAATTTGCATACAGATGAGAGAGTAAAAAAAGAATACAAGCTCTGGAAAGTTACAGGTGAAAGGCAGGCCACAGAAGATTTAAGGAAAGCATCCCAAAGGCACAAAAATGAATCATGACTATGTGAGAAGCAGAAAGCTCTCCAGAGAGCCCTGGGGACAGGACGTGATCATGCTCTATGAGAAGGAAAGAGCCATCAGAGAAAAGCTTGGTGAGTGCCTTGCATTGACCTTTGCTGTACAGGAGCTCACACTAGATTCATTCCTTAGGGGACATGCATTTGCATTACTGTCCCAAGGGAGGGCAAAAAAAAAAAAACAAACATCACTGACGGAAGAAAAAAAAATTAAATTTAACCCCATTTTTAGAATGCATGGTTAAAAATCTGCCAGAAGGAGCACTCAGATGAACTGCTAAATACACGCCTGGGTGAGAATTACAGTGATGCCTCTACCAAAAAGCCAATGTTGTTAAAATATGATACTAATTTTTAAAAAGTTCCAGTGGGAACCAGGAAACTGCAAAGCAGCGAGGCTACCTTCTATAAAAGGCAACTTGTTAGAAAGGATAATAAAGTCTTGAAATAACAGAGCCCAGGATAAATCTGGTGTAATGGGAGACTCCACGTGGCTTTTGAGGGGGCAGTTGCAAGGCACAAACCTAGAGTGCTCTTGGAGGAAACCAGCTATTGTGTACACAAGACGATCTGGTCCTTGGAGTGTACTTGGATCTCCAAGAAACTCTCCCAGAAGGGCTCTTAAAGAAATTAAGCTGTCGTGGGAAGAAAAGGAAGGTCTGGGTAGTTTCTTATTGGAAATATTTTCTTAGCGCTCTAAAGCCTTGAAATGCACAAACCAAACATTTCTTACTGGACAAAGGTCTGCGGAAAATACAAGCTATTTCTGTGTAACCCTTGTTTCTGCTCAGTGGTATAAGGCTTCTTCCTCAGTGTTTCGGGTAAGTCTCTGCTAAAATGCACAACTGCAGTCCCAGCGCACGGTATCGCTTCTTTATCGCCGTCTCACACAAAGTGTCGTCGCTCATGTTGGACCTCCATTTCCCCACCTTGCTCTGTGCATTCATTAAACGCCCACCCTGGGGCTGTGGAAGAGATTATAGAGCACAGAACCCCACGGCAGAGCCACAGGAGCAGGGGATTTGCCCACCCAGGACTGAAAGAAGTAAAGTAGTTAAAAGTCTTTAGGGCTCAGACCCAGTTCCTCCACGGGGTTTTACAGGGCAAAGCTCCGAGCTCTTCCGAGCAGCAGGAGCTCTAGCAGAGCTGGAGCCATGCCCCTGGCATGCCTGGAGAGCCTGGCTGCTTCCAGGAGCACGCGGCCCCGGGCCCCAGCTGAAAGGGGAGCACGTAAGGGTGCTGGGTGTCTCCTGGACCGCACTCACACAAACCGCTTGATCCCCCAGACCTGAGCTCCCCTGGGATTTCTGACGCTGACTTTATTATTGAAGATTAATGAGAAAAAAACAACTGCGTTCCCAATAGCTCAGCAGCCGAGCACAAGGCTGCAGGGGCTTCCCATGCGGCCCCACAGCCCGGCGCCCTTCCCAGCCCGGCAGCTGTGAGAACCGCCAGCACCTCTCGCCCACCCCTCGCTGCCACCCACTCCCCTCCGTGCCAGCAGGTGCCCAGCAGCCTGGCAAAGCACCCTGCAAAAAGCAAAGCACCTCGGCCTCAAAGGAGCTTGTCAAAGCAGCCACCAAGCTGGCAGGCACTGACCTGGCACTTGGGGTACCCTGGTGACATCCCTGCTAGCAAACAAATGGCCCTGACACACTCTTTGGCCCCGAGGGCAACTGGCACAGCCCAGCAAACCTGCTGAGCTTGCAAGGCTGCAGTCCCTTGGAGAACGGGGGGCTGCACCCCAGCTGCTGGGAAATGGGGCAACTGGGCTCCGGGCTATCCCCAAATTGGGGTAAGGCACCTCCATACTAGTAACAGAGCCCCCCCCCGACTCCTCTGTGAAAAGGGCAAAGCGATAGCAGCCTGCAAAGGAGTAAAGTATCTCCATCCTCTGTAGCTGCTGTTGTTTCCTTTCCCCCCTTCTGCGAGGTACGAGAGGGGCTGGTGGGCACATCAATGCCTAGCAGCGCAAAGGGGCAGCCCCCCCCAGCCCCAGGTCTGGCACCCCCACTTGGGTGCATCTGGAGGGGTCTCTAATCAGCCCAAGCTCAGGCAAATGCCATTGGAGCATCTCACCCTCTGAAATTTTAGGCTGTACTTTTTTCATTCAATTCCCATTACAAACCAGTAAAAAGCTAGCCCAAGCTCTCCAGGGAGGCATGGTTTCCAGCAGGCTTCTAGCTTTTGGTTTCTCCACTCACATGCTGAAACACAGACGCTGGCTTGCTGCGTAATCCCAGAACAGTAGGAGAGAGGATTGCAATGCAGGTCCAAAGTCCACCCAGGGACCCAGAGCCAGACACACCTGTGATACCACTCAGGGTGGGAAAGAGGTCTTAGGGCTGGGCTTAAATGTAGCTGGGGTTGAGGGGGCATGTGGGGCTGGTGAGGGCAATTGAGACCATTAATTAATGCCTTTGGGGTGTGGACAGCCAGGTTGGGAGCAAGGTCTCCTATTCCAAGCTCTGAGTGTTAAACAAGGCACTCAGATGCATGTTTTCGTAGTTGCCCAGGCAGCCAAGGTCATGGACAGGCAGGTGGCAGATTTTCAGGGTGAACCCTGAGCAGGATGCCCAGGGGATGCCCTGGCTGGGGTGGAGCAGGAGGTGGAGGCAGAGCGGAGCTGCGCACGCCTGTGCCGGAGCAGGTGTAATTGTACAAGCACTGGCGTGGGGTGGCAAAGGGCTGCGTGGGTGTGAGCAAGTCCTGCTACACAAACTGCAAAAGAGTTGGTGCTGAGCCCCCCCTCAGCCTCCCCGTGTGTGTTTGAGGGCTTCCCCTTGTGCCAGCTGTAGCCCAGCCGTGCAGACCCCCACCACGAGCCGTGCCCCAGGTGATCCTGCTGAGGACGGGCTGTCACATCCCAGCTGGAAAGCAGGGGGGAAACATCCTGGGTGGCTGTGGTTTCCCTCCCCGCTCCAAGGAGTGACTCCTCCGCAGCCGCTGGCTGCAGCTCGTCCTCCCACTGAGCAGCCATGGGGAGCCACTGAGTGGGGGCTTTGGTGGTGGGACCCCCCAGAGCCAGGCTGGTCCCCATGTTTGCCATGATTTGCCTCTCAGCAGGCAGCCTCACTTGCTGGGGTTGCACCTACACCGTGCCTGGGTGCCTGGCTGAGGCTGGGAGAAAGTTGTGCCACAAATGTCACGACCATAAGGAGTCACTGGCTCCATGATTGTGAGTTAGTGGAGCAATCAAAGAGACCTTACCAGAGCAAACAGAAACACCGCGAAGCTGCGCAACACCCAGGCTTTAGGTGAGCAAAGGGCTGCGTCCCGGTGGGGCAGCGATGGGGCAGAGCCATGCGGGGCGAGGTGGGGACGGGTCCCGGCTCAGGCCCCATATCCCACATGGTGGGCAGCTGCCGGCTCTGGTGTGTGTCCTACTGGAAAAAGTGTCCAAATTTTCCACATAGCAAAATTCTGGGTGGGAATTCTTTTTGGCCTCATCAAAGTGTCACTGTCACATAAAACCAGAACATTTGCTATGATTAAAAGATTTTTTTTTTAAGCTTACATTAAAATGAATTTGTTCAGGAACAAAAGCTGCTGCTAGTGACCAGCCGATAACCGCTGTTGAAACTCTGGATATTTTGACATCAGCCACAGCCTTTAAATCAACAGCAAGACTTCTTGTAAGCACTTTGAGTTTTATGAAAGCGACATTTTTCATTGGGAAAAACCTCACTTGAATGAAGCATTCTATCTGGCTCTTCTAAATACTGACCTGGAGCCTGATATGTCATTAAGAAGAAACCCTGTGGTCTTCCTGAGGCCCCCCCTAAACAGCAGCTTGGCCCTTCCAATTTGATTACCTGACCTCACCCCAGAAAAACCACATTTTTCCCCCTCTGTGAGCTTAGAGCGGAGAAAACAAAATCCAGAAGCCGCTGGGGCCAGGGCCAGCTGCGGCGGGACAGACGGCATTGGTTACAGGGCTGGCGGGGGTCCAGCTCCCGGTGCTATATAGGAGGGAGAGGGGGGAGCTGGGCTGCAGACAGAGCCACCGCTGCATGCGTTAGCCATCGCTCACACTCTTCTCACAGCCGAGGAATACGACAGCCTGCCAGGATGTGCAAAGGATTAGCAGCGTTACCCCACACATGCCTGGAGAGGTGAGAGCGGCCAGTCTGGGCATGCTGGGGGGGACCCGGGGGGCAGAGAGGCTCATCCTGCAGCACGTCCCCACGATGGATATCTCTTACGGGGACTGGGATCGCCCAGCTCTGGGCTGGGAGGGAAAGGAGGCTTGGTGGTGGGGGCTCAGTGGGATGCTGCGAGTAGCTGGGACCCTCGGGGCAAGTGCTGATCCAGTCCCAAACTCTCCCCTCCGGCTTGGGAACCTCTCTGCCCCAAACCCGCTCCTCAACCTCAGCTGCTCCCCTCTGCGGGTCTGGAGCAGGAGCATGTTGTCCTCAGATCTTAATATTTGCAAAACACGGTGGGGAGGAAAAAAGCAGGAAAGCAGTTGCCTTCCTGGAGCAAAAACAGCCCTGGCTCCAAAAAGCCTCAAAATCCTCTTTAACTGCCTGTGTCTCCCTCGCACATGCATTAGCTGGCCCCGGTCCCTCTCACGAGGCTTGGCTCTGTCCAGAGCACCCGCTCTGTCCCGCTTGTTGCATCCATCCTCGTCTTCATCCCCCCTCTGCCTCAGAGGCTTCTCTCACCCCTTGGGACCCCAGGCAGACTCCAGCCCCCAGCCATTTCCATGCTGATCGAAACCTGCTCTCTCCTCGGAGCGGGAGAGGCTTTGGAGGGGGTCTGGTGAGAAGCAGAGATGGAAGGGAGGCCACTACACAAGGCTGGGGTCTCCTTGCAGCAGCAGGGCACTCAGTCCTTCACCTAAGGAGGAAACTTGGTAAAAGACCTTACACGTGAATTACCCAGTGAGGATTTCCTCACAGCTGCAAATGCCTTAGTCCTGGTTTTTAGACGAGGGTGGCATTCACTGTCCTGGGAGGAGCTCGAGAGAAGCCCCCCTTTGCCAGCCGAAGCTGTTGCCACCGGAGGCTGACGCTGCTTGCCTGAAAGCAAGGCAAATTCCCATCACAGGCACAAACAGGAGCGCAGGCCTGTGACAATGCCTTCGTCTGAAACGTGCCTTTCGGCCATCCTCGTGGCCCATGCTCACCTCGCCTGCTCTCCTGCAGCCTCCTCCTCACAGGTGGCTGAGCAGCACTCTTCCAGATGTGGGTGATCCACAAGTTTCTGCTCTGCTGTCATATACGTTGTCACTCTTCTGCTACTTTCTAATACTAAATTAGTCTTTTTTTCCACTGCTGCTATGCTAATGCTTTCACTGACCTCCGTTATGCCCTCAAATCCTCACTCTTGAAGGCAGCTTCACTTACACTTCTATACACGGAGTTAGGACTGAGTTTGTCCCACGTGCATCATTTCATACTGCTCTACGAGGCATTTCAACAGCTACTTCACTGCCAGTCTCACGAGACCTTCCTGCAGTTCCTCACAACCGGTCCCAAAGTGCTGTACCCGGGTAGCGCAGTTATCTGCTGCTCGGCCACTGACCCCCTTCTCCCCACGCACGTGATACGTTTAACAGCACGATCCCAGCCTGCATTCCCCTAGGACTGTCCCCACCGAGGAAAACACACCATGTCCCCTATGTGTTGTGCACTACCTTTCCCACACTGTTTCCCATGCTGTCAGCCATGAAATGACCTTCCCCCTTTGCAGCTGCCTGGGGTCTGGAGAGCCCATCCAAGGTCCCCCGGCAGAGCCAAGGGGCTGGTACCCCTGACTCTCCCCAAGGCATGTGCTCGCTGGCCTCTTCAGAGAGGGCCGATAGTTTTGAAGGAATCTCTTCCTACTGCCAGAGCTGCCTCGACTCCTCTCCAATAGACCATATTTGTCCATGTGTCCACCACGGCTCTCTGATACAGCTGCCGCTGACATGCCCGTACAGCATCGCACTTGCAGCTTTATGGCTCCTCGAATGACCCCTGGAGCCTTTTTCCCCCCTAAAGGGGCATTCCCTCCGGCACCTCCCTGCCCTCGGGCACAGCAGCAGCTTTAGCTTTCAGCTATAGCTTTAACTTCTCTTTGAGCTTCTTTTTTTTGTTTTGTTTTTAAAGCTGGAGTCTCTCCTGACCCTCCCCAGCAGCCTTTTTGCTCTTGATGTGTTTGACAGAACCCATATTTTCTTTTAATGCTTCTTGGAAGCTGTTTCTCAGACTTTTTCTTGGCTTGCTCCCATATGTTCTCACACTTAACCTTCCACAGTTTACGGTCCTCTTGCTTTTTCTCACTTGGACATAGTTTTTGAAGGATGCCTTTTCATTTATAACTGCCTTTTTTACCCTGCTGTTTAGCCTTTGCTGCAGCCTTGCTTGAAAGCTTGTAATACATCTGCTGGAGGACGCCAGGATGATGTCTTTAAATAGTGCTTCCCTCCCACCAGCCTGCAAGCGCTCAGCCCTCTGGCTGTCCTTTCTCGCTTCCTTTCAACAAGCTTCCTCATCTCCACCATCTCCCCATACTTCACGAAGGTCCCACAGCCGAGGACTTGCTCGGGGTCGGGGTGGGAGGCTCTTGCTGCTGTCCCCACACCAGAACCTGCAGAGCTTCAGCAGGGTGGGCAGCCACTGATGGTCCATCAACAACCCCATGGGATGGAGAGGAGATGGAGCCATCCAGGGAGCCCCATTGGGAGCAGCAGGCAGTAGAGCTGCAACATAGGTCCAACACCAGTCCAGGAGACCAGGCTGGGGAGAAGCTCACCTACAGCATAGCCCAAGGGAAGGTGGCCCCAGGGCTGAGCTTGAAGGGACCCAGGGCTGGGTGTGGGGCTCAGCTGGGGCTGCTCAGGGCCATTAAGGCCCATTAGAGCCCATTGAGCCTGACAGATGTTGGCCGTAAGTCACTGTCAACTGCTGGGAATTGGAGAGCAAGATTTTGAACCACATCTAAGCATTATCCAGGAAAGCGCTTGCTGCTGCGTGAAGCTGCCCTCAATTGCGTCCAAATCTCGCGCGTGTGTTGGCTTTATCTGCAGCAGGGTAGGAGTGTCCCCAGGTTCTGCTCAGACAGCAACACCCACAGTGTCTTCCTACCTCACTCGTGTTAGATTTGGCTCTCTCCCAGCACAGCCCGTGTTTCCCCCCCCCCAGCCTGCTCGGGACCCCTGGCATCCACCGTCCTCACTTCAGAGGTGGGTGAGCCCCTTCCCCCTTGCTCTTCACCCCTGCTCCTGCCAGATGAAACCCCTGAGATCGGGCACCTGGTCCGATCACCTGGAGGGGACCATCCCTGGTGCACAGCACCCGGCACCAGCAGCAGGTTGGCCACGGCAGCGTCCCCAGCTCTGTCCTCCTGAGCTTTGAGTGGTGGTGGGGAGAGGGACCAGGGGGCAACTGGCATTTCTGCTTAGCCCCTCTTTGAGACATGCTGCCTGAGCCCACGTGTCCCCTTCCCTGTGGAGAGCCGCAGCCACAAGCACAGATGTCTGGGAAAGCAGAGCCGAGGGAGAGGCTGTCCTGCCCCATCAGCTTTCCTGGGGCACTCACTGCACCCACCCATTGCTTTGGTGCTAAGGGGGCTGCGGCTCCTGCCCGCTCCACCTGCTCCTTCTTGCTGCAGCTGTGCCATCTGTGTGGATCGGGGCTGTGCCATGGGGGTCCTGGCATGGCAGTGCCAGCCTGTGGGGTACCAAGGGGCACGTGAGGCTCTCAGGAGAGCCAGGCCCTGGCTCTGGGCATCAGGAGCCAGCTCCAGCTCGGAGCATTTATCTGCATTTTATTTATTTATTAGAGGGAGCAGGATGAACGGTGCATGGCAGCATCCCTGTCCCAGAGACCCCACGGTGTGGGAGCGTGGGGACCTCATCACCCTTCACCTAAGGTCCTGGTCTTTCCAGGCAAGATTCAAGTTTTCTCAGAAGCGCAAGCAGTGGAAGCTGTCCCTGTAGCTGCTGCTATTTTCCACAAAACCAGTTGGATTTCTGGATCTGCTCTGCCTGTGCTGTACCTGCTGCCTGCTCCGACCAGCACTGGCCTTGCCAGCCCCTGCCCGCTCCCCTGCAAGGGTGGCTGTCAGAGGCAGGGTGCTGCAGCAGAAGCGGGGGGCAGCCGGCGGGGGGAGCAGAACCCACGCCAGATCTCAAAAAGTCACTCATGGAGGCTGGCAGGTGGACAAATCCAAACACAGCGGGAGTTTTACGGGGAGGGGAAAAGAATTGAAGGAATGGGAATGACATAGCAGACATAAGAAGGGTGCAATCATCCACAGAGGGCTCGTGAAAATAAACAGCAGAGAGGAGAAGCGCAGTGAGCCCTGAAGCCAGGGAGCTGCTGCCCGGCTTTGACAGCCACGCCATGGCAAAGGCACTGAGCCCAGCTGGCCCGTGGGGAAGCGGTGTGTCCCCTTGCTCTCGTTCACCTTCTGGGCCAGCAAGATGACCTGGGAGCCACCAAATGTTGCTGTGCCAGGGAACAGCCCTGTCCTGCAAAGATGGGGTTTGGGGGGGTTCCGTTTTTAGCCCTTTATTTCTTCAGTCTTACACAGCATACCTGAGTTTTCTCTGCAAAAGCTCAGCTTGCTCTTGCTACCACCACCAAGGTGTGGCAGAGAGGAGCCTCCTCGGTGGCTTTAGATGCTCAGGACCACGTTGCAAATTGTATTGTACGAAAGGGAACATTTTGGGAGACAGCTGGAGCTGCTGTCAAGCCCCAGGACCCCTCTTGTCTCTGCATCCATCCAAATGGAGGTCTGGAGTGTGGCCTCAGGGCAGCGGTGCCTGGCGCTCAGCCTTTGGCAGTCGGAGTACTTCGGCTCCTGAAACCCTTCTTCCCCCTCTGCCCAGGGAAAGCAGCAGCCAGGAGGTACCCGTTCGCAGGACCCTCCCCATTGCAGACATAAAACTTATATATTACTTACATATACACTACTTATATATATATATTAGGGCATCCTGCTCCAAATGCTGTTGGCAGTGGGGCACAACGTGGGATGAGGCTCACGGTGGGGCAGGCACCGCTGTGCAGCCCAGCACAGCATCCCGCACAGCCTCCTCTCCGAAGGCAGCTCCTTCAGCTCCTCGCCAGCATTTCCTCCAGGCTCATCACTATAGAAACTGAGTGCTGCACACACATCCCCTAATTCATCCTCAGAGCAGCCCGCCAGCTCTGCTGATAAAATTATCCCGGCCACAGATGGGGACAAAGCAAAGAGATCAAGATCAAGAGCTGCCGCTAATTCTGAGTGCCTGGTTTGAAATGCCTCAGCCAGGCGCCTTTACAGCATTAGGGTCCATTAGTTCACGTGTAATTAATTACACAGCTTTGTGCCTCACCAGTGGCTGTGGAGGGGTCTGTGCGGGCACAGGGCAGGGACCATCCCCGCTGCCCCGTCCCTCTGCCTGACCTGCCTCTGCTCGTCCCCTCCTGCAGGGCCAAGGAGATCAAGACCAAGCTGGGCACACTGCTCCAGAAGCCCGACTCAGCCATTGACTTCATCATTCCCTACCCGGAGAAGCCGGAGAAGCCACCCAAGGCTCAGAAGTGAGTACCGTGCCAGGGCGGGCTGTGCTGGTGCCCGTGCCCAGCCAGAGGGGTGGATGCGAGCCCCTTTTGGGACGTGGAGGAGCTGAGGCCCCTGCTGTGGGTGGGCACAGCTGGCTTTACGTGGCAGGCAGCTCATGGCACGTTCCTCGTGACCCGCCAGCTAGGTGTGGGCTCTAAGAGTTACGTCAGGGCAGCATGAGACGTGTCAGGCAATACAGCTTTATGGAAACCAGATTGCTTGCAGAAACTCGATTTACTTTTGATGAGATTTCACATTATTCGATAAAGGTTTTGCCAGAGGCATTCGGCACGTGGACTTCTCAGAGTCACCCGCCTCAGCCCAGAGGTGCCAGCCTGGCACAGCCTGCTGGCTTTGGGGCGGCAGCGTGTCCCCGAGCTGGGTGCACGGCCCCACGGCGCAGTGCCGGCCTCTGGGCAGCTCCGCAATGATGGCACCTTCTCACCTTATTGCCTTCGTCCTAAGCCTCTGCTCTCCAGCACGGAGCTGGTTTAATGACAAAGCAGAGCAGAGGAGAAGCTGGAGGGGCTGATGGGCTGTGCTGCAGAATTAACAGTTCAAAGGAGGCAAAATAAACCTTGAAAAGAAATTTTAGCTTAAATCTAGAAGCAGGATGGCTTCCTGGATGTAGGGTGATGGCCTCACCTGGGGTACCTCCAGCCCAGCCTTGGGCAGCTGAGCCAGGTGCTGAGCTGCTTCCCTGGCCCCTCTTCTGCCACCCCTCAGCCCTGCTGCTATCGGCTGCGTGTGACTGTCCCGGAGACACGTGCCCCTGCCCCTGGGAGTTGCTCCCTGCCCTTGAGCTGTTCCCAGGCACACACAGTGCTGGAGGACCCAGGTCTGACAGCACCCAGACTATCTAACTTGCTGGAGGTAGGAGAAGCTGACTGGCCCAGCCAGCCTTGCCCAGGGCACAGGGAATGAGGGCTCATCTTGAAGGGCTCGAGTGGCCACGTAAATACAAAAACCACGAGAGGCACATGCCCACTCTTCACAAAGCCAGGTTTCTATTTCCACTTTAAAATCACAACTTTTTCTTTTACATCGGTTGCCCTTCAGCCCAGGCAACGTTACCCTAAACGAGTAATCCTCCACCAAGGGATTGCTAAAAACCCCAAACCAACAAAAACAACCCCCAAAACCAACCCCAACGTGCATACAAAGACCCTGCTCACCCCGACAAGAGCCTGCAGAGAGCTGTGGTCACTTTGATGGCTGCAGCACTCAAGAACACTTGCCAGCGTGGTGCCTGCCCACCGCAATGCTGCCCACCAGAGCTGCCCGGGCCAGGCAGGACAGGCAGAGCCCGACGGACGGCACATTTCATGCTCAGTCGCTGCCGTGTCCTGGATGCCTCTGCGAAGGAGATACATTTGTCCCCATTAGCCGTCCCTGCAGACAGCCCGAGGACATCTTCGCTCCCCACTGGCTGGAGGAGTTGTTTTCTCCTGCACTGCATCGTTGCGCAGCCTCGGCATCACTCACCTGTCAGCATCTCACTCGCAGTTAATAACATCCCTGGGACATTTAGATAATGGAAAAGTGAATTTGATAGTTTCCAGGAAATCTGGATTGTGTTGGGTCGCTGCAGTGATGCTCCCGCTCAGTGGGGTGGGGAGAGATCTGGCAGAAATGTGGGGTCAGGGGGAGCTTTTGATCCTTGACAGCAAGTGCAAATGCAATTTGAGGTCCAGAAAGTGAATGATCAGAGCCCCCATCGTGGTCTTTACTGCTGGGTGCCGATGGTTTGATGACAAATGAGGGCTGGATACCCAACCTGAGCAAAGGCTTGCATTTCTGCCATTCTCCTCTCCCTGCTGGAGCCACCTGGGCTGGACAGCTGGGTAGGAGCACCAGCACTTTCCCCAGACCCACAGCTGAAGCACTAAGGACCCCAGGACCGGCAGGTTGTCCTGCTTGCTGCTCCCTCCCCGGCCCCAGGGATGCTCTGCTCAGCGATGGATGGTCTGCAGCAAGCCCAGAGCTCAGCAGTGCTGGGGGGGCTTCCCTTCCCCTCCAGCACCAGGTATCAGCCCCGGTGGGCAACAAGGCAGGAGCCCTCTGTCCCAGGGCAACTTGGTCAAACTCCTTGGGGCTTAAAAAAACCCCAAACAACAAAGCCACAAACAAAAAAAACCCCACAAAGCTCTTTAGTCACAGTACAAGCGCTGCATAAAAAAAAAAAAAAAAAAAAAACAAAGAGGAGAAAATACGCACATGAAAAACACTGAAGGTTTTCACTGGGGAAGGAGGGAGCCGAGGCCTGTGTCCTGCCCTGCCGCGGGGCGTGGGAATGGGACGGGCAGGCTGTGGGAGTGGAGGGGCACTGACCCCAGCCCCAGCAGCACAGGGCTGGAATGATCCAGCCCCCCACAGCAGGGAGCATCCTTCCCCACCCCAGCGGGAGAACAGGGATGCTTCCCAGCTGCCTGCAGAGCCCCTGCTCTGCCCTCCCATGCACAGGCGCTGGGGCAAGGAGGGCACCCGGGGCTGCAGAGGAGACTCGCTTTGCAGTTCAGCCACATCTCTGCTCCAGCACGGGGGAATTCGCCCACTCAGCCCCATCCTCACTTTCCCTGGCACTTGGGTCTCCCCAGGAGGAGGGTACTCATGCTGTGATGCAGCGGCATCCCCGTTGCTTGACCATCTCCCCCACTCTGCAACAGTCTTCACAGACCATTACTCCATTCCTCCCCACTTTTAAAGGAATTAGTTAAAAAACGGGAGGCCAGACAGATGCTGTGGGGCAAGCATGGACCACCTGGGCTTTCTTTACTCCCTTCAGGCCATCACCAGAGGAGGCTCTGCAGTGGCGTGATTCCCTGGAGAAGCTCCTGCAAAACCCCTGTAAGTTCACATCCCCCTGCAGTCACATCCCCTCGTCCCACATGTGTCCCCCCCCCTGCCCGCGGTGCTTAGCGAGGGCTCAGCCCCCCTGGGACCACTGGTGCTCAGCGAGGGCTCGCCCCCGCCCCCCCCCCAGACGGGCTCGCCAGCTTCTGCAGCTTCCTGCGCTCCGAGTTCAGCGAGGAAAACGCCGAGTTTTGGGTGGCCTGTGAGGACTACAAGAAAACCAAGTCCCCCATGAAGATGGCAGAGAAGGCCAAGAAGATCTATGAGGAGTTCATCCAGACCGAGGCACCCAAAGAGGTCAGTGGCCACGGGGCAGGAGATGGTACCGGGAGGCACAAGGCTGCTGCCCTGGCAGCCTCCATCCCAAAGGAGAGCGATGGCTGCAGGACACCTTCGACCACGGCTGAGGGGCTCCGAGGGCCGTACCCTCGGCAAGGGGCAGCCCCATCCCCACGTGCTGCACGCCCACCCATCACAGCCCTGGTGCCCCTGTTTGCATGCTCAGCCTCTGCTGGGCTGCCTCCTGCCACAGGCACCTCCAGCACATGCCTGTCCCCCTCTCCCCACAGAGGGCTTACGTTAATCATAAGGAATGACAATGGAGAGTAATCCTCTTCCCCGAGTTAGCTTTGCTGCGTGGTAGACCTCATCCTTACAGATTTGCCACCAATAATTCCCCCAGATATATGAACCTGCTGCAGTCCCTCCCTGTAACGTTTGTGTGGTTGTTGGTGGGACAGAGAGCAGGCGAGAGGAGATGCCATCACCCACCCCTCACAAAGGCAGGGCCCCCATTCCTCTTACACTCCCATCACAGGTGAACATCGACCACTTTACCAAGGCGGTGACCATGAAGAACCTGGTGGAACCATCACCAACCAGCTTTGACATGGCCCAGAAGAGGATCTTTGCCCTGATGGAGAAAGACTCCCTGCCCAGATTTGTGCGGTCGGAGTTTTATCAGGAGTTAATCAAGTAGCAATGTGGCAGGGCTGTGCGAGGCATTCCCCGCGGGCGGTCCCACTGCTTCTGTCTAAACACCTGCCCCTTCTCCTGCAGCCGCTTTGCTTTCTTGATACGATCCTAGAAGAGCACCCAGGGGTGTTGCTAAACATCTCGCCCCGTGCTTTGGACTGTCAGATGTCCTGATGTTTCCTCTCTTACAGTCTCTTTCCTCTCCCACAAAAGACCAATTAGCAGAACCCCCTGGTGATCCTCCCTGGGTTTGGGACCCAGAAGGGCAGCGGAGCAGCCCCAGCCCCGCAGTGACCGGGAGCCACTCGGGCAGCCGGCGTGTCCCTGGCACTGTGGGGCTTGGCTTTAGTCGGAGGCTCTGAGTCACCGGCTCTGCCTTCTTAGGACTTCTTAGGACATGACAATTTTTCTCCCAGTTTTGCCCGTATCGCTGGTTTGGCTCAGGCTCGCTCCCTCTTCCCAGGGTGCTGCTGAGGCTGCACAGGGCACCCTACGGGTGCTCCCCTCCCCAGCTGAGTCCAGTGCACCTGCAGCCCCGGAGTGCAGGGTGGGACATGTCCACCGTGCGATTGCCATCACCCTGACTTTGGCAAGCAGCTGATCAGCAAGCACGGTGATGGCTGTATGGCAGGGATGGTGGGACGGCGGGGACGGTGGGACAGCAGGGGTGGCAGTGACGGCTGCACGGCAGAGCTGGGAGCCCCACGGCCATGCACCGTGGGGTGGGCCTGGCTGGCACTGTGGGGTGGGCAGAGCGAGCCTGCAGCACCGCTGCCCCAGTGACTCCACTTGGACCCAGCTGCCGACAGCCTGTTTGCTTCACACTAAAGACAGTAAAGAGGATCAAAATGAGATCTGTTTGTTCAAAACACCGGGACTGTTTAGCAACCCAGACCTCCCGCTCAACCACTTGCATGACGTACTGAGCTCACAGTCTGCAGCCTGTGCCCGTGTCCCCAGTGCCTGCGCGCAGCCTTCAGCAGTGCTGGTGGCTGGTGGTGTGCTTGGATTGCAGCTTCCGGTGTTGCTGCAGTGATTTCTTGTTCCAGTTGCTTCTCTCTGCAGTAGGCACGCCAAAGCGATACTTCTGCACAAACCCAGTTGAGGGGCATCGATCAGAGGAGGGAGGAAAATCATGTCAGGGGAAAAAAGCTGCAATTGTAACTGTTCCGATCAATGAAACAAAACGGAAACCAACCCCCCCAAAACAAACCCAATCACAAAACCATCATTGGAAATATGAAAAATAAACCCCTAGCTTCTTGAACAGATGGCAAACTCTGCTGAGTTTGTGTAGCTTGCATCTCTCTCTCCTGTCTCCTCCTGTCTGCCCAGGACGTGTTTCCATAAGGCTGTCTCTTAAAAAGACCAGCTCTTTTCAAATGATTCAAAGCCAGCCCACTGTTTGCTACCAGAAGAAATCACATCTGAGGATGTGGCAAGGGCATACGCGAAAGGCGTCTGGGGTCTCATTTCAGCCTTGAGGAGAATGTGATGAACTCCTGCTCCGTGGGGCCTGGACATCCCTGCGATGGTTTCCTGGTGCAGCATCCACATGGCCATGCCTTGCGACCAGCTGCTTCAGCCGGCAACCCGAGAGATGCGGGCAAAATAACAAGACAGTGTGCTCCCAGCAGGCATCCCGGACCAGCCACCCCCCCGTCAGGCGGCTTAGCCTCAACTACAAGTCATGAGACTCCATCCAAAATGTAATAACATAAACAACGGGTTTGCCAGTCTCTTCAAGACTTTAAAAATCTGATCAAAACCCCACCAGCCCCAAATATTTACATGTTGTCACTATGGTGATGAAGAAAAATACATCCTGAGCTGCAGGATGTGGGCTGCTGTTCCAGGCAGGGATGGGGAGGCAGGGGAAAGATGGAGGCCATCACAGATGTGACTGGTTTTTTCCTCTGGAGCAAATGGCCTGGGAACGTCGGTGCTGGAGCGGCAGGGGGTGATGCTCACAGGGCATTCCCTTGGGGTGAGCTGGGAGGGGGGGAGGCTTGGGCAGCCCCAAAGAGCCCAAGGGAGCCCACGAGCGGCAGGAGGGTCCCGTTGAAAGGGCGCAGGATCCCCTGGCAGTGCCCGCTGCCCAGAGCTGGTGGGCAGCAAGGGGAGGCAGGAACAGGGCTGGGCGCAGGAGCGGGGGCTGGTCCAGCCCTTCTGCCGCAGGGTGCTCCCACCGCCTCTGCCCCAGGCGCGCTCCTGCACCCTCCTAATGTCTCCACGAACTGGTGTCAAGGCAAGCGGGTTCAGTATGTTCAAGTTCCCTATTCATGGTGTGACTCACAGTAATGCGAAAGCAAACAGGCTTCCCTGCAGAAAGACCCAGATCTTTCAGATTTACTTAATCCTTTGGTAGCTATTTGCAGATACCCTCACGCGTTTCACCATTAAATGCAAATGCTGGGATGCTGCTGGAGACTGGCTTGCTGCCTGCCATCAAAACCTGAGATGTCACTAGCTGCAACAGCAACATGTGGGGCAGGGAGAAGGTGTCTGGGTATGTACGTGCCAAAAAGAAAGGTGGAGGCTGTATTCAGGAGAGGTGAAACAGCTCTATTGGAAATCCCTCCCCAGCTTGATTTCTGCTAAAATATTGGAAGCCTGCTTTCGGGGGTGATTGAACAGATGCCAGTGAGCTACTGGGTGGCCATAAAATGTGACCCCTGAAGTGTTTTGGAGCCCTTGGGAAGTTGTGTTTGTGTAGAAGGGTCGTCTGGCTAATTACTCGGGGAGGCTTGCCCCAGAAAGGCAGCAATGCCTGTACCCACCCCACGGCCGAGCTTTCCACAGGCCCAAAGGTATTTACTGTTGGGCTGATACCAACCATTATATTTCTGGTAGGAAATACTTAACGTATTCTATCACTCTTCCTCTCATGAAATATGGTATATGTATGAGCACTGTACACGTGACATTGTACATCTATATCCCTATAGACATATACAGGTATGTATACACACACACATATATACACATTCATAATGCAGGCATCTAGAACGCAGTGAGTCCGAGAGCCAAAAAGCAGTGTCTGGATATAGTGCTTGGGGTCTGTTGCAGAGATGAGCATGCATGGGTTTAGCACAGTCCCAGGCCCCATTGAGTGAAACCTTGGCCATCCACCCGAGAGAAAGTGAAGCTGCATTTTCCAAAACATCCTCCGAGATCACCCTGTGCCCATGGCCACCGAGTGCCCGTAGCCCCAGTGCGCGCTGGTGCCCAAGCCGGTGCAGGAGGCAGGTCTCATGCTCCCCGAGGGACCCCGACCCCTGCCGTGGGGCAAGGCAACCCCACGCTGCAGCCTGGGTCCCCAGGCATCAGGCGCTGCCTCCCTGCCTCCTCGCACCTCACCGGGTGTGGTGTGACTCACCCAGCTCTCCCTCCGTGTGCCGAGGCAGGGCTCTGCCAATGCTGCCCGGTCCCGGCCATGGGGACTGCCGAAGCCTGCGAGGCAGCAGTGGGAGCTGGCCGCTGCCCATGGGTGTCCCGGGGCTCACCCTGTCCTTGGTCACTCCCTGGAGGGTGCCGAGTGCTTCGGCCAAGGGCTGGAGCAAGGTCAGGAGAGAGGATCGGCTCCTCACAGCCACAAGCAGCAGGTTTTCACTCTGATGTTCTCCGGGTGATTTCTATTAGAGATCTTCACACGGTAAAGATGTGGGGCACTGGTATGCACCGAGGAATTGCTTGTGTTAACCCATATTCTTGTACCACTCAGTAATCCACACATAAACATGTATTTGTGCTACTCTCTCAATGGACTATTCAGTTTGTCTCTTTGTGCTGAAGGTGCAGCGTTTCCTTACCCTCTACAGGGCAGCCCCAAAACTTGTGTCCAAAAGCCCCAGAAAGACCAAAGGCCTCTGAGAGCTTCTGCTGCAACCGATGTGGTGGTTTCTCAGGAGACTGAAAAGGGAATAAAAATGTCACCCCAGGAGGCTGATCCAGAGGAAACTCCCCAGCACCAGCACGGTGCGGACACCCCCAGCCCCGCGGCCCAGGTGCTGCCCTGGGCTTCAGCTCACAGAGTCGGCTCACGCTCCAGTAGCGGCCCCAGTGCCTGCAGGGGCAGGGGCTGGGCAAGAGCCAGCCCTGCTCACCCCCAGCCATGCCACCTTCGGATGGCAGCTCTGCACTCACAGGGTTTGGGCCGAGGGACAGGTTGAGCCTCTGGAACACTGGGTGGGCAACATCTGCAGTGAGGAGGTGCTCCTCTACACTCCCCACCTCCAAGGGGGCTCATGCTTACCCCAGCCCCTCGGCAAGGATGGGTGGTCCCTGTGCTGAGCTCGCTGTCAGGCACAGCATGGACCCAAAAAGCCCGGCATCCCCCAGGCTCACGGTGCTGAGGGTATCTGAAGGATATAATGGCCGTTTCATCTTTCTGTAATTTAAAACAACCTCTGAGCGAAGCCATTTGTAAATGACTTTTTAGAGTAACCTTGGCAAATGAATTAAATCTCCATGCATTTTCTTTGGTTCATACAATGGCATTTTAGAAGGGACTAACGCAAACATTTTTATTTAGAATGTATTCATCGTTATTTAAATATCAATACAATTTTTGCAATAGTTATCAAGAGTTCCCAGTACCAGGGGAAAACAAAACATAGCCACATGCTTGGCTATGTTCAGAGCTTTAGCAAGCCTCTCTGTCTCTTAGCTGAACATGCAGGGTGGTATATGTCAGTACAATCAAATAAATACAAAATAAAGCAAATGTTAAAAGAAATGTTTCTCTGTGGGCCTGGAAGTGCCTGCCAGAGAACCACAGCCTCCTCCTGCCATGTCAAAAGCCCGGTATGAGAACTGTTGTCTGGACTGGGATGCAGAGCAAGGAATACACGGTTGTCAGAGCAGCAATATCCAACTAAGGAGACACCAAGGGCTGGGGGAGAGTGTGATACCTGGTACTGCAGCCCAAGACAGCAAGCCCTGCATTTATTTCTTGTGCCTCCAACTGCAGGTCAGTGCCAGTGCCAAAGCCCCCAGTGAAGGCCACGTCTAACCGCAGTCATTAAAAAGTAAGCTGCTTTCCAGCAAAGCCCAGGAACAGTAATGAGACTGACACATTCCTCCTACCATCTTCAGGAAAAAAGTGAGTCATGCTACTACTGAAATAAAAACTCACACAAATAACATTAAAAAAAAAAAAAAAAAAAAAAAGACAGACTTTCCCAAGTACTCCTAAGCAGGTCCTTTCCTCCCCAGCTGTTGCGGTTGTGGTCCTATTCGCTCACAAACTTCTCTATTCAAGCCAGGGCAGACAAACCTGAATCCAAATGGCACTCCCAGAGAGAGTAATATACACCTGTCAGTCTGGGAGAGAAGGAACATGTTTCTGTTCGCTCAGCTACAGTTTTTAACCAGGGAGCATGAAGGACATAAAAAATAACATATGAAATAATGAACCTCCCCCAAAATAATAGCTCCATACATCCCTAGGAAAGATCCTTGGCCAGTGTAAACTAGATGCTACAGAGGGAAAAGCGGCTGGAGGGGAGAGCTTCCCTGCAGTTGTGGCTGTGGTGATTGCGGGAGGCTGTTTGTCTGAAGTTTTGGTCTCCCTTCAGGAAAGAGTAGGAGCTCTTCCTATGTCTGATTACTGTAACACAGCACAACCTGAGTTCTGAGCAAATGCTACTGAAAGCCTAGATATTTGGGAGCTATGTGAACAGCTAAGGACCACAGAAAGTCCTTTCCATGTGAGCTTTTGCCAATTAGAAATGGGAGACCGCAGTCCCCAACACTTCCCTTGGCTTCCTCTTTCCCCTGCTCCTTGCTAGGTGTCACAACTGCAATGCTGCAAGTCCAGTCCCTTGGTGGGTAGTGCTGGCTCTGAGCCTGTGCTCCCCCACCGCCCTCCTGGGCTTGCAGGGCTCGCCAGAAACACAGCGGACATGCGATGATTGCACCCAGCTTTCATGTCAGACACAGACTCCAGGGCTCCTACACCGATGGAGTCAGAGGAGGGTTTGTTACACAAACTGAGCCTGGTTTGGGTTACAAATGCTGGCTGTTGCATGACATGGAATACAACTGGGACATTAGACAGCTATTGGAGACAGCTTTGCTGCTTCATGCCAATGAATGCTTTTGCTGCCGTATATTCTTGCAAGAGCCCAGCCTGCTCCTGCCTTGCTGCAGGTTCAGGCACATGGAGAGATGATGTTAGAGTTGCAGTCTAAGGTGTGAGTGTGGCTTCTTTTGCAGTTTTCAGACCCACAGCCAGCACCAGGTGGGCTGACCAAGTCCAGGTAGTAGGGGGACTTGAGGAAACGGCGGTAAGAATCCTTTTCCATGAGGGTGAATATTTTTCTCTGAGCCTCATCAAAGCAGGACAGCGTAGGCTCCAACATATTGTGGCTTGTCTTCTCCCGTGTGCATGAATCAAGGTTCACCTGTGGGCCAAAGGGACACCTGTGTAAGTAGAATCTGTCCCAGAAGTGGCTAGCATAGGTAAGGGAAAATCCAAGCATCTCTCCACCAAGTGTGCTTCAGCTGTCCTTGGTGGGCTGTTATCCAAAATGGCTGTTTGACACCCCGTAGCTTTGGCAGAATCTGTGCAGCTGGATACCAACGCATCTCTGCTGCCAGATGAACTGTCAGGGGAGACTGACACTTATGTCTCTGGGATGCAGTCAACCAGGAAACTTGGAAAACTGCATGGGCGCAGCTGGAACACCAGGAATCACAGTCTTCCTGGGCTTCTCCCATTTGAGTGTGCGCATGGGATGGCCACGTGGTTGTAACTAAGCTCGCTTTCTCTCTATCCAAGTTTAATACAAAAGCAATAAAAATGACACCTTTCTTTCCTGACTAGCGGAGAAGCATCATCCTGCAACTCTTGTGAAACCACCGATCTCTACCTCCCTGTGCCGCTGGCCTGGTTCAGAATTTAGGGTGAAACCTTTGCCCAAGAAATGTTCTGTGCACATACCTCTTTTGTTGCCTGCACTGAGATGAACTCATCATAGATCTTTCTGGCCTTGGGGCTGAGCTTGGCTGGTGACTTGGTTTTCTTGTAGTCCTCACAACTGACCCAGAACTCAATGTTTTCCTCACTGTACTCAGATTTGAGAAAAGCACGGAAAGCAGCCAGTCCTCCTACAGATTGTTTACAGGAAAACCAAATGAGGTAAGAGAGAGAGGTGGTTCCTGGATAGTCATCCCCGTGAACCCCAGCAAACAGCAATTCTGTGTTCTACTTCCCAGAGCTGAATGAGCAACTGTCCTGGGGCTAGCAGTAAGGATGGCTGCCTGCCTCCACAGCAGTCACTCATGCATGCTGAGGGAGGCTGGAACTCAAGACAGGCCCCATGGGGATGTCACAGATGGGTCCTCAGCTGCCTGCTCCCCCACTGTGACCTTCACTGCCTCAGCCAGGAGAACACAAGAAACTTGCACGTTCCCAGGAGGCCCTGAGGAGGCAACCAACATGCTGCAGAGTCTCAGGCCATGGGAACAGTGCAACAGAAACCTCAAGGACATTAATGCAGCCTGGAATTGATGGGAAGACAAAGTCTCCCATGGGCTCAGCTGCAAACAGTTTCTCCACTTTTTGGTTCTTGTTTAACCCACTGTTAACTGTGTGCTGCAGTCTTGCCCTCCCTCTGCACAGGGACTAAACCAGTTGCCTTCACGACAGGGACAGCTCAGCAGTAAGTCAAACCCCTAGTCATAATACATGCTACTGTGTGCTGCTAAGAGACTTAAGATTATGCCCCAGGGACTGCCTGCAGCACACACACTCTGCAGGCAGCAAAAGGGCCCTCTTTACTTACTGTCATGATGGATCAAGTTTTCCAAAGAGTCTGCCCACTTTCTGACTTCCTCTTGGCTAACCCTAAAAGGAGACAAAGGGAGAAACATAGGGAAGATTTAAGGGGAGTACAGAAAGGACAAATTTGGTTTTTTTGCTCAGCACCATTAGAAAATCTCTTTCCATGATTGTTGTAAGACCATACATGAGACACCAAGAAGGAAATGTCTGCTTGCTTTACAGAGACCCCTGGGATCCCAGATCTAATCTACAGAAATTCCAGTTTGTAGTCTCTGTCACCAGCCAGGGGCTGGAAAGGAATTTTCCTGGAGAAATTGTTGGGGATTTTGTGTTTATTTTGTGACCGGCTGCACCTCTTGCTGGGACACAGACCTAGAATCGCTCTTATGGGTCATATCAGTGAACTCCAAAAGGCTGATTTCTTTAACCTGTCAGGGGAACAGTAGGTATATGGAAGAGTAACACAGGAACTAGAAACACATGGGGAATGTGGTAACACATCCTGCATTCATTCCTCCTACCATACCAGAACATCCTAGGGCTCATCTAGTCCAGGAGCATACCTTGGCCTTCGGAGTCCTCCTTGGAAAGGACACCATCTACTTGCACATCAGTGAGAGCAGTGATACCCTGACAGGCTGCTCTCTCTGTTTTCTGTGCCAATACCTCTGTGCAGCTGTGTGGACCATTGCACAAATCCAACTCAAAGAGACAGTGATGCAGATTCTGCAATGTGTCAGGTCACACTGGGTCTTGTGATGGCATTGTTCCCTGGCGCAGAAGACTGCACAAGTCTTTCCACGTGCACATGCGTATTGAATCACAGAAGTGTTGGCAGAAAAGGGACCTCTAGTTCAACCTTCTTCATGCAAAGGGACTATCAATACCTGAGGACTATTGCCACACTAGATTCAAACACACAGGTGTTCAGGAGGTACTGGGAAGCAGTAGCAGAAGGGCTGAAAGTTCAGCTCAGTGAAGGAGTAAACAACACGTTGCATCCAGCCAGAGTTTACGTACATCACAGCATCTCCTCTTACCTCTGGCTTGAAGATACTTTCTCCTTCTTGCCCTGGGAAGAGCTGTAGTCACAGGAGTCTGACTTCTGCAGCAAGAAGCCCAGACGATACTTCATGTCTTTGGCACTGAAAGAAACAATTCAAGAGCAAGATGAATATCATGTGTTACAACTCCCTCTGCAGTCTCCTCACCTGCAATAAGCTCCTTCAGCATTACTTAGTGACACAAATGCAGGTCACTGCTAGTGACTCCAGTGCTGACTCTCTACTCCTCACATAAGGCACATTTCTGTTGCTAGACAAATACAACAAAATTGAAGAAATCATTTTTCACGTTCAACAGCACCATTTGCTTGCTGAGAAAGTCATCAGCCCGGAGGCAGGGCTGGCAAAGGGGAGAAGCTGCTGTTTTCCTAATGTTTGCTTACAGTTATGATAGAAATGATAGAAAGGCATCACCATGCTGTAAATGTGTCACTTCTCGAGCAGATTTGCCCAGTGACCAATGTCTGATTCTTACACCCTTACTAATCCTTTCCTGCAGCCCTTGCCATCTCCCCACCTCATCACCCAGCTACAGGAACAGCAGGGCTGTGCCAGGCCACCCCACCAAGCAGCTGCCTGTGACAAAGAGGGAAAAGGAAGAAGCGAAGGGCTCGGAGCAGGGCCGTGGGGTGAGATCAGGGGATGAACCAGGAGCTTCACCACAACCAGCCCACACTGACTGCAAGCTACTCCCTTGCTCCACAGCAAGCTCCTATGAGGATGCATGCTTAATTTTGTTCTGCTTTCCAGCATACTCAGGACAATCACTGCCTGACAGCAACATCATCTAGGTATGCAGCTGGTGCTGGCCTCAGCATCTCTCTGGATTTTCTTCCAGTTTAAGAATGAGGGTGTGGGTAAATCCTGCTTGCTCAGGGGTACAAGCCCTGGCCTGCCGCAGGGTGCAACAATAGCGTAAGCAGGAAGTTCTTCTCCTGCTCCTCAGATCAGAGCCTGGAAAAAAGCAGAGATTGTGCTGCAGGGCTGAGCTCCAGTAGCTGCTCAGCCTCCCAGCACTGCTCTTTGCTCTAGCTATAGCACCCTGTCAGCAGACCTGGCCATATCTTATCTCACTGCTTGCTTGTACTCATAAATGTTTCCTTAACAACTCCAGCACTAGGGTGAGAGCGAAGGAAACCCACAGCTTCTTTAGAGCTGGGTGCCTGTGACCAGGGCCAACATCCAGGCCCTGCCCAGGCAGACATCGGGTACTCTGCGCTGCCAGACTCAGTCTGCCTTGCTCTCTCATGCTACTTGCCCCCAGAAGAAGGGGACTGCTCAGGTCTGCAGGAAGGTGGTAGCGGGAAGAAACAAGATGCTGCTTCTTGCAGCGAGTCCCACAACTTTCTGGGAGAGAGGGACTTACTTGGGAATCCTGGACAGAGGTGGTTAAAAGATGTGAACATTTTTTTTTCCTTGCATTTTTTCAAATGTTCTTTTTTTTTTATTTCCCCCATCAAATGTTCCTGCAAATGGGGAGAGGGGTGTGTCACTATTTTTTCCTCATATTTTCAGCACTTGTTTTCAAATCCACTGTGATCTGGGAGCTTTTTTCTCCCAGGTGGGAGCAGGCTGAGTCTCAGTTTGTATTTTCCCAACCCTCTCCCACTGCACAGCCACTGGGAAGCAGCCTCCGGAGCGCTCCTGAAGGCATGAGTGGCCAGAAAGATAGCGCTGCACCATCAGACCCATTCAAGTTTGCATGGGCTGGATGAGCGGGGAGTTTTGCGGGGCCAGCACCATTCTGGGGACCTGGGCCACCCTGATGGGGGTCTCCAGGCCCCACAGCACCTGAAAGGGAGGAACTCCCCTCCAGGAGGGCTCGTGGGCCCCTTGCAGGCATAGAGACCCCCCTCACGCTGGGCTGTGGGGCAGGCCATGCTGCCAAGGGCATGCTTGGGGGTGCAGAGGCTCCGCTCTGCCTCCACGAGGGATGCCTGGCTGGTACTGCACACCGGGGCGCAGCCAGATCCTGCACCCATGGCAGGGGTACAGCACAGCCCACCCTGATCAGCACCGCACAGCCCACCCTGATCAGCACCGCACAACAGGGGTATGGCCAGCCCCACAGCACTGTGCACCGGGGGGGAGAGCCTGACCCAGCCCCCCACCATCAGTACGCACCCGGGGGATACAGGCTGACCCCACGCTGGCTGGTGCCGCATCCAGACCTGCGGTGCCCTGGGCTGGCTCCCATCCCTGCCCTGCCCGCTGGCAGCCAGGTCTCGGGTACTGCCAGGCTGGGTTTCTGCATCTGGAATGGGTTTTGGGGAATGACCCTCAGTCTTTTTGATATCCCGTCTGCATTGCTTCCCCCTCAAAAAAATCAAGAAAAGAAAATTCCGCAGCAAAAGTATTCAGAGGAGAAAAGGGGTGCAAAGCTTGCGGCAGAAGCAGACGACAGGAATATCAAAATACAGCAATGCTAAGAGCTGCTTGTTTTGCTGATGGGAAGGATGGGTTTAGAGTTCCCGCAGCTCAGTACAAAACCTTTATGCATTCTGCTTCTGACTAACATAAAAAAAAAGCCTGTAAGTGATCATCTGTATGTAATCTTACACAAGAATCACGGCCGAATCTGCCACTTCAGCTTCACACATAAAGTGCAATACATCAGCGTATCTCCAGACTAACAAGACCATTAACAGATACTCAGAAATAAACAGTACCTTTTTAAGCAAGTGGCTGGCAGTGCAGCAAGTCCCTTGCACATCTTGCTCCCGAGGTCGGTTCTGTATTCCAGGAAAAACAACGCAGGAGGCAGCAGAGGCTGCGTGTGGGTCCTTCGCTGTCTGCAGAATTCAGTCTCGTCTCTGAGCCGGCTGAGCTGCCTTGGCTCTGTTTTATAGCCTAGCCCAGACAGCCCAGCAGCACTGGGTGACCCAGTCAGGAGTCAGCACAGCAGCAGCACCCGTCCGTCCCCTTTTTGCCCACCCAAGAGGAAGAGGTGACGTATAAGCCAAGACAAAGGAGTGAGTGGGATCCAAAACCTTACCAGAAATTAAGCTTGGTGTCTGGCTGCAGAGGTGGATTCTTTTAAAAGTGTGGAAAAAGCTTCAGGGGCTTTCCTCTATTGCAAAAGGTGGATCAGTACAGATAAAAGCTGGAAGAGATTTTCAAAGGGGCACAGACAGTAAAAAGGGTCAGAGAATCAATTCTGAAAAGTGAGATGAGCTTTGCTGGTTCCTCTGTTCATTTTCCCCTTCTATTTAAACCAACCTGAGGAAAACAATTTTGTGTTCAAATAATTTTGAACACAAAAGGTTACAGTTATCCCAACAAATGGAGAAACCGGAGCTCAAAGGAAAGAAGAATGGAAATTCACCAGGGAACTACCCACACAGATGAGACTGTCCTGTTTTATTCTAGAGGCATGTGGATATATGCTTTTGGCGAGGCCAAAAAAAACCCTCTGAGGGGCATATCACTATTGGAATATAAAATGTGTGTGTCCCGGCACACATATATTTGGGGACAGCTCATGTATATGTGTAGGAAAAAGAAAGACAGGAGGCCGACAACACGGCTGCCTTAGATATATGGGTATCACTGCAGTACCTTACTTCTCCATTTGCATTTACCCCTAATTAAAAGCCAGACCCTGGGACTCGGGAGTCCCCAAGTCTCCAAGGTAAGATGATTCATTAAAACAAAAGGTATAACTGCCTTCCCAGAGAGGACTTTTTGGCAGTGTTGAGGCTACTCTGTGCTAAAGGATGAACCCATAAAACACCTAGCTGTGGGGATGTTTGGTGGTGACTGTGCTGCCTGGCTCTGCTGTAGTCCCAAGTGAGAGCAGAAGGACTCCAGCTACACCACTTGTCCTCAGCCCTTGGACGGTGCAGAAGGCAGTTGCCACTCTGGAGAGAGAGAATTGGCTGATATTTATTGAATCGCAGCTCAGCACAGCCTGTACCATCGTTATAAAAGAGGGGAAAGCTTTGGGCAGACAGACCTGCATATGGTCTGCTGCACTTCAAGTCTTGCTCCTGCTGTGAAATAAAGAAGCTTCAGTTCAGCAGCAAGCTGTCTGCCCACGCTACCCAGTGCTGTGCTCCCTCTCCCCAGAAACCTTTAAATACTTTGCCCACAACCTGCAGAAGTTGCAGGGTGAGCTTTTCCTTCCTGTGTGTGTACAGCCTACAGCCAGCAGCATAGACAACCCAAATCCCAGACTAGTTTATCTGCCTTGGCATACTGCATCTTCTCAGATCATTAACTGTGCTGAAAGGCAATGCTCTAATTAACTGTAAAATGCTTTTGTATGAATGTGACTGTCCTGTTGCCAAACCTGAGGCAACACGCATGCAAGTCCTGTGCTGCTTGGACTAAAAATCAGCTCCGGCTCAGGGCAGTGTAAAACTTTAACTAAGCGAATCCCCTTGTGGTTTTAGTGTTGGTGAGTTGACAGGACTTTGGTGGATCTGTAGGAAGCCACTAAGCACTGGCAGAGTTGGTGCCAAAGCTCTCTGATGTTTTATGTTTGGGGAGGAGAGAAGCCAAAGGGCTGAATATGGCCAACAGGAAAAAACATAACTAATTAATTGCTAAATATTTAATTAATTTAATTTTAATCTCAAACTTGTGTAGTGTTACTGCTGTTCGTGTGGAACTGCAACACATTCATTCAAGCAATTCAAGAGCTCAGCTGGCTAAACTGACAGCTCTAACCTTGACCCTAACCCTAACCCTGGCAGTCAGAGCCTGACCTCCTGACTCAGGAAGGTCCCAAGGGTTGCTTGCTAGGGCAGGGAACCTGTGAGCAGAACACAGAAATTCTGCAGTTACGTGCAAATTGGCACGTAACCAGATTTAGGAATGTCACACTTCTCTGTGGATTGTAAGCAGATTCTCTGTGTGGCTCTGATGACACACAAATGCTGGTGTTGTCAACATCAAGTAACCTCTGCATTCCCCAACTTCTGTGTGAGCAATCTGTAATAAGAAATTTCTAACATGACCTTCACAACAACCAGGCCAAAGGGCTTTGCAATTAAGACCACCTTCCCTGGACTAGGTATGCAGACTCCTAGAACTGCTGCAATTGAAATTTCCCTTTTTCCAGTTCATTAACACAGGCTAGTTCAGTCTGGCCCCCATGTGAGGAGTTTGGGTTTGCATACTGTTCCTCCTGTAAGCTGTGTTTCCCAGCTGTTGCAGTTTAATATCCTCTTAGCTGCTCCAGCTGGTCCCCAATCAAAAGTACCCCCTTCCCTCTCTTACCCTTCATAGTCAGGCCTCTTCTCACAGGGCACAGACTGTGCTGTGCTCAACACCAAAATCTCCTCCTCCCTGCCAGTTAGAGAAGCGGCAGCTCACGCCACTGTTTACGCCTGTCACGTCAGCACTGGCTCACTTCACCTGTAGCATGAAATCGGCAGTGAGAATGGGCTGGGAGTGGGGGCTCCCTGGCCAATACATCTCTTGGCTGTGAGGTGCTTTGGAGTACCCGGGGCTCATAGGAGACAGCACGATAGTAAACGTCTGAGGTTCCCACTGTGGCATCCCTCTTCCCCCACCCACTCGTCCCTGCTGCATCCCCCACCCTGCCTCCTCAAGCAGCTGGAGACAAGGCTATGAAACAGAGCTTTCCCTCCCACCATCACTGCAAGGGAAAAACGTCACACACGTGTGCTCAGCCCCGTACACAAGTGCGTGTGGGATGTGTCACTCGGCTCAGCTGCGGCCAAGCAGCAGGAGGAGGCCGGCAGCACAGGGAACGCTGCTTCGGTGGTCACTGCCCAGAGCCAAGCTACTACAGGCTGTTGCCCTCCTGACAGTGCGGGGCTCTCCCAACTCAGTCCCTTCCCATATCAGAGCAGTGTGCTGTGGGATGCATGAGCGCACAAGGAAGATGTCTGCTTTGCGTCACTGGAAACGCAAAAGGGCATGACATGGGAGCTGTGAGGATGTGCTAGTGCGCCAGAGCCTCTCCCTGTCACTGCTGCCTTCCCCAGTCTGCCTTGCAGAGACTAACAGTAGCCCACTCTTCCTCCTCTTCACGTCTCACAAAACCAGCCAGGCACCTTGGGATCAGGCTGGCAAATCCCCTGGGTGCACAGGGGGACACTGCACAGACTATTACCCACCTTTTTCATGGGCATCCCAATACATGTCCGGCTCCGGATCTGCTCTGCAGACAGCATTGGTGAAGAACTGGAGTAGCTCCCACACCCCTGAGAAGCACCAGCCAGGCTGGCATTAGTCCTCAAGGCCCCAGGCTGCCGAAGCCCTGCTCGGGCAGCTGCCCTGGTGACACTTCTGCCCACGGGAGCATCCCCGGTGCCAAGCCCTGCTGCGGGGAGGGGACCTGGAACTGTGCTGATCTCCCCCATTTCCTTCTCCCATACCCCAGCCTCAAGCACTCTTTGCACAAAATCTCTTCCAGTACACCCCTCCTCCCCCTTGATTTCTTCTCCAGTACACCCGTTAGCAGGTAAGATTTCCTCCCAGTAATGAGAGCTGCAGCATCTTCACATACATGTGTGCTTTGATTGAATTACAGCTAATGAGCTGGGAGCAGAGTGCCCTGGAAGGACCATTTGGGTCTGGGTTTGGATGAATCAGCTCAGCACGTGCCTGTGCGTGACACTGCATGCAGCCATGTTTCCTGTCCCAGGACACTGACCTCTCTAAAAGACCCATGGAGAGACCACATTTGCCCCCATAGGGTCCCCCAGACAGCACTGGGATTCCCAGAAATGTTGTCCCACAGCATAGTCTGAGGAAATAATTCTTTCCCATGTCTTTGCAGTTCACTGCCTGACTTCACGTGTGACCACAGCCATGGCCCTCGCAACCAGCCCCCAGAGGCAGCCTTTGAGGAGAGAGCATCTCTTCCCAAATTAAACCTGATGAGAGGGACGATTCACCATTCTGCCACATGGTTAATTCACTGCTCACATGGAAACCTTCTCAAGTGGAAACCTCCTGGCTGACCCAGTCACCTTTCTGCTTCTCTTGGACAAGGCGAAGATGAACTTTTAAAGGCAAAGCAGAATTGGTTTGTTGTCATAGTTTCTTGCTGAGCCTGCAACTCTCTGAAGCAATGCTCTGTAAACATTAGCACATTCATTCAGCACGTTCCTTAGCCCCAACTTCATACACCCCAACATACAACTTGTACAATTTTCCCATGCTCTCAGGTGCTTTCTACTTATACATGCACCTACAACATCAGTGGATTTTTGTAATTTCTAAGTGTTTGGAAGTTCCTAATAATTGGGGGGTGGGGT